>OX438801.1:7272429-7730966 GCA_949316475.1 Hypomecis punctinalis | reverse complement strand
AAGATAGAGACCCTTTGGGTGTCCCCGGTGTCTACATGATCCCGTGCGATTGCGGGAAGTGTTACGTCGGAGAGACAAGAAGAAATGTTTCTACCAGGCTCACGGAGCATATACGTTCAATGAAAAACTTGGATAGGAATGGTTCCGCGGTGGTAGAACACACTCTCGATTCCGATGCGCAGCACTTCATCAGATTTGATAGAGCGAAGGTGCTAGCGCGAGAGAAGTTTTTCGTGCCCCGTAAAGTTAGGGAGGCTATTGAGATTAGCAGACGCCCTAACTTCAACAGAGACGGGGGATGGATACTGCCACCGATGTGGAAACCGTGTCTTCAGGGATCCAAAGGACTTAACCGTGGAACTGGTGGAGACATAGTGAGTTCAGTGTGCTGGAGTATCCCCGACGTATACCAGGATACCGACGAAGAGGATATTCAGTGCGCGCCGACAAAACAATCCTCTCTACCTGCCCCCGCCCCACCACCGCAACCGCTGTCATCGCGAGCGCTACGCGCCGCAGCCCGCAGTGCATTGCGAGACGGCTCCGCGTGCTAGCACTCGCCAACTTGAGAAAGGTCGCCGAATGCGACCGAAACTATAGTCGTTACGACTATCCCCACACGTGAGTTCATTCCCGTTATATATAGTATAAAATCAGTGGAGACTTTACTAGAGGCGTCTATGGAGTTTTGGTAACAACACGGAACAACATGATACGTCACATTATATCACTTGCCTACACTCATGCACGTAAATCAGCTCATAATCAACGAAATACCACCATTTTTCACTAATTATCACTGATAAAAACACAAGTTTAACAAAATAATACAATGAGGCGACATGATTTTTCCGCGTTCCCGCCAAAACTCCTCTGTCTTCTATTTACTATATATTGCCAACATTGCTACTCACAAGGTGAGTACACTTCATCAGCCAGTATTAGCGTCATATGACAAGCTAGTGGGAATTGAGGCCTACCACGGCTACGCCAGCCGAGTACGAGTGTGACGTGCATCCGTCAGTCTCCTATGTACTGCCCACATTGCTACTCACCATGTGAGTACACTGCATTAGACAGTATTAGCGTCACATGAGCGTCAATTGCGTGAGTGTCCACTACTATAAGTGTGCCTACATCACCTACCACAAGTTCGCTTGCTTGGAGGCCCAAACGGCTACTCCAGCCGAGTGCAAGTGTGGCGGGCATCCACCTTTCTTATACCTATTGACCACATTGGTACTAGGGCATGCAACCCGGTTAACCGAAAACCGAAAAAACCGGGTAACCGACCGCATTTGAAACTCGGTTTTTTCTAGTTATAAACCCGGTTTTTTCGGGTTTTTCGGTTTTTCTACGATTTTTTAAAATTCACATATTAACTGCTTCGTAATACATTATTCGTATTATATTATTGTCATCTAGTTGCTCTTACTTTTTTCTATGTATAAAATTAGGCCTAATATACCATTGACCAATGACTATTTATAACTACGTGCTAAGGATGAAATTCAAGTGCGAAAGTCCTCATTCTCTCTTTCTCTCGCTTTACATAGTGAATTAGTGAGTATCGTCATATAGGCAGAGCGCTGTAGCGTTATAAGCGTAATGGGACGCGTTTTGTCTCGTCTTGACCGAAATGCTATCAACCGCCGCCTTTTTGTATTGTTACATTAGTCTGACAGTCTCTGCTACGCTAAGTAGTAAAACTAAGCGTGATATATTTTGCCCGTTTGTCTAATATTTGTAAATTATACATAAAGGAAAGCTCGATTGTTGAAATTAACAAACAAAAGTAATATCATCCATCCATCCATCCATCAGTCATAAGAAGTCCACTGCTGGACATAGGCCTCCCCTATGAATCTCCAATAAGACCGGTTGGAAGCGGCTTGCATCCAGCGCGATCCTGCGGTCTTAATAAGGTCATCCGTCCACCTTATGGGTGGACGTCCTACGCTGCGCTTGCCGGTACGTGGTCTCCACTCGAGAACTTTTCGACCCCATTGGTCATCAGTCCTCCGCGCTATGTGCCCAGCTCATTACCATTTCAACTTGCCAATCCGTTGGGCTATGTCGGTAACTTTGGTTTTTCTACGGATCTCCTCATTTCTGATTCAATCTCGCAGAGAGACTCCGAACATAGCCCTCTCCATAGCTCGTTGGGTTGCTTGGAGCTTACTAATAAGGCCCATAGTGAGAGACCACGTTTATGTGCCATAAGTCATCACGTGCGACATACACTGGTCTAAAACTTTCGACTTGAGGCACTGAGGTATGTCGGATGAGAAGAGGCTACGCAATTTTCCGAACGCTGCCCAGCCGAGTTGGATTCGGCGATTGACCTCTTTCTTGAAGTCGGACCTACCTAACTGGACTACTTGTCCTAAGTAGACGTACGAGTCAACGACTTCAAGAACCGAGTTCCCAATATAAATCGAAGAGGGTACAACATGGGAATCACATTTGACTTTCGACTTGACCATGTTCATCTTAAGACTGTTGAGAAACCCGATTGAGGCCTTCCAGAATCGTGCTGAGCTCTTCTATCGATTTTGCCATGACTACTATATCGTCGGCAAACCGAATGTAAGTGAGGTATTCGCCATTGACATTGATGCAATCCTTTCCATTCTAGGAGCTTGAACGCTTCTCAAAAGTAGCCGTAAACATTTTCGAAGAAATTACGACTTATGCCTCTTTTTAAAGGGATCGCCTTGGAGCTTTCTTCCTGTACTCAGACCGACATAGTGGCGTTATTATACAAGACTGCAACACTTCGATGTACCGATAGACAATACGGCATCGTTGGAGAGACTCGAGCACAGCCCATGCCTCGACCGAACCAAAGGCTTTCTCATAGTCCGCAAACGCTAAGCAAAGTGGCAAATTATACTCTTCGGTCTTCTGTATAACCTGCCGCAGCGTATGAATGCGGCTTGTTCGGAAGGCTTATAAGGCCTACGCTCGAGACGGTTCGTAATGACCCTTGAAAACAGCTTATAAACATGACTCAGAAGTGAGATGGGTCTATAGTTCTTCAATAAGGCGTTGTCACCTTTCTTGAAAAACAACACCACCACGCTTCTGCTCCATGCTTGTGGCGTGATGCGCTCGAGGACGACGGTGTGAAAAGCTTAGGGAGACTTTTAGTACCGGTGTTCCACCCGCTCTCAGCAGCTCTGATGTGATACCGTCATCACCCGGCGCCTTGTTATTCTTAAACTGATTCAGGGCCATTCTAATCTCGTACAGGCTGATGTCCGGGATATCTTTGGTGAACTGTCAGGTAAGCTGGGTCTTAGATCTCTGGCCGCGTTATTGGTTATATAGGTTATTGGTTATATAGGTGACCAAAGTGATGACCAATGGCATCAAACGTCGGATAACTGTCGATGACGAAGACATATACGTTCACGATTACATCTATTTTGGGCAAATAGTCACCTTCCAGAAGAGACAAGACCTAGAAGAAAAGAGAAAGCTTGGAAGAGCTATTGGGCCATGAAAAAGCATAGGTATGAAGAGACACCTTCCGATCACACTAAAGCGCAAGATGTATGTAATCTTTCCATTTTGACTTATGGTGTACAAACATTGTTTTTGACAAACAGGTGTCTTTAACTAAAATCTAAAAGTCCAAACTCAAGGTTTGCCAAAGAGCGATGGAGCGCAGTATTCTCGGTGACCGGCTAATAGACCGAGTACAAAACACCGAACTGCGTTCCAGAACTCAAATCAAAGATTTGGCTTTCACTGCCGCTAAACTGAAGTCGCAGTGGGCCGAGTAAGTCAGTCGCATGCCAGAAGACCTCTGGGTTAAAATCACCTCCGAATGGGGTCCCAACTCGGTGCGGCCTCGTAGAGGCCTATCTAATAGAGAGTGCAGACTCTCGCGAATACATTTAATCCAAATTGGCAGGCATCAGGACAAGACCGACGCAACTGGAAATCTCGAGGGGAGGCCTTTGCCCAACAATGGGACAGTACAGGGTCATAAACAAACAAACAAACCATTATTTTTAGTATTTTCATATACTTACCAAAAAAAACCCGAAAAACTCGAAAAACCCGATTTACCCGGTTTTTTAAATCAAAAACCGAAAAACCCGGTTTTTCAAAACCACCCGGTTTTTGCATGCCCTAATTGGTACTAACCAGGTAAGTGCCTTACGTGTGCTGCAATCATGACGGCGCAGAGGCGATCTGCTGAATTTGATGGCTATCATACCAGAGGTATATGCGCTCCGCGGGGCAGTCAGCTTTCGAGAGGTTAAACTCAAGTAAAAAGTAAATTCTTATGCTATGTGAGCAATGAGTCATTGTGTTATTTATAAAAAACACTAGCTACACGCCCGGGCTTCGCACAGGTGTATTATACATATAAACCTTCCTCTTGACTCACTCTATCTATTAAAAAACGCATCAAAATCCATTGCGTAGATTTAAAGATATAAGCATAGATAGGGACAGACAGACAAGAAAACTACATTGTTTTATATTATGTAGTGATTTGCGGTAAGTACCTACGCGAAGTTGTAGACAGTTTCGTGTGAAATTAGGCATCTTTGCGAAACTTGGTTATACAGATTCTACAATTGTGAAACAAAATTGCCGTCCAATTACAGGAGAATATTTCCTCCAAAAAGACTTCCCAGACAGCTACGTCGGTCTACTACCTACTCTTCTTGTCGAATATTATACAGATCTATGTTACTTACTAATTCTAGCGAAACTGAAAATTTTCATAATACCTACTGTTACACCTTTCGGTGTAGGTACCTATTCTCGCAACAGAAATTCTGAAACCAACTTAGTGTAAATTCGTTCTGAAATTCAGCTCACATCTCGAATATCAACTCACAGAATCACAAAATGTCTAAGAGAGAGACATCTAAGTAGGTATCGTCCAGATTTTATTACTCAAATAGGAACATCTTTACTAATAGGTATAATATCTCAATCCGAAAGCGTGTTTGTGTTATATAATTTTCTCAAAGCTCATCATCATTTCGTGTCTATGGCTAGAGGTTTTTTTTTTTTTGTTTTGTTTTTTTTTTACTTTTGACGTGACAACCCAACTAGCAAAAAGTTGTGCTATAACAGTCGCGGCGACGTTTTGGTTTTACTGTTTAGTTCTATAAAAATCCCATAATTAGTGCTATAAACGTCGAGTCAACGTTTATACAACGCGAAAAAGGCGCAGATTATAGCACTAAAAAGTGCTGTAGAAGTGCAGTAACTGTGTAAATAGGACGAATGATTTGTGGAATAAACATCGAATAAAAGCAAAACGATCTCAGTTTAGTGCAGTAAAAGCAATATAGCTGCAACTGTACCGCTTATTGATAGAGTTGAAGTGTTTACGTTGCCACTAATCAGCAATAAAGTGAAGTAAACGCTGCAAATTTGCTACAATTCGACATTTTTGTTCGTTAAACGCCAAATTTGCACTGTTATTCCTTTTTAAAATTAGAACGATAGCGTATTCTGTGCCGTTATGGAAATGCACCAGTCATTGTGTGTTTGACACTTAAAATATTATAAAAGACAGAGGTCATCCATTTAGTAATTATTAAAAAGAATACAGTTTATATATCTAAATGCTTCTAGTTAAGCATAATTATACAGGAAAAATTACTGGCAATTTAACTTTGTCGATAAACTGTTATGCATTATTTAACATATGTGTGTGGGCCACGCGTCTTTTGCAATAATTTTGTAGATATATGTTATAAATTCCATTTAATTTTATTAATATGGTACTAGGGAGCCATTACGCGAACACTAGTAAATTTGTTGCTGTTATATCATACTAACTCGACTATTTGTCGAATAAATGTGACTGCGTTGCATTCATATGCAGCCATGTTTTGGGTCATTTTTTTATTTTAGGGTTCTTTCTTAAAAAACATATAATTTATTCAATGGTTTTTAATGGTTTAATTTGAAACACTAGTTATTTTTTCAAAGTTTTATAAAATAGAATAGGTAGTTATTTATAAAATCCACATGAAAACACATTAATAAATAGGTAGTTAATATATTATTAAAAGGCTGATGTGCTAAACTGCAAAACCGGTCTTTTATATTAAACCAACAATTATTATACACATATTTATTTATAGTCTTAAATTTAAGTTTTTTTACAATATTTATAAAAAAAAAAAAAATACTATAAAAAAACCTAAACCTAGAGTGCCGCCGGCAGCGGGGCGAGGCCCAAGCTACCGGTGGTTGGGTCTACAGAGATAGGAACCTCCTGACAATGCGCGCTGTGTCCAGGACGACCGCCTTCTGTATCTGACCCTTGACCCAACCGTCTAGCGAGAGCCTCTTAAGATGGTGGTCGAGACTCTTCGTTATTAAGCCGTTTACCGAAAAGACTATCGGGACAATGATCGTAGAGTCCACATCCCACATGGCGGTAACCTCGTGAGCCAAGTCAAAAAAAAAAAAAAACCAAAAAACCAACAATTATTATTATGATTGATTTTGTTCAGTGTCAGATTGCACATTTTTTATTTTCTGAAGTTTTAATAGATATTTCAGATTTCTCCTTAGATTCATCACTATCCTATTCAAACAGATTGTCAGTTTCGTGTATAAAACTGATACTGGGTTATATGATTGGATCTTGTTTATCTAATACGAAAAAATATGAAAAGAAAAATATGAGCAGAACCACCATATGTTAATACGGTTATAACTTTTTTGACGGATTTTCAAGAGTTTTAGCGACTGTTATTGCTCTAATGAGCAATAAAAGTACCAAAAACTCTTTTACTCAATATTTTATCGAATAAAGGTGCTATAATAAAATTGTTACACTTGAGGTTCTGTAACTGTAATTGGAAAACTATAATTCGACTTGTGTTTTTACCGCGTTATAAAAGAAACTACGTTGCTATTTAATCACCAGGTAGCTAGTATTCGACAAATTTGCTGAATAAAAAGTATGTCAGGTAATTGTCGTATAAAAGCTTTTTTTACACATTAAATAGTAAATCAAACACTATTATAGCCCTCGTATAGCATTTATTTGTGACATAAGCCAGATACGGGCACGTCTATACGATTTGCACTAAAAGACATAACATAAACACTTTTACTGCACAATTTTGTACTTATGTAGCTACTATTCAACAACTATTCGATGTTTAGTCGAGTAAATGTTTCCTTATTCGACTATTTTGC
Organism: Hypomecis punctinalis; assembly: GCA_949316475.1. Classification (NCBI taxonomy): domain Eukaryota; kingdom Metazoa; phylum Arthropoda; class Insecta; order Lepidoptera; family Geometridae; genus Hypomecis; species Hypomecis punctinalis. Next base: position 7,723,769 of record OX438801.1, on the reverse strand, counting down.
TTGTTGGGAACGTCTTATAAATTGGTTTGCCGGGTGACACTTCAAGAAACTGCGTTACGCTCCGCTCACGTTATGCGCTCACAATGAGAGCGAGTGAGAGGCACGCGTCATGGTTAAGCCCGCCTAAGAGCGAGAGAGACAGACATTTTCATCCTTCTTCCTACTATACGAATGAATATTCACATTAAAATTATTTTACCACTCAAAGTCGTTGTCACGTAAAACTTTCGCCCGTATACCGACTTTACAGGCAACCAGGCTTTTATAATTATTTTTATTTTATATATATATATATATATATATATCAATTTTTTTTTTATTTTTTTTTTACATATATCAAACTAATTCTGATAGTATATACAATATTTACATGGGTTTATGGACTTCAGATATTTTGGGACCAGAAACTGGCGACCTCTATGGCGTCCTCGGTAGCCAGGTTCAGGTCTTTTTGTGTGCATTGTTTTGGACAAAGCGGGCAGGCTAAAAGGTGTGCCATGGTTTGAACGGCAGCACCACATGCACACTGTTCTTGATCTGAAAATCCCCACCTGACCATGTTCTCTTTGCTGCGGCCAATCCCGGCACGTAACCGATTAAGGGACTTCCAGACTGGCCACGGTAGTTCATGTCCAGGTGGTGGGCTTTCAGATGGTGATATGAAATCTGGAGGGGATGGGTGCATGGTCTGCCATAGCTCACATCTTTGTTCATGGGGGTCTGAGCTTAGAGGTTCTGTGTGCTTCAGGAAGCTTCTTCTTCTTCTTCTTCTCAAAGCTACAAAGCAACGATTAGACTTAATATTTGACATAGATAAGTATAGTTCAAAAGAATGGAATGTGATATACAGGGTTATTTCTAATCAATTAGCATCTTTCTAGGGGATTATTCTGTACATAAAAACTAACAACTTTTGTTCTACGACTTTCGTCAAAACTCAAAAAAAAAATCAACTGTTCCATACATTTTGTCGCGGGTGAACTAAATTTTTCTATGGAACAACAATTTTTTTTGAGTTTTGACGAAGTCGTAGAACAAAAGTTGTTAGTTTTGATGTACAGAATAAGCCCCTAAAAGGATGCTAATTGACTAGAAATAACCCTGTATAAGTCTCTCATTATCCTAAAAAAAAATAAACAATGGGATACACAAAAATCGAAATATCACGCGGGAAAAGCTGTAAGAAAAAGCTAGTTTTACATAAAATACGTACAATGGCCCTTAGAGCTCGGTTCTGGCACCGTTAATAATTTTATAAATACGTGTGTTTGTTGGTTTATTACTCTTTGGCGCAGCAACAGAGCAATGGCTTGATTTGACAAAGGATTGACTTGATTTTTGGGCATGTAAACCGAAGGACTTTTTTTCCTATACTCTATAAAATTTAACTTGATCTCTGCGACAACTGTCAGAAAAATCACGCCTATGAAGTCCTGAATTTCTTAATAGTACAGACAGTACCTGTCAATGTCATACTTTATGGACATGCCGATTAGTGATGGGCGACGAAAGATCGTGACCACAGAGTTTTAGATAGAGATTTAATTAAAATATCGATAGTTTATATTGACGATATTTTAAATAAAAGTTAATTTATCGTTAATTTTATTGTATATTTTAATATCATAATATCATAACATTTTTTACATGTGTAATTAAATTAAATCCAATTATTATGTTACATTAGCATCGATAATAGTGAAAAACGTCGATAAATACTATCGTTACATTATTATGAGTATTTAATTAATATCAACATTATTTACCTGTGTACATACTTGATCTTAAATTAATAGTAAGTAAATAAAATCCAATTTCTCACCTTCGACTACTCATTCGATTTCATTACAACATTGTTTGAAAATCGATTTTTTCCACCACTATCCCAACTCTAAAAATGTCAATCTTCTATGTCAATGTCACTGTCGCAGAGATCAAATTAAATTTTATAGAGTATAGTAAAGTACTAAACAAAAAAATCACGCGGGTAAAGCTGTGAACAATAGCTAGTTATAAAATACAAATGGCCCTTCACTTCATGGAGCCTATTCGGTTCTGGCAGCTTTATTACACTGCAGAAATCTCACGAAGCCCAATTTTCATAAATTCCAGGCAAGTGTTCCGGCGCTCTTCTGAATAGCTCCGCGGGTAGAGCGTGGATTGCCTTCCGATGGCATCTTCAGAATATGATTCATTATGAAATTTTTACGCTATTTTTATATGAGTTTCATTTTTAGGGTTCCGTACCTCAAAAGGAAAACGGAACCCTTATAGGATCACTTTGTTGTCCGTCTGTCCGTCTGTGTGTATGTCAAGACTCTTTATCTCGGGAACGCGTAAAGATATCGAGTTGAAATTTAAACTATATACATAAATGTCGTAAAAAACGCATATTTCAACGCTCACAAAAATCAAAACCTACAGGGTACTTCCCGTTGACATAGAACTATGAAATTTGGCGAAGAGCATTATCTCAGAGTACACATATAGGAATAAATCTGAAAATTGTACATTTTTATTTAAATCACATAAAAATAGGGCCTCAAAATTCACAAAATATGGGTTCAAAATTCAAAGTGAGTAAATCGTATCATGTAAGGTACGAGTATCATATAAAATAACTTCATTAGCACATGCTAAAACAGATTTTTAATTATTTTAACAATGTGTTTGTACGGAACCCTCGAAGTGCGAGCCTGACTCACACTTATCCGGTTATTTTTTTACTGATGAGACTGTAATCTGACACCGGACTTGGCTTTGTATAATACTAGCGTACTAGCGTATTATTCATATATATCTTTTTCTTGAATCACGCTATTTAAAAAGCGCATCAAAATCCGTTGCGTAGTTTTAAAGATTATAAGCATACATACGGATAGACAGACATCGGAAAGCGACTTTGTTTTATACTATGTAGGGATTTAATTTTTTTTTCCGGGACTACGGTGTCCGCAATGAAAGTTGATTATTGTTACCAAACTTTTCACGCCAAATTGGCTGGACGTTTTTGTAACTATTTTGTTCTTCTAATTACAATAATTTCACTAGAAAGCGGCCAGTTAAAAAATATGAAATTAAAACGTAATTTACGTTTTCTCAGAAATACTGTACCTGTGGTCTATACAAATAAAAAGCTTATAAAGAAATGCTCAAACCGAATACCAAATTTCAAACTCTGCCGTTTTCGAGATACAATTTTTCTGCATAACTAAAACAAAGTTGAAATAGTAGGTACTATTTCAACTTTGTTTTAGTAACCTAACCTAACTTCAATTTTCAGTTGCCTAAATTCTGATTTGATAAAATATTGCGTATACCTATTGGAATAAACACTACTACAATCTTACCAAACGCCTGTATCCATCCTTTAGCTTTAGGATGTCCTGTACACTGCTGGACATAGTCTTCCCCTATGAAGGCAATAACATCGGTTGGAAGCGGCTCGCATCCAGCTTGATCTTGCTGTCTTTTAATGCTTGTAAGTATAGTAAAAAGTCTTCGTTAGCGATCATTCAGTACGGTCAGTCCTCGGATGGATGACCGCGGGTGGCATTTACAACAGCTGAGCGATACCGTCGCTCGGATGAGACGTTAAATTGTAGGACCCGGTTGTTTTAACGGTTTAGCCGTATCAGAGGCCTTTAGGCAGCTTTAAAACTCTAACACCAGATCACCCAACCTATACGAAAATACTTCTGTGAAATTCAATAGACACCTGATTCTACAGAGGTACCAGAGGTATAATGTGGTCGATCGAGAAAAGAAAGAAAGAGATGCAATTATTTAATTTGACATGAGTTAGAAAGAGATATGAAAAATATATTCAGTAGTTACCGTGATTTTTCTCTCAGTAGTGTCAAAGTCACAATTCCATCCACCCATCAGCCAAAGGACGTCCACTGCTGGACATAGGCCTCTATGGATCTCCAATAAGACCGGTTGTAAGCGGCTTGCATCCAGCGCGATCCAGCGGTCTTAATGAGGTCACCCGTCCACCTTGTGGGTGAACGTCCTACGCTGCGCTTGCCGGTACGTGGTCTCCACTCAAGAACTTTTCGACTCCACCGGTCATCAGTCCTCCGCGCTATGTGCCCTGCCCATTGCCATTTCAACTTACTAATCCGTTGGGTTATGTCGGGAACCTTGGTTCTCCTACGGATCTCCTCATTCCTGATTCGATTACGCAGAGAGACTCCGAGCATAGCAAAGTCCAATTCATATTTGACAATTTTGACAGCGATAAACAAGATTTTCCATACGTTTTTGTGGTTGAGAATTCCGTCAAGCGACAACAGCGCTATGTCTCTAGTTGTAATAGCTCTATGCCTTATTCGAAACTAAATGCACGCCAGAGCGTAAATTCCAAAATAAGCCAATAATGAATTTCGTAGAGTAAACGTAGAACTCAAGAGTTGCGTCGAGTTGGAAAGCCCGATAAGTCGGATACAATATCGCACTGGGACGACTGTAAGCTACTTTCCCGTAAAAAGCTTTTCTACTAAAAAGGTTTGGGAGAATGTTTGATATAACTTGTCAGACTTATCACGTTGTACTTATGTTTTACAATTTTTGTTGAAGATCAAAATTTTGCAGAACCTGCATGTAATAAGGGAAATTTAATTATAAAATATCCAGAAAAATTAATAATTTTTATTAATTAGGCTCGGAGTCTCTCTGCGGGATCGAATCAGGAATGAGGAGATCCGTAGAAAAACCAAAGCTACCGTCATAGGCCAACGGATTAGCAAGTTGAAATGGCAATGGGCAGGGTACATAGCGCAGAGGACTGATGACCGGTGGAGTCGAAAAGTTCTCGAGTGGAGACCACGTACCGGCAAGGTGGACGGATGACCTCATTAAGACCGCAGGATCGCGCTGGATGCAAGCCGCTTCCAACCGGTCTTATTGGAGATCCATAGGGGAGACCTATGTCCAGCAGTGGACGTCCTTTGGCTGATGGATGGATGGATGGATTAATTAGGCCTTTACTCACATACTACAAAAAATTGCAACTTCTGTCCAAAACTCAAACAATATTAAACTTTTTTCCATGCCAAAAATTAAATTTTGTCGATCCATCGTTGCATGAAGGATTAACAAACAGTCATAATAGCTTAGGTTCAGATTTATAATATTAGTTAGGATAAGATAACTGCTTCAGAATTATATTGTTTTAATAACGACATGTGTTGTGTAGAATAACAACGACAATAAAACGAAGATAAAGTCAAAGTCTATGAAGAATACGGAATGAGGGACGAGTTAGCTGTAATAACATTCTAGTCTAGCTTTGTAGTTAGGTACTTGACCTTAGCTAGCGATACTTAAAATGCTTTATGATGTTTCAAATAGTAATATTAAAGATTAGTTTATATCTAATCGTAGCCCTTGGGACCATTTAAAGGGATTGAGTAACAATATCGTATCTTAAAATACGAGTACTAATACTTGAGTCTAGCTAGCAATAAACGCTTAGATAAAAATCTAGAAGCCCTCATACACATTAAAAAGTAAGTAAGTTCGTATAGGCCGGGTGGCTAGCCCTGGTGTCAGAGTTGTTAGGCCGCCTGAAGGCCTCTGACATGGCTAAACGGTTGAAACAACCGGGACCTACAATTTAACGTGTCATCCGAGCCACGGTAGCGCTCAGTTGGAAAATGCCACCCGCGGTCACCCATCCAAATACTGACCGTGCGGAACATTCAACCAAATCGAAACGTGTATGAGGGTCGACATCCAACATTGCCACAAACGTTCAGAAATTGTGGTTGACTGGACCCGACCGCCGCCAAAAACACGTTTTTACACAAAGGCGTATTATTTACATAAACTTTTCCACGTAAAGGGAAATTGTATCTCGTAAAATATACGTAGAGATATAGCTAATTAAGGTTTTATAAATTCACGTCAAAATGCTATCCTATGATCTTTTGGGCTAGTGCATGAAGGCTGAATAGATCGCATTGTCATGTTGCGGTTAAAATGCGGGAAAAAATAATCAATCGGGTAAAACATCGTCAGCAAACCACATTTTCACAATATTATTCAAATTAGGTCAAACAATGTTTAACATTTCAGTATAGTTAATAAAACCTAGCCTCCACCAAAACAAAGCTAGTAGGAACGTAGTCCGTAAGCCCATATAATAAATGCTATATTTGCCTAGTGAAAAACAAAACACAGCTTTCCTCCTTTGAAAATTGTGTTTTGTTTCTAGCCAAGCAATAAGGTATTTTACTATGAACGAGATAAAATTTGTAAATGTATTTTTGAGATAGCTTAGGCAAAAAGCAATCTTAAAATGTTCGTTTTAGATCATAAAATAACAAAATACATTTTAAAAATCAATACTAAATATTCCGTTTTTTTAAATCTGTGCATAAAATAGGCGCCGCTATGTTATGACGTCATCCGGCTATCTAAACATTGAATAGTTTGTCTGGTGTTTGTGCACTAGTATTCCAGGAACAGCACACCGTCGATAACTCATTAATTATCATTTATAAGAACTCTTTTTTAACTTAAATCTCAAGCTTACAAACAAAGACACCATCGTGAGAAATATTTACACGCATTGTTTACATAGCCTAGTGACGTCATTCATGACCACAGAGTAAAATAATGACATCCATCGTTTTCGTAAATTACGCGAGAAATTTTAAAACTGTGAAATTAAAATGCATTTTTAAAGCACTTAATGATAGAATATTTTTGTTGTAATTTTTTTAGTGGTTTATTAGACCAACAGAATCTAACTGAGATACTTTTAAAAAATGACTGTAATACCCTATTATGATATTTATGGCACAGAAGAGAGCTGTGATTTATTTGTATTTTAAACGGACTACAATGTTTCGCATAGTTTCACTCCCGTGCTTCTTTGGTAGAATTTAGCCCTCAGTGGCTTCTGTCATACCCTTTGTTGTACAGACTCGATTAGATACATAGGTATTTATAATTCTGCGAACTATTGCTACTTTTACATAAAATGGTACACTAATCAGCAATGCAACTTTATACTAGAGGTAGACCTAGCTGTGTAACTTTTTGAATATTTATGTAGCAGAAATCTAAACGTAAAAAAATTTTCAAAATGTAGATGTTCTAAATCACATGAAAAATCGTATTAGATTTCTGCGATACAAGCTTCGCCTAGTGCGGAAGTCACGGTTCTACGTTTTGTTTGTATGAATCTGTCATAGACATACGGTAATATTGTTTTTATTACATGAAGCATGTGTGTAAATTTTTCCTGTTTGTGTTAGTAAAAATATTTTCCTTTTCATTTAATAATCGAATCAGAAATGAGATGATCCGTAGAAATACTAAAATTACCGCCATAGATAGCGGACTTAAGTAAAGGAGGCTTATGTTCAGTAGAGGACGTCTTGTGGTATAAACGAACGTACACTGCTTAAAGTTGGTACAAATACTCATATAATAATAGTTTTTAGTTACTCGATCAATGGTTAGTCGAATCACACATCTTAATTAAAAAACAGCCTAATAAAACCAGAATCACACCAAAGCCGGAAAACGGCTGTAAGGGTTGATTTCTCTTTAGGTAGAAATCTCATTTATTAATAACTTTTCCACATTTCCCAAATAATATTCAAATTAGTTCAAACAATGTTCAACATTTAAACATACAAAATTAATAAAAGCCTCCGCCATTAGCGTTATCGCTCAGAATAGAATACTTATTTCCTAATTCTGCGAACTTGTCGCTACATCAACAGAAAATGGTATAAACAAACAGTAATAAAGCCGAAGCTATACCACATTTTCCTTTATGTGGAAAACCCAATTAGGAGCTATTTCGAAAATATGTCGCTTGGCTAGAAAGTGTCAGATTTTTATATATGTTGCCGACTTCCAAAATGACGAAGGACTTTAATGTTCGTCTGTATGTATTTTTTTTTGTGTATGTTCATCGATATTTTCGCCAATTTATGAACTGAATAGAAAAAAAACTTTTTCTTCTTTAAAATACTTTTCAACATACTTGCTCATAAAGCGGCTCTAATTTCACCGCCATCACGCATATGTAATCAAACTGTAACTTTTCATTGCTATTATTCACAAGTGTGTTATAGATTTTTATTTCATTTTATTGGTTGAGTTGCTTTGTTCTCAAAAAAAGTTTCGATACAAATAAGATCGTGTTCAATAGTAGCTACAAATAAATTAATGTACCTATTGCTTGCTCATTTCATGAAACTTCGTATTTAAATAGATAATTTCAACTTGTACGTGTTTAATAAATAAAACTTACAGTCAAACATATCTTTTGTTTTCTCTGTAATCAATAAAGAAAACTTTAAATTCCCCATTTTGTACGTGGGTAAAAAGCTATCCGCGAAAAGCCAAAAAAAGAAACCTCATTATTTTAGTCTATGGCCGATTGCCATTGCGCGCGCATAGGAAAACTGATTATTTTTTCCCGCCATTTCGAAACATTTTTCACAACTCGTTATTTTCACTTTTAAAAAAAAAATTTTTTGTAATATTTTATTCAAAAGTGTGTTGAAAAACGTCATATATATGCTACACGTGTGTATTGATGATTACCGTCCTCGGCTCTCTTAAGATTTAGAATGACTCAATTACACACTTGTACCATAACGTACTATTAAAAGGGTATAACTCCTGAGTTATACCCTTTTAATAAGAAGAGAGAAGAAGAAGATAACCATACATTTAAATTGTATCGAAATCGGCTGAGCCGTTTTCGCCAAATCTACGATAATGTAAAAATTGTATACAGCAATCCGAGCGAACTTTTAGAATTTTGTACACGATGGTCGATTTTGCCATTGTAAGTGAAAAATAATATTATAAGAATGAGATAGATAATTCTAAATGCAATCACGGCGTTCACTTCAACCATTTTTTTACATTTACACAACTGCGTGATCTATTTGGCGTATGTGAATCCACCAACCCACATTGGGCCGTGGTAGATCCAATGTATCTATCGCCATTCTTGGGTAGGCCTATATTAGGCAATGGACTATTAAAAGGCTACTACAATACAGTGCAGTACACAACTAAAGAATAAAGTAATTAGTGATTCAGTTAATTAATTTTGTGACACTCTTGCGGTCTAAATATGAAATACGAAAGATCATACAAAGCCTGAACAAATATTATGTTCATATCTGCGTGTCAAACTGTAGTTTTATTCATTAAAAAACCACACCACAGAAAAAGTTAACCCATCAAACAAAACAACTGATAAGGCAAAATAACACCTAATTTCTAAACAATAGATTACTACTTATCACGAAACTTTGTATTATTATTGTCATTATTTTGTGACATTGATACACTTACAAAAAAGAACATCAAAAAGGACATGTTCATGAGTTATCGTAGAAAGCTTTTTGTGTATTTACTTTTAGAAAATCTAGAGATCTACAAGCAATCAAGTAGAGGCACGTACGTTGTGCTATACCTACTTTCAGTATTACATATCCACCTACTTTATGTCATGACCTTTGAACCTTAGGTAACACCTAGCGGTCCCTTTACGTTAATATCCGTCCCTTTTTTACCCCACTGAAACCCAAGAAGGATATTAAAATCATGTATGATTTTAGTTGTCCACTGATATGGTAATTAATATTGTATGTTAAAATGTTGAACATTGTGTTTTTGGAATGTGTGTTGAAAGTATATACACATATATGTACAACGCGGCAAAGTGTGAGTCGGACTCCCGTCCGACTCACACTTTGCCGGTTTTTTTGCACACCGTACTTGAGCGCGTCTAGTTAATGTGACTGCGTTGTACTATGTTTACTAGTATTTTAAATAAACTTAAATAGATACTAGACTTTTAGCTAGTTACACTTTCGCGCAGCAACAGAGGGATGGATAGACTAGACTTTTTGAGCTTGATTGCCTATTTACTCTGGATTTACGGACAATTACTTATTTATTTATTTATTACGATGTACTATACTGAAAAGACAGTCTAAGCTAAGCGTTCCACATTCTGTCTGTTCGGATAAAGAATTTGAATCGAAATGCTTTGACTAAAATTTATTGAGACCGCAGGATTCCCATTAAGAACGCAGGTTCCCGCTGAATGCATGCCGCTACCAACATGTCTTATTGGAGATCTTTAAGGACCTATGTCCAGTCTGCTGGTGTGTCGTTGCCACTTTCCCTGCCTTCCGCGGCCTTGACGGGGTCGCCACCGTTTTGATGGCGGACGCGGTGGGGCTGCAGGGGAAGAGGAGTGTCGGTATGTCGTCGGCCGCTCTCCCTATCCTCTGCAGCCGTAGTGGCAGGCGCGGGGCCACTTAAATTGACCCGTCGCATCGGGACCAGGGCTGTCGGACACGGGTACTGTCTGACGCCCAGTGCTGGTTGGTCCCAGGTGGGGGATAACGATGTGTCTGGTGTTTGTCACATCGTCATTCTGGCGGGAGCTGAAACTCCGAGGTGTGGCCCGGTTTGGGCCAGAGCTGTCGGGTGCCGCGGAGGAGTGCGAAAGCGTGCCCGTAGCCCCGACACAAAGCGCAGTGGCAGAACACCCAGGGGTTTTGGTGGGTATACCGTCCAGCAATGGGCGGGGACTCCCACATAACCACCCGCCTGTCCCGAGGTGCGGTGGTATCTTTAAAAGATTTCCCCTGGTAAAAAAGGACCTATATCCAGTAATGGACGTCCTATGGCTGATGGATTGCACACTAGACCTAGACTACAAGGCTACAAAGTCCCGTAAAGCTTAGTTTAGTGTTTGCGAAGCGCAGGACACGCCCGGTATCAATTACTGCCTAAATGGGTTCTGTATACCGTGTGTCAACAGCCTACGCGGCTTGAGGGCCAAAGTCCATTAGCTTTGCGTGTATTTGTATACACAGTATGGATAGATTTGCTGGCCATATCGTATAAAACACCGTCCAAAAAATATGTACGAGTAACATAGAGCAAATATCTACAGAGCCACAGTCCACAGTCAACGTAGTAAAAAAATGTCCGAGCGCCGTCATATTCATCTATGAACGCAAGGTTACCACTCAATAAAAACTAAAACTTGGCTACACCCGTAACTTCCTATCCTACTTATATATTCTACTAATATCCTACTAATATTATAAACGCGAAAGTTTATGAGGATGGATGGATGGATGGATGTATGGATGTTTGTTACTCTTTCACGCAAAAACTACTGAACGGATTGAGATGAAACTTTGCAATAATATAGATTATATATCAGAATAACATATAGGCTATAAATTATAATAATATATTGCGTATGCGGGCGAAGCCGCGGGTAAAAACTAGTAATATTATAAACGCGAAAGTTTGTGAGGATGGATGTATGGATGTTTGTTACTCCTTCACGCAAAATCTACTGAACGGATTGAGATAAAACTTTGCAATAATATAGCTTATATATCAGAATAACACATAGGCTATAAATTATAATGATATTGCGTCAAAAATTAAAATATAATGCGGGCGAAGCCGCGGGTAAAACGTAGTTATGTTATAAAATAATATTTCTCTGTTATACCTGCATCATACATCTGCTGGGCATAGGCCTCCCCTAAAGATCTCCAATAAGACCGGTTGAATGCAACTCACATCCAGCGCCATCCTGCGGTCTTAATAAGGTCATCCACCTTGTAGATGGACGTCCTACGCTGTACTTGCCGGTACGTGGTCTCCACTCGAGAACTTTTCAACCCCATCGGTCATCAGTACTCCGCGCTATGTGCCCTGTCTACTGCCATTTCAACTTGCCAATCCTTTGGGCTATGTCGGTCAGAGAGACTCCGATCATATTCGTAAAAGGTTATATAAAAATATTTTAATTATGTGAACTCGAACAATTCATGGAACGAAGTCAATGTTAACATGTCCATTTGTCCATACTGTGTGAAATATATTTGTATGACCATTAAAACCGCTTTGAAGGCAATGTAAAACCGTGTAACAATAGAATTTAATTTGAGTACGAGTTTGTAAATAAATCCTATGTTTTGGGGAACAAATAAACTGCTCACATTTCGCTTTGTTGCCTAGTTTTTGTTTATTTTAACCCGTGCTGCTTTTTACTAGGGGAAACCGTGGAATGTTTACTTTGTTTTCTTTTGTGTAATTTGTTAACAAAAAGCCAATGTTTTTTTTTACCCTCAGACCAAATAAAAAATCAAGACAGAATGTTGAGAAATAAACAAGTGAAGCCGGCAAAACTACGTCTTGCCGTGTACAGACACATTTACACAATATATACAAGTACAATGAAACTACGCCTTGGCTTGTCAGTCGAACTATGGCGGCGCAACAGCGACGCACTCACCACATGTATAAAAAACCGGCCTTACTTGACTGTTCAACGATATTCTCTCTTGATTTTTTTTATCTTAGTTTTGTAATTAGATTTTAGGTTTACAAAACATTATTTAAATACGATAGTAACTTTCTTTTTGTGATAAACATTTCAAAAATTGCCGCGTTCGCAGGAGATGCAGGTTCAAATCCTGTGAACGCGTCAATTTTTGAAATGGTTATCACATAAAGAAAGTTTCTATACGCCTAGCGTGTGAAGCACGATAAAAATCATTTCATTAAATACAATAGTGTTTTATAATATTAATATTTTTTATTTGACTTACCGGAAATAATGTCTGGAGTAGATTGTGTTGGTATTTGAAAACAAGCTGCCCATTCATAAAGCCATACCCCACATTCGTAGGTAACAAAAAATACGACATTTGCTACGAGGTTGCTACACAAAGCCTACGGCGTAGCAGGTGGGCGGGCAGTAAATACTTAGTCAAGGGTTAACTTGAAGTATTTGAACGAACTTTGTTATGCAAACCATAATTGTTTACAGATACAGATGTTTGTATACTCACTGTCTAGATATCTATACTAATCGTTATGAACAAAGACTGCTTTGGTGACCCAGTGGTTGGTAACTCCGATTTCTGCACCGAGAGGTGTGGGTTCGCTTCCCACCCAGGGTGTTTTGTTCTATGTTTGAATTTTATCGTCTATATAATATTTATTTGAAAGTATGTATAATAAGTATAATTTTCTGTTACACTATAATTTAATACTACATAATAATATAAGTTTTTGTTAAGCACAATAAATAATACAGCGTTACCAAATCGTGAACTTGTTACCATCGAGCTTTTTTTCTGATTGACTTCTAAACATTAATTACGATTACTTTATCTATATGCCATATGCCATATGATATATGAAAGTTTGTTCTTTTATTTGCCAAAAAATTAAGAAACGTTGACTTTTAACCTTTTTGCTAAATTCTAATTCAATTCGCCCACAGTCTACGCAGTAGGCCTTAGCTACATCGTAGCAAATATTGTAGCGTTTGTAGCTGAAGGGCAGGTTATTTTAGAGTAAATATGTTTTTTTAACCGACTTCCAAAAAGGAGGAGGTTCTAAATTCGTTTGTATGTATTTTTGTGTGTGTTCATCGATCGATAAAAAATTCCCCAATTGTGAACCGAATCGAAAAATTATTTTTTAGTTCGAAAGGATATACTCCCGGGTTGTTTCCATTTAAATTTTACAGAAATCGGCTGAGCCCTTTTTGAAAAATCAGCAATAATGTGAGCAATTTGAGCGAAATATTCGAATTTTGTAAACGATGGAAGTCGGTTTTCCCATTTTTTGCGAAAAATAATTACTAAGTAAAATAGGTAGATACGTGTCGTATTTTACTGATGAACTTAAAAAGAGATTGTGTGACGTTTTAACAGAGCCTTATCCGTAATTTTTTCTCATCAATAATATTAGCCATGTGACGTAAAGTTTTGAACATAGGCCTCCCTAAAGGGCAATTCATCTATCACAATATATCATATAGCAGTGAAGCCACAGTTCCGATACAGTTCCAGCACAGTGTAAAATAATCTTTCATTCTATTATATTCTCTATGAACGCATCCCCACTTGTGTGACAGTGTCAGTGATTGCCGGTGTAGTCTCCATTCGAAAATTTTACGGCTCCATCAGCCACCCGTTCTATAAACTATGTATATGCCCTACCCACTGCCACTTGAACTTGCTATCCTTGCAAATTCCTACACTTTGCATAACATTGTACCTATTTTGTTATATATGTGACCATCAGTCAACTTTGTAGCTAATTTCGGTGAGCCAGAGGGGAATAACGAACAAGTTCTGATAGCTTGTGACTAGTTAGTGACTATACCTTAGCACTGTAGTACAATACAATACAATACAAATATTTTTATTTACCAGAAATGTACATAGTTGGAAGTCAGAATATATACGCTAAGTAAAATTCGTTTGATAGTGGGTAACCATCAACTTCGAAAACAATAGATACTTAAACTACAAAACAAAAAATATTAACCTCAAGGAAACTAGTGTAGTAAACAAGATAAACTTAGACAATGAACCCTAAACTAAGCTCAAGGCTTGTATCTTGGGGTTCGAGTGGGTAGTTACCAAAATGGATTAATGTTGTATATACAGAGTTTAATGAAGTACTTATGTGCAGAGATGAAATAATTTATAAATTATATATTTTTAATTCTGAGAGCCTGTGTGTGTGAGTGTGTGTGTGCGCGTGTGTGTGTGTGAGTGTGTGTGCGTGTGTGTGTGTGTGTGTGCAACACCGCAATACACGAGATCTCATGAGAGTCAAGGTTTGCGGTGCTACACATATGTGTGTGTGTGTGTGTGTGTGTGTGTGTGTGTGTGTGTGTGTGTGTGTGTGAGAAATTCTATTACAATGCTTATTCACTATACAAGCTACAAATTAAGTTTTCTGTTTCGTTGTATGATGACTTTAACAGCCATTGTCTTAATTTTCTTTTGAAAGCTAGTTTTGTAAGATCAGTACATTCCTTTATGAATAACATGTAAACATTACGAAACAGTACGAATACTACTCGTCGCAATGTCGTACTCGGCATGCATATAAATGGAGATTTTATCTAGTGCTGCGCTAGTAATAAAGAACTAAATTAATTCCACAGTTATAATACAAGATGTGAGTAAGGTACATGGATTAGCAGATGGATACTTATCATTATGGATAACTTTTATTACGGCACCATCCCCGAAAACGAGAAAAAAATCAGGCGTTACATTCATTTACGTAGGTCTTTTTCAAATTACATTTTCGAGATCTCAGGGTTGATCACATAGTAAAATTTAATCGTTAATAATAGAAATACATCTGTCTAGAGTCTATACATACACACCGTACCTATAGCAAAGTCATACTACAGTTTTCCCAGCGTGAAAGTAGTGCTTTCACGTGTTCTAGCGTCGATATTTTATTAAAATATTTACACTGTACAGTGCCTAGTGAACGATATATAATCCCTAGGGCGCGTTATTTTATGGATGGCGGCAAGTTTATAGGGGTTCGCGGGTGGGAGAGGCTTAAATTCCGTGTTTTACCGGGCAGAGGTGCAATAACAAAGGTTTAAACTTTACCTTGCTTTGTTTAACTAGTTTTAATTTAAAATAGTAACCTAGTAGTTTTAAATTAAAATTAAATACTACTTAAGTCGATCTCATACACCCCCGGCGAAAAAGTGAACAATTAAACATTTTGAGAATCGTTTATCGCCAGTTAAAAACCAATCCCTTATCACGTTTGTTTTGTGTATTGACTAAAGTAGCATTTAACCATCAATACAAAAAAATGCCAAGTCAATGCTTTAAACAAAAATTTATTTTGGTCGACCCTGCACAAAAACTTTACAAATTCAATAAATCAAATACAGTTTCGTATTAGTTGAATGTCAGAATTTTAAAGCCGTTAAATACCTCTGACATAACTAAACAGAACCAGCGTTAGAATAACCAGGCCTGACAATAGGCTTGTTATAATAGATCCAACCGTTTATTTTCTTTTTGACAGCACCAATAGAACGTAACTGCGTCACGTTACGCAAAAGTTCACTTTTAAATGCGAGGTTTTAAAAATATGACAACTGCCTAATTTTGCTTCTTGATCCCGTATAATAATCATCTTTGACACATTGAGTCCATAAGTGCAGTAGTTTTTTTGTAAATTACATAAAATAACAATAGTAGTAGTAGCCATAGATCGTAAATTTATAAAAACGTTTGAAATAGATTGTCAAAAACTATTAGTCACGTATTTTTCCTTTTGTCAATTTAACAAAAGTTGATAAAGGTACAGCCCGTTAACGTGACGTCACTAAATCAAATGTACCGGATAGTGCTCTCACGATCCCCCACTCTCAAACTTTGACAAGGTTTATCTTTGTCACTGATTGTTTTATTGACCAAAGAAAAAATATATGCCCAACATTTTTTTTTTGAATCTAACTGACGGATTAATTGTAATAATGTTTTTTTACCTATTAAACATCCCTATTCAACTTTTCATCCGAACCACTTTAGCAGATATAAATTCCACCCTGAATCACTCACCTGGTTATGCCGAATATTGCTCGGCTATTGTGATCGTTAAGAAACACCTAATCAAGCTGCGCTATGAGCCCTACAAATATGTACCTAATAATTTACAAAGCCTAAGGTTATGAAAATGTAAGGTCTAACTTTTGGAGTCTTTTTTATCTTGCGGTCAGATCCAATTGGTACAAACCATGGATAAAAGAAAGAGGAGGATATGCTTTAACGTTGAAAATCTGATGCCGATATACTACGTTAAATGGTGTCGGTTCTTTTTTCAACTCATAGAAGCCACTAACTGTAATTAACGACATAACTTGACAGAAGTAATACTTTTCAAAAGTCATATCTATTTAGTAATCTCACAGAGATAATACAACCAGAGATATAGAGCTATTGTCGCTTCCCAACGAGACAATTCCCAACCACAAAAATGCATGGAAAATCTTCCAAGCTGCTGTCAAAACTTTCAAATAAGTATTTGACGTTCCTTGTCTAAAAATCCAACAACAACCACCGAACCGAGAAATTTTTCATGTTTCTTTCTAACTCACTCCATATTCAATCGATGCATCTTTTTCAGATTTTCTCGATCAACCACATTATTCTTCTGGTAACTCTGAGTAGTCTTGATTACAACTTTTTAGTCACATTTAAGGTGGAGTTTATTTTTTTAAGACGAACGTCTTTACAGCTGATATTTATTCATCCATGGCACAGAAACCCAAACCTACCCTGCAAACTTGTTAGCTCTGTCACGTAGCGCGGAGATTTGACCAAGTTTTATTAGTTGGGTACAGTAATGGCGACGTCCATCATGGCTATTCAGCCGAAAGATACATAAAGTTGTGTTGTGTGAAGTTGGGATTATGTCGTTACTTAGTAGGTAGAGGGGAAATTGGTTTCGTGTGTGAAGATTTTATTATTGACGCAGTGGATACGTGAACGTATGGTTATTGCTAGATGTTTGTTCATATTTCCAAATTTTACCAGAAAAATATTTGTGTTTTATTACTTTGCCGGAATTGGATCTAGCTTAGACCAGAATGTTGAGAAACAAACAAGTGAAGCCGGCAAAGCTACGTCTCGCCGTGTACAGACACAATTACATACACAAACACGTACAACGAAACTACGCATTAGCTCGTCAGTCGAACTATAGCGGCGCAACACCGACGCACTCACCACATGTATAAAAAACTGGCCTCACTTGTCTATTCCCGACGTTCTGTCTTGTTTTTAGGGTTTCGTACCTCAAAAGGCAAAAACGGAACCCTTATAGGATCACTTTGTTGTCCGTCTGTCCGTCTGTGTGTATGTCAAGACTCTTTATCTCGAGAACGCGTGAAGATATCGAGTTGAAATTTAAACTATATACGTAAACCTTTGAACTCTTGCAGTTGTGTAAAAGAAAAGCTTCTCAGTTGCCGTATAAAAAAGTTAGAGCCGTTTATGTCGTAAAAAAACGCATATTTCAACGCTCACAAAAATCAAAACCTACAGGGTACTTCCCGTTGACATAGAACTATGAAATTTGGCGAAAAGCATTATCTCAAAGTACACATATAGGAATAAATCTAAAAACTGAACATTTTTATTTAGATCACAAAAAAATAGGGCTTCAAAATTCACAAAATATAGGTTTAAAATTCAAAGTGCGTAAATCGTATCATGTAAGGCATCATATAAAAGAGCTTCATTAGCACATTCTAAAACAGGTTTTTAATTATTTTAACAATATTCGATGAATGACGAGAAAAGTAAAAAAAAAAAAAACTTTTGTCGATGATGATGATGATGATGAGTATAGAGATTTTAACAACGTACTTCCCAATTTTGTGAAATTTTCTGAATTTGTACGGAACCCTCGGTGTGCGAGCCTGACTTGCACTTGTCCGGTTTTTTTTTTTTGTTTGAGGGATCTCGTTGCATTATCTTAACTAAGTTTTGCACATAAAATATAATCTCTATCGCAATATTCTGGTTGAAGTCGTCTCACACGGCTGCCTACAAACATTATAAAAGCGCCAAGAATACTTTTATTAAAACCGACTTATACAAGTGTCAATCGACTCAACTATCTATACATACCTTTGAACATCAAGTTATATAAACGCGATCGATGTCGTACCGTATTAAGCCTGCATTGCAGAACTATAGCACGTTTCAGCTATCCGATATTAGTAAGAACGGTCGAGACTTTTGGCCTTTGACCTGGATTATCTCGTTTCTAAAGGAGAGTTAAGTTTATATAAGCTTTTACTTTTACGAGCGTACAAAGTTAACCTCCAGAAACTTCTTTTATCTTTTAATAACATCTGACCCAGATTGGGGTTGCTATGAAAATGCCAATATGCTTGTATTAAATTCTCTTTTGAGCCTCTAATTATTTACCTAATTAATGCTTTGGTTAAAAACCGGTAAGTAAAGAGTGTTTTGGAAGCTTTTATTACTTTGAGCTAAAAGAAATCTTGAGTAGGTAAGTATTCTTATAATTTGTTTAATACTCTTGGTTTATTCGTTCTTCTTAATATTTAATAACCTTTTACTTAACCATTTATACGTTTTCATCCTCGTTGAATTTTAAACGTAACAGAAAAGAAAATGATGCATGTAAATAAGTATTTATGCGCCTAATGTAAGTTACTAAGTTTTCATACAGATTTTAACATAAAATTTATCTTGGATGATTATATTTGTATATTTTAGGAACTTTGTTTATAACAAGTTCCAACTTGTTATTGGAACATCGAAAGTTTTAAGTTAAAAACCTTTTAGTGCTCAGTTTAACAAGTCTCAGTCGGCAAGTCTAGTATTTTGTTACATTTTAAATGTACCGTGTAAAGCATTATAGTAACTTTGTTTAGATTACTGTAGCATAACTTAGAGTTGTGTAGGAAATACGTAAAAAGCTTTTCCTATGAGAACAAACCAACAATTTCATAAGTTAACAAACTTTATCTTCATATTACGAAACGATAAGATAGTTAACTTATAATAATAAAATAAAAAACTCAAGGGGAATAGGTGGAGGTGGACGGAAAAAAATCTTTATTAGGTATTACAACAAGTGGTGATACAATTTTTATGTACATACAATAATCTTAAAAATAAGATGCGGTGGAATGTCGCAAAAGTACCTTTAAAATATTGGGTCCTTACACTAGGTCTCGCAGGAACCTGTATAGCAGGGTACAGTTTTCTATTGATTCTTTGACCGCTAAAGTAACTTAAAACATTAAGACATTTTGAGATTAAGAAACAATAAATATAGTTTAAAAAAAAACTAAAAAACACGCTATCATAGACTATTAAATATATAATAGGTTTGTTATAACTTTGAAACCTGGTCGTGTTCAAAGTCCATTACGTGGCCTTTCTCACTAGTACAAACACGACTATGATACGATATTCCATCATGGAATGCCAGTGCTTATCTTCCGGCTTCATCATTCTCCTTGAAACCTAATCGTGGTTAAAGTTAATTACAAGACTTTTCTAAGAAATCCAAAACAGTTATGATACGATTTTCCATCATGAAGTTCCAGTTCATGTCTTCCGGCTCCATCATCAGATCATCAGTGTCATCAGAACTACATACAGCTGCCAATTTTCATAACGCTACCCTTAAAATACCAAATTAGTTACCATAGATTCCATTACATACAGGACGACCTAATAAAATCGTGGTAAATATTGAAACCTACCAACCAAAGCTGAAAACGTCAACAATCCTAAATAAAAATGTCATTCACATCGTTCACGTCCCACTAAGTTTAGTACACACTTAGATTATATTCGTGCTCGTTCATTCATTCATAGTCATAGCTCATCAAGAGGTCGTAGAACGGTTGAATGTTACCCAGTAATTGAGATCTACAGCAGCCCCCCACGCCCAGACGTTTTGGCGCCTCCCTAGCGCCATTGATTCTGGCAACTACCCCATCTTACTGTCCTACACGGATCTCACAAGATAGGATATGTTTTGTCGCGAACGCAGGACTTGAACCTGCCTCTTTCGGATCCCTAGCCCGATGCTTTCGTAAGCTAACTTAACTAAGCTAGTTCTAAGTTGGGAAAGCATCGGGCTAGTGATCCGGAAGAGGCAAGTTCAAATCCTACGTTCGCGACAATTTTTTGAAATGTTTATCACAAAGACAATTATTTGAGATAAACCTAGCGTGGAAACCACTATATAATTAAAATTATTGTATAGGATATGATGTAATCGATCTGGCGAAAACCTAATTTCTCACTAAAGTCCTAAACTACGCGGAACGTAAATTACGTCACGAGCACGATAAGGCCAGTAAGGTATTCTCACACAGTAGAGATTCTTACAGTTTACCCATGCATCGTGTACTAACATTCGATGGCGTATGTGAATACACCAATCCGCACTGGGCCAGCGTGGTGGATATGGTCAACCACCCTTCGTGGGTAAGCCTACGTCCGCGGTGGAATATTAAAAAGGCTGGTACAGTGCAGTACACAGGTGTTTTACCGACATGTATTTTGCGGCATATGAGCATATCACTCATATAGTGTTGCTTTACAAAATTCTGGGATTCACAGATTACTACCTATATAAACTTTTTATTATAAGCAGATTTTACTGTGGGACCTAAGCTGGTATCGAAAAAATAAATTGTCAGTTCAAAACATTCAAGTGGAAACGTATCGAACAGCTGATTTTATTTCATGATTTCTAGGTCAGTCCCGTAGTAACAATTGATCTTTTAGAAATCATCAAAGGTGCAAGTGCTAATAAAGCAGATTAGAGCTCATTGAGAGCGGTCTCGCGCACCGGGTAATAAAAGGCCTCTCCAAAGATATCTTTGATCCTACCCCATTTTGTGTATCGCGATGTGCTGAGATATGCATTATTGCCGCAACTTCGTACTCTGCCGTTGAATAACTTTGTGAGAACGACGCTTGTAAGTTATGGGATGAGATGCAAATGTGTAGGTAGTATGCACGCAGCGTTCATATCAGCTCTTTATCAGCTATTGTACGAGCGTGTACACAGTGGAGCTGTGGACGAACTACACGTGCGGAGCGCTGAGCGAGATGAGGGTTCAGTACAACGACGCGTGGCGCGCCATGTTCCGGCTGCCGAGGGTGGCGCGCCCTGCTCGCGAACGTAGAAGTTAGATCAAATCTTATATTTTTATTGGTCATTTTTAGTTGTACCAGTATTATTTATTTATTGATTGATTAAAATCTTAGTTTAGTTTAATAATATTTATTTTAAGAAGACGAAGAAGAACAGTTCTAAAAAAATAATTTCAATTCAATTTCAATTTCTCATTTTCCTTAGTAAGTAATTTTACAGTTTATCAAAACATTGCTTATTTTACACTACAATAAAGATACGTGGAATAATAATAGTAATGTATTACTTACAGACAAGCATACTAAAACTTTTTTCCCTTGTGGCCACTAAAGTAAAAAGTCTTATTCGATATAATGTTATATTACTAGGTATTGGGGACAACATTCGACCTAAACAAGTCTCGTCTCTAAACAGTGTGACCAGAATCAGCCAGACTTTTTCAGTATATTTTAGTAACATTTTCGAATATCAGTATTATTTATACCTCCGCAAATATACTCCGCATACCTCCTACTCTACAAATTTGTAGAGTAGGTTTATTTTGGAAAAAAGTGTTGCAAAATGTTTTTTAACATACTTGGATAACTTTGTTATTAAAAGGTATATTTTCGAATATCAGTATTTTGCGGAGGAATAAATACCTCCGCAAATATACTCCGCATACCTCCTACTCTACAAATTTGTAGAGTAGGTTTATTTTGGAAAAAAGTGTTGCAAAATGTTTTTTAACATACTTGGATAACTTTGTTATTAAAAGGTATTTTTGAGTATATTTGGGTAATTAAAATGGTATACGTAATGGTACGACGAACTGTTGATGGAAAAAAATGAAATATACCGAATAGTACATTTTTGAGGTGCTTCGGTATTTTTCAGAAATTTTATCTGGTCACACTGTCTCTGAAGGTCCTTTTCTGTTGACTGGAGGTCTTCAGGTCATAGTCACTAGCTAAATAATTTACCAGATCACTTAAAAACTCTTTTCTTTTAGGTATTGTACTTGATTAAGAAATTAGAAGTAATTGAAGTAGGCTAATGGCGATAAAATGTTTACACCAAAAGGCGTAGTTAAACTTTTGTATTCATTGAAAAATTTAGTAGGTTTTTAAGCCATGTCTTGGTCTAATATTTTATTCTTGTATGTCTAATTCTAGCTAAGTAACATATTTAGCTTTGCCTTTAGGAGATTCTGGAGATTGGTTGTATTTGTGTAAGTTTCATAGTATTCAAGACATAGACTTTAGACTACATTAATAAACACTAAGATTAAAAACCTTTTGTATACATATACAAATTAGAACCTAATTTGTAGGGTTTTTAGGGTATAAAAACGTGCGCGGTATGTGTTCTAAGATAAAGGTTTTATTTTTAAGATATCCCTGCGAACAATATTCATTTTTGATCGAAAAAGACATAATTCCAAACAAAATACGTTTTTACAAGCTTTTCTTTAGTTTCACCTGTCCCGTTGTCTGTCTGTCGGTCTGTAATCAAATCTTGCAAGTTAAATTTGATTCACTTCCCGGTTTCCGATTGAGCTGATATTTTGCATACATGTGTAAATTGCGTGACAATGCAATATTATGATGACATGGTGCTGATTTAATGATGGCCAAAGGAACTTTGCAATGAAACGTCACAACATCGTCGAGTTAGGGCTCATTTGAATCGTCTTGACGAGTAGTTTGTCTTTCAATGGTAACCAGATTCTGATGATGGAGATGGAAGGTGGTCCTAGAAACTCTGTTACGAAACGACGCAAACCCATCGAGTTTCGGCTCGTTTGATTTGACTTGGTGAGTAATTGATTAAAAAAAGCTTGTTTTAAAAAAGAGTTTTTTTAAATTGTTCCTTACAATTATTTCCATGTCATTTTTGATAGAAAAAAAACAGGTAATTCCAAACGAAATACGCGGAGAGACAATAAGTATTAAAACGGTGCGTTTTTTTAATAGAGAATCAGGGACTTCATCCTTACTTGAACAATTATTTATTTTTAGAACTAAGACATTCATGCGATCACTATCAAAGGTTTCCATCCCTAAAATAAGGGCTTATTTCTTATGTACACATATCCGTTAACCTTCTTGTAATTTCAGTAAATCAATTAAACACTTGTGCCTACTACCGGCGACGGCGCGTAACGACCTAATCCCTTACCTCAGTCTAGCTAATCTCTATAAATTCTGTAATCCTAGTCCACGCTGCCTGGTTTTAGGACATTTTAGAGTACAAGTATGAAACACAGTTTCGTTAGTAATTCAAAACCACGTATAAATGTATGAAAATGTATTTTGTGTAGATCTAAGTATATCATAGATACAACAGATATAGTAGCTAAGTAGCAATGTATACTTATAAAACGTAATTAAATAGCGTAGGTACCTGTAAATGTAAAAAACAGGCAATACGCTAAAGGACAAAATTAAATACCTACAAAAAAACTACCAGTTGCACTCCGGGAGTGCCGGCAGAGAGGCAGAAGTGCTCTGCGCCGTTTACCCATCCTAAAAAGTGTACAACGCCGTTAAAGAAGTTTTAACTTCAAAAAATAAGCTACTAACTAATAACTTTACTTATCATTACCTACATTATGGGCATCACAGCAAAATGAAAAATAAGTAGGTTAACAAAATTAATGAAATCTATTAGAACCCACTTTTTATGACAACTCCATCTCTCTGTATCCATACGTAACCAGTAGCCGGAGGCGTTAAGCTTTTAATGAAATTATAAATTTTTTGTATGAAAAACTCTAATTATTTTATTATTTTTTACTCATCTATACTATTTGATTATGGGAAAAGACTTTCTGACATCTTACAATTGGCTAGCCCCTCAGTCTACAAAAACTGAATTAAACTCCCTCAGATCTCATCCATATCATGTCAATATCATATTCCACTTTGAGATATTCTCCAGTACAAACTTGAATATTCTCATGAAAATATGTTCTGCAGTGTTGAAACAGAGTGCTAAGGCATGTTCTAGATCTCAATCGCATGACGATGAGAATTTAATGTATTGGCGTTACAGTACCTTCAACATTTGAAGCACTTTACACTTCAGTAATAAGGACCAAAGTTTGTACGTGTAATTTTCCTGGGTATATTATTAATAGCGACCCGCTCCGGTTTCGCACAGGTGTATTATACATATAAACCTCCCCTTGAATCACTCTATCTATTAAAAAAAATTGCATCAAAATCCGTTGAGTAGTTTTAAAGATATAAGCATACATGGGGACAGACAGCGGGAAGCGACTTTGTTTTATACTATGTAGTGATAACCACAAATCTGATGGCAGTTTCCAAAATTTAAATCTATGCTGAACCTATCAAGGTGTTTTACGAATTTTCGATGAAAAGGCAAGCGTTGTCTCAGTTCCAAGGCGCTATGTATACAGGATTATTCAGATGAAGTCTGCTAAGCCAAAAGGAGGTAAATTAGACCATCAATAGGTAGATACATTTTATACTGTAAGATCAACCCCGAAATTGTGAAAAAATGTTTTATTCTCTACAGTTTGTGGAGAGTCAACGAAATTTTATATTTAACAGTTTTTTCGCAATTTCAATAGCCTTAATTATAATATTGTACTATAATATAGCTAAAGAAACTTAGCCTTCTTTTATGGCCAAAAATAAAAAGACAAGGTAAAGTTGCCTTCTAATCTAAAACGAAACAGAATTGCGCGCTGATTTCAGTTTACGCGTAGAATTGGGTGCCGTTGTCTGTGCAGACTACGAAGGCAATTCCGAAGAAAAAGGTACACGTCCCATTTTATTTTACGACAGTTCACCTGAATAAATCTTGCGCCACCGAATAACGTTTGCAGGGAGTAAATTTTATGTCTATTTCGAAGAAACTTTGTTTGAAAAGGGTCAATGCTAAATAAGTTCTGTTGGTTTAATCGACTATAAAAGATAGTACAGAATAATAATTATGTTGCACAAAATCTTCGCATACGTTCTAATTTAAACAGAAAAAAATATTTGTCCGAGAATAAAAGTTGATTTGATTTAAAAAATAGTTCAGATATGTTTTAAATAACCTTCGAATAAGTAAGAAAGTTTGTATAGGCGGGGCGACCCTGGTGTCAGGGTTTTTAAGTCACCTGAAGACATGGTTAAACGGTTAGAACAACACTGACATACAATTTAACGTGTCATACGACCCACGGTAGCGCTCAGTTGAAAATGCCACCCCCGGTCACCCTCGGTCAGTTTGAAGACTGACCGTGGGGACCGAGGGTGACCGGGGGTGGCATTTTCAAACATTGAACATTGCTTAACTTTAGTGATCGCTAACAAATACCTAGTCAAACTGTGCTGTGAGCGCCTTTGAATAAAAACTCCCTAAATGAAAAAGGTAGCATAACTTACCGTGTTGTATGTGGAGCTCATAACGCAAATTCCGCAAACATCCAGTTGGACCTAGTTCGGCCTTTATATCCCAAAACAGATGGCTGGCCGCCAAAAACCTACATTTTCTACCCCTACATTTACATCTAGGTACTCCTAGAAAAAATGTTTTACATCCCTATACTCTATAAAATTTAACTTGATCTCTGCGACAGCTGTCAGAAAAATCACGCCTATGAAGTCCTGAATGTCTTAATAGTACAGACAGTACCTGTCAATGTCATACTTTATGGGCATGCCGATTAGTGATGGGCGACGAATGATCGTGACCACAGAGTTTTAGATAGAGTTTTATTTAAAATATCTATAGTTTATACTAACGATATTTTAAATAAAACTTAATTTATCATTAATTTTATTGTATATTTTAATATCATAACATTTTTTACATGTGTACATACTTGATCTTAAATAATAGTAAGTAAATAAAATCCGATTTCTCACCTTCAACTACTCGTTCGATTTCATTACAACATTGTTTGAAAATCGATGTTTTCCACCACTATCTCAACTCTAAAAATGTCAATCTTCTATGTCAATGTCACTGTCGCAGAGATCAAGTTAAATTTTATAGAGTATAGTAAAATAATCTAGTTTTTACAAGCTTTTATTTAACTTGCAATGTATGTACCTACGTGAGTTCAGGTGGAATCTTGCAAGTTAAAGACCAACTTCGTAGTTTCTGATTGAGCTGAAATTTCGCATGCTGTATATCGCGTGACAATACAATAATGTGGTACCATGGAGCTGATCTGATAGAAGGTGGCTGTAGGAACTCCTGTACATACTAAACAAATTAGACCCCTCGTGTTTGGGCTTGTTTTACTTCTCTTGGCTAGCACTCTGCTGCTACATGATATCCAGGATCTCATAAACATGTATTTTAAAAAGTTATGTTATATAATGATTTATTTTTTATTTTCGGTTGCAGTTATCGATAACTTTAGTTACTCATAACTTTTTAATTTTCTTTAATAACACTCATGGCGTAGTTTACCTAGTTAAGCAATCTTCGGTACGGTCTGTCTTTCGATAGGTGGCCGCGGGTGGCATTTACAACTGAGCGCTACCATGGCTCGGATGACACGTTAAATTTTGGGTCCCAGTTGTTTTAACCGTTTAGCACAATGCCAGAAGCCTTCAGAAGACTTGAAATTCTTACAAGAGGGCTCCCCAGCCTATACGAACTTACTTTACTTACTTAATATTTCTTTACTATATTAGGTATCATTAGGCGCCTACTAAAGCCAAACGTGTATTCAGTTATAATAAACCCACAACAAAAAACTGGTTACTTAATTGACCTTCCCCATAACCCATAGCGAAAGTTTATGAAAGTCGTAAACCAAGCGATTTCGCACAGACGGATTACCATTATCCTTGGTTATTACGATGAGCTTCTGTATTCAAAGTTACAGACCAATCAAAAAGAAGTAACCGCTTCTTCCGACATAGCTAGAGGAAACATTAGCCAGTTAAGGACTGCAAACAGTGAATCAATAACGGATTAAGAAATAATAATCGGCCAAGTTCGAGTCGGACTTGCGTATGAAGTTCCGTATCAAATGGAAGCCCCCTTAACATATTTTATTTTAATTATTTATTTTTGAAGGGTATGTACAACTTAATATTATGTGAATATTTTATTAAAATTAAAAATTACTGCGGGCCTCAGACAGAAGGAGACCCTACGTACCCAGACCCGCTTCCGCGTGAAAGTATACTTTGTAAAAAGTTTTTTGAAAATCGATTAATATTTAGTACAAACGATGTTATTATGTCACAAAGTATGGTAAATAAACAAATTAAGTATCTAGTTAACTTCCTGGAGCGGGAGAGAATGTTTTTAAAAACTAGAAATTAAATAAAGGTGTTGCCGATGCAAAGGCACTATAATTAATGAATAAAATACACTGAGAAATCTTTCAGGCTAACTTACTCATCTAGGTGGTCTTATTCGCAGAAGCTTACTCAGCTCTACCGATAAGACCGATCCCCGGTTCGCTACTGCGAACAGGCCGCTTATCGCTAGTATCAAGTTACGTGAGAGAGAACTTATTGCTAAAGGTGGTTCTGTTCGATGAGCGAACATAACTATCTATTGAATTATTATTTTATTATTTATTATTATTGTTTTCTGACAATTACAATTTGGGTATCTTCAAGTCAAAAGTGAATAGGTATCTTCTAGGTCTACATCTATCTTCGGCTACAACTTCGCTTTCCATCAGGAGCCAAATGTAAACCTGTTGTGCATAAAAAAGCAAATCATTGTGATAGACTTTACTCGCCCAGGTAGCAAAGTGACGTCAGTGACGCATAAACGACGTCACTCTTAGGTCATAATAGGGTCGGTCGTTAATGCGTCGTCGATGACGTCATAATGTACGTCAATTAAAAGTCATTATTTCGACGTCTCATATTCACCATAAAATTGACGTTTTATTGACGTCCATTTAGGGTCAATATCAGGACGTACCATATTCGCCACAAAGTGGACGATTTACTGACGTCTATTCAGGGTCATTATTAGGACGTATCATATTCGTCTCTGGTGGACGTTTTAATGACGTCCATTTAGGGTCGATATCAGGACGTACCATATTCGCCACAAAGTGGACGTTTTATTGACCTCTATTTAGGGTCAATATTAGAACGTACCATATTCCCCACAAAGTGGATGATTTACTGACGTCTATTCAGGGTCATTATTAGGACGTATCATATTCGTCTCTGGTGGACGTTTTACTGACGTCCATTTAGGGTCAATATCAGGACGTACCATATTCGCCACAAAGGGGACGTTTTATTGACCTCTATTTAGGGTCAAAATTAGGACGTACCATATTCGCCACAAAGTGGATGATTTACTGACGTCTATTTAGGGTCATTATTAGGACGTATCATATTCGTTTCTAGTGGACGTTTTACTGACGTCCATTTAGGGTCCATATCAGGACGTGCCATATGCGCCACAAAGGGGACGTTTTATTAACCTCTATTTAGGGTCAATATTAGGACGTACCATATTCGCCACAAAGTGGAAGATTTACTGACGTCTCTTCAGGGTCATTATTAGGACGTAACAAATTCGTCTCTGCTGGACGTTTTACTGACGTCCATCTAGGGTCAATATCAGGACGTACCATATTCGTCACAAAGTGTACGTTTTACTGACGTCAATTTGGAGTCAAAGTCAGGACGTACCATATTCACCACAAAGTGGACGATTTACTGACGTCTATTCAGGGTCATTATTAGGACGTATCATATTCGTCTCTGGCGGACGTTTTACTGACGTCCATTTAGGGTCAATATCAGGACGTACCATATTCGCCACAAAGGGGATGTTTTATTGACCTCTATTTAGGGTCAATATTAGGACGTACCATATTCGCCACAAAGTGGATGATTTACTGACGTCTATTTGGGGTCATTATTAGGACGTATCATATTCGTCTCCAGTGGACGTTTTACTGACGTCCATTTAGGGTCATTATCAGGACGTACCATATTCGCCACATAGGGGACGTTATATTGACCTCTATTTAGGGTCAATATTAGGACGTACCAAATTCGCCACAAAGTGGAAGATTTACTGACGTCTCTTCAGGGTTATTATTAAGACGTATCATATTCGTCTCTGGTGGACGTTTTACTGACGTCCATTTAGGGTCAATATCAGGACGTACCATATTCGCCACAATGGGGACGTTTTATTGACCTCTATTAAGGGTCAATATTAGGACGTACCATATTGTTTGCACGCGCGCTCGCATCGGTGCGGACGTGTTTACTTTTTGTCGCAGCAATTATTTCTATTTAGTTCGATCGCAATGTTTACGTTTTGCCGGGCTTGTAAAAAACACGTTACCGGTGAACTTATAATGAAGTGTACACTATCAAACTGTGAAAAAGTGTATCATATATTGTGTCTCGGTATTAAAAGACGAGATTTCGAGTCTTTTTCTACGGACTATGTGCGCCAATGGATTTGCCCGATGTGTGACAGCACAAAAAGAAAACGTGCTGGGAATGACACGCCAGTTCGCACTCCAGAACATAGGAAGTTACCAACAATAGCGAGCCCTAATTATGTCAATAACCAACGGGGCAGCAAGTGCAGTCAAATGGAAGTTTCCGTGCTGGAGAATGACGGCGGTTTGTTATCAGAATTCCAAGAATTTCGTCGAGAACTTAGAAAAAGATTACATACGCAAGACCAACATACTTTACAAATTCAAAATGTATGTTCAGCTACGAACATGACGAAATTCAGGTACTAAAGACCGTTATAAAAGATAGGCGATGTTTGTGCGATTTGACTTCAATAGATACCTACTTAAAATGCTTTGCGACTGCAACCAGCGCATCGAGTCATTGTAATGTAATGCACAAACAAATCAAATAATTTCAAGTGTCAGCAAAAGTCCGATGCAGGTGCAGAAACAAGTTAACACCAACCTGATTAGTGATAACAGTGCATTAGTAATTTCTCCAAGAGAGAATAAATAGTTAATCTAAATGTGCCATGGTCATAAAATTGCTATGGGATCGACATTGTAATTTTAAGACTATGGATTCATAACAATTATTGATTATATATAACAGTCTATGTATGTATATACTTCTTGAATATAAATCTATTATGCTACTTACATTGTTTTATTTGGTTTCATCCATAGTCCTAAGAGTCTGTTCAGGGTACGTGTATAATATAGGATGCCTGCTATCGCAAACTAAATTCTAAATTCTTTTCGTCATTTACTTTGTTCACAGGAAAGTGACTGGGCTGTACATATTAGGGCAGCCATCGTCGTTGGAGTATCGTCATTTACTTAGTTCACAGGGACTGGGCCATACATACAAAGGCAGCCGCCGACATAGTAGTGACGTCATACACAGGATTCACAGTAACGTCACTATGAATACTGTATATGACGTCACTCCAACGTTAGTGTCTACCTTAATATGTACGGCCCAGTAACGTCCCTATGAGTACAGTAAATGACGTCTCTCCAACGTAAGTGGCTGCCCTAATATGTGCGGCTTAGTGACGTCTTTATGAATACAGTAAATGACGTCGCTCCAACGTCAGTGGCTGCTCTAATATGTACGGCCTAGTGACGTCCTTATGAATACAGTGAATGACGTCGCTCCAACGTCAGTGGCTGCCCTATTATAAACGTCCAAGTGTCGTCTCTATGAATGCAGTATATGACGTCACTCCAATGTCAGTATGTGGCGTCACTCCAACGTCAGCATATCACGTCACTCCAACGTCAGTATATGGCGTCACTCCAACGTCAGCATATGACGTCACTCCAACGTCAGTATATGGCGTCACTCCGACGTCAGCATATGACGTCACTCCAACGTCAGTATATGACGTCACTCCAATGTCAGTATATGGCGTCACTCCAACGTCAGCATATGACGTCACTCCAACGTCAGTATATGGCGTCACTCCAACGTCAGCATATGACGTCACTCCAACGTCAGTATATGGCGTCACTCCAACGTCAATATATGGCGTCACTCCAACGTCAGCATATGACGTCACTCCAACGTCAGTATATGACGTCAATCCAACGTCAGTATATGGCGTCACTCCAACGTCCTCCAACTTACGTCATGAGGCTGTGACAAATTGTCGTCATCTGAAGAAACTACCGACGTCATGATAATGACGTCTCTTACGTCGAGCAGTACCGTAAACGGACGTCATAATAACGTATAAATGCTACCTGGGTCAGGGCTCCGCGCTTGCTTAATCCGGCACTGCAGTAAATCCAATATTTGCTACAACTTTCCTCCTTTTCAATTTTCGTTAACAAAATGTTCTATTTTGTTACTTTATGGACATTTTTATTCTAATTTTGTACTAGGTAAAGTTCAGTGAGCAATATTTCATCGAGGACATGAATATAAATTAGGTTAGCGTGGCGCTGGCGCGAAATTTGTCAAGCG
Source organism: Hypomecis punctinalis (assembly GCA_949316475.1). Lineage (NCBI taxonomy): Eukaryota > Metazoa > Arthropoda > Insecta > Lepidoptera > Geometridae > Hypomecis > Hypomecis punctinalis. The sequence continues at coordinate 7,691,841 of OX438801.1, read as the reverse complement.
TCACCCGAGGACGCTGGGGTAATACGCGATCTCATTTAGCGAGTGTTTGTGATTCAAAACTCAAATGGGACAGTGCGATTGACAAGGTTGGCTGTGGTACCGAGGTGGTACCTACTGCTGTGATGATATTTTTTCCTGATCAAAATCAAAATTTGCTTAATTCTTTGGACATATACAACGTCATAGGTATTAAACGCAAAACCTTTTATGGGCGGGTCTAGTACATCTATACAAACAACATTTGTGCTACGACGTCTGAAAATTCGCAAAAAATATCGCTTCTCTATACATTTTGCAACGCGTTGCCGACCTTTTTGTATGAAAAATCTTCGTGATTTTCCAAAAGTCTTAGAACAAAAGTAGTTTGTGTAGTACTAGACCCGCCCTTAAAAGGTTTTGCGTTTAATACCTATAACCCTGTACAAATGCGCTTATATTCGTCGATTGACATAGGTTTTCGATAACATTATATTTATTACGTACAAATCAACCCAAATTACAATAGAAACAATTAGAAACTTTTGATAATAAAAACTATAAACCATTAATGATGATAATAGAAACTCGAAATGATAGCATTAACTCGATGTTTCCTTCTTTTGGCATCCTTATTAATTAATGTTGCTTTTGACCGTACAAAATTCGATGAAAATTGTGAGCACATGCACTGCACGACTCACTTTTAAAAACAACGCATTATTTCTGTGAATTACATCAAAAACAAAAAATAATCTTACTCGTCACTGAACTCACGGCACGGCGACATAGAGTATGGAATAGAGTTAAAAAATTAAATTCTTGTTACTAAAAAGCAATACCTATACTCTATAAAATATAACTTGATCGCTGCGACAGCTATCAGAAAAATCACGCCTATGAAGTCCTGAATTTCTTAATAGAACAGACAGTACCTGTCAATGTCATACTTTATGGGCATGCCAATTAGTGATGGGCGACGAATGATCGTGACCACAGAGTTTTAGATAGAGTTTTAATTTTTATACTGTCGATATTTTAAATAAAACTTGATTTATCATTAATTTTATTGTATATTTTAATATCATAACATTTTTTGCATGTGAAATTAAACTAAACCCAATTATAAGTTACATTAGCATCGATAATAGTGAAAAACGTCGATAAATACTATCGTTACATTATTATGAGTATTTAATTAATATCCTAACATGTGTACATACTTGATCTTAAATAATAGTAAGTAAATAAAATCCAATTTCTCACCTTCAACTACTCATTCGATTTCATTACAACATTGTTTGAAAATCGATTTTTTCCGCCTCTATCTCAACTCTAAAAATGTCAATCTTCTATGTCAATGTCACTGTCGCAGAGATTAAGTTAAATTTTATAGAGTATAACTAAATTGTTACTTGGCATTACCTCAACTTCAAGACACGTACTCGTAGTCAACTGTTGAATCTTTGTTTTATTTTGTTGTATTCACTTGTCACCACCAAGCTTCCTAATTAGTGCTAAGCGAAGCAGCTGTACGTCCCGCCCAACTCCAAAACCAATTACGTTTAGTTATGCAGGGTTACATTGAATAAACAATGTTCGAAAACATTATGTTAAACGGCTTTCAGTAGATTATAGGATTACAGTTGAGGCATGGACCACTTAGGGAGATTACTACTGAATTTTAATTTACGAAGCAAACAGAAGTTGGGGAAAATATGGAGAGGTTCCTTGGTGGGAAAGTTCGGAGTTTATTGGCGAAGTTGGGAAATTGGATGGGTGTAATACGATGTTCTTTCCGCCTATAATTTGTTTATTTTACCTACTGTTAAAACTAGATATTGACTGGCTTTAGAGAAACAAAATTAGAGTTGCAATAAAGTATCTATTTTGTAACGATAGGATGTATTGTAGAGCAGGCAACTATCACATTTTATGAGCTATTCAACGGCAATGATTTTTTAGATACAATGGAGATTATTTCCCTAGTCACAAAATGTTACACAATATTTTTTAAATCGTAAATGTCACACTCTACACTCGCGTTTAGTAAACGTAGTGCTTGATTCTAGAATTCATTGAAAAGATGGCGAATAACTTTTAAACACTGACTGCGCTTGCACTTTACTTGTGACTTTTTTAGTCACGTTAAAAGTAAAACCACCTTTCTGGATATAGCTGAAACTGATTACACTACCCTAAAAAAAATTGGTTGCCTGTAAAGTCGGTATACGGGCGAAAGTTTTACGTGACAACGACTTTGAGTGGTAAATGTCTGTCTCTCTCGCTCTTAGGCGGGCTAACCATGACGCGTGCCTCTCACTCGCTCTCATTGTGAGCGCATAACGTGAGCGGAGCGTAACGCAGTTTCTTGAAGTGTCACCCGGCAAACCAATTTATAAGACGTTGTCACGTCAAAAAATCTGACTACACCTGTGATAGACAAACTTAACAAGTTACTTTAGATTTGCATTTGTTCATTATAATTTTACTTAAGCCCCAGATTTACAATTTCAATTTTGTAAATACTTTGTTACCTAATTTTTCTTTGGTGTGCCATAAAGTTGTATTGTATTTACCCAGCCATGCAAAGAAGCCATGGTGGTCTAGTGGTAATGACACCCGCCTTACAATCGTGAGGTCGTGGGTTCAAATCCCGGTCCCGTACCAATGAGTTCTTTGGAGTTTATGTACGGAATTTAACACCGCTGGCTTTCCGGTGAAGGAAAACATCGTGAGGCAACCTGCATATGTCAGTAGAAGAAATTCGATGGTGTATGTGAATCCACCAACCCGCACTGGGCCAGCGTTGTGGATATGGCCCAAACGCCCTTCGTGGGTAGGCCTACGTCCTGCAGTGGACTATTAAAAAGGCTGGTACAGTACAGTACAGTATGCAAAGAAAGTTGACTCCAAGGCGTTATAATAAGCGATACTAGAAAGCTGACCCTAATTTCGTTTCCAGCTGCTCAACGGCGATGCTGTGCGCCGCCATCATGACAGAGCACTGGGAGCACGTGGGTTGGGAGCACGCGGCGCTCGCAGCACTCGCTAACACATCCAACACGGCACTGCATTGGCTGCTGGACGAGAAGGTCGTCAAGGTCAGTTCTATATCGTGACGTAGTGTGCAACAGGGGGACCACATATCCCCTACATTTTTCGCTTTAGTACTTATAAGACGTAGCTACTACTTCATCGTCGTGTCGATGGCTCTAATAGTGTGAGTGAGTTCTAACTATTTTATTTTCGCCCAGTAGTTAGCGCCTGCCACCTCAGAGGGGGGAAGGCTTTCATGAGATCACTCAGAGTGCAGGTGGTTGGACACGTATCTACTGTAAACTTTTCGGTTGGCAAAACAACAGTGGTTAAATATTACTACCAAGGTTAGTTAAACACTATTAGCATGATTGTGGTTGATTCAAAGCCACCATCATGACAGAGTACTGGGAGCATGCGGCGCTCGCGGCTCTCGCTATCATCTCCAACATGGCACTGCAGTAGCTGCTGGACGAGAAGGTCGCCAAAGTCAGTTCACGGTACCATACCACCATCGCGGAGTGGGAGTGAACAGGGAGATCACATATCCCCTAAACTTTCTAGTTCGTTTTAAGAATACGTCCTGAAAATGTTCGATTAGGAAAATAAAAAACCCGGACAAGTGCGAGTCAGGCTCGCACAAAAGGTTCCGTACAAATCCAGAAAATTTCACAAAATTGGGAAGTAAGTTGATAAAATCTCAATACTATAACCATCGACAAAAAAGTTTTTTTTTTCACTTTTCTCGTCATACATCGAAAATTACACATTGTTAAAATAATTAAAAACCTGTTTAAGCATGTGCTAATGGAGTTCATTTTGAATTTTGAACCCATCATATGTGAATTTGAGGCCTATTGTTTTGTGATTTAAATAAAAATGTACAGTTTTCAGATTTATTCCTATATGTGTACTCTGAGAGAATGCTTCTAGCCAAATTTCATAGTTCTATGTCAACGGGAAGTACCCTGTAGGTTTTGATTTTTGTGAGTGTCGAAATATGCGTTTTTTTGCGACATAGACGGCTCTAACTTTTTTAAACGATAACTGAGAAGTTTTTCTTTTACACAACTGCAAGATACCAAAGATATAAGTATACAGTTTAAATTTCCACTCGATATATTTACACGTTCCCGAGATAAAGTCTTGACATACACACAGACGGATAGACGGACAACAAAGTGATCCTATAAGGGTTACGTTTTTTCCATTTGAGGTACGGAACCCTAAAAATGCAGTGGTTGTTGGGTGAGAAAGTTGCCAAGGTCAGCTTTATGTCACTATTTATGTTTTGTACAACAGGGAGACAACAATTCGCCTAAACACTTCAATTCAATATCTATAAGAGAATCATCTGTACTTCATCTACTGAAAATGTTAGGTTGGTAGGCAAAAGTGCAATGGTTGAATAAAGCCACCGGTTAGTTAAATGTTATTTCCATGGTAGTTGCTAGGTTTATCTGATACAAATCTGTCATTATGGCAGTACGCACGTGATTTTTCCTCAATATCTCCAGCATGGCTCTGCAGTGGCAGCTAGAAGATAAGGTCGCCAAGAATAGTTCTACGCTACCTACTATAACATAATGGGGCGTACGACAGGGGGACAACAAATAATAGTAATCTGTTGAGAAAACCAAGGTGCAGTGAGTGCTAGGTAATAAAGTTGCCAAGGTCAGGCAGGTTCTAGGCTTCTAAAATAACAGCTGTCTGAGTTAATTCTACGCCGTCATCACGACAGATCACTGGAACCACGTGGGTTGGGAACAGGGTATCTACAATAAACAGTTGAACATTGTACGACAAAACTTTTATTTCAAATTAAATAAGCTCTTATTTGTGGGTGATGTCACCAACCGGTCCCAACGGAAGACCAGCGCTGTTAATCTAACCACGACGTCATACCGAGTTGAGGCCATTTTGTAGCAATTATTTATTAACTTATTGTTCGTTTCCTTTGTTCCTATACTTGTGTGTGTTTTTATTTTTAGGTCAATAGTGTTTTGCGTTAATTTTTAGGGTTCCGTACCTCAAAAGGAAAAAACGGAACCCTTATAGGATCACTTTGTTGTCCGTCTGTCCGTCTGTGTGTATGTCAAGACTCTTTATTTTGGGGACGCATAAAGATATCGAGTGGAAATTTAAACTGTATACGTATATCTTTGGTCTCTTGCAGTTGTGTAAAAGAAAAACTTCTCAGTTATCGTTTAAAAAAGTCACTCACAAAAATCAAAACCTACAGGGTACTTCCCGTTGACATAGAACTTGACATTTGGCGAGAAGCATTGTCTCAGAGTACACATAAAGGAATAAATCTGAAAACTGTACATTTTTATTTAAATCACAAAACAATAGGGCCTCAAAATTCACAAAATATGGGTTCAAAATTTAAAGTGAGTAAATCGTATCAGTAAGGTATCATGTAAAAGAACTTTATTAGCACATGCTAAAACAGGTTTTTAATTATTTGAACAATGTGTAATTTTCAATGTTTGACGAGAAATGTGAAAAATAAACTTTTGGTCGATGATACAGTAGATTTTAACAACTTACTTAATTTTGTGAAATTTTCTAGATGTGTACCGAGCCTGACGCGCATTTGTCCGGTTTTTTTTTATTTATATTTTCTACTAAGGTGTTACCGTTAACAGTCGTCAGATAAAGATATGTTCACTAGCATGGCATTATTTACTTCTAAGTATGTCATTTACCTACTTTAATTCAAATACTTTACGTTCACTTACTTAATACATATAAATTGAAAAAAAAAATGCCAGCGGGAAAAAAATCCTTGAAATGCGTTTAAAATGTCATAACGCTCTTTTGATTCACCACATGATCACCTCTTAATTCGGCTTCGATCACGCAGAGACAAAAAATAGTTCCAATCGATGTTTACAACAAAATAAACTTACCCACTTCTATTTAAACGTAAATTCCATATCGCGTCAACGATAAAAGACGGATAACTTTGTATAGCTATTCCGAGTTATTTCCCCCGAGGCGTGAACTTTACGGCGCGATTCGGAATAGTTTTCGCGCCACGCGACGTGGGAAGTCATTTTCATTGCGTTTTAATTAAAAATTCCTGTGTGGAAAATTAAACAAATTCAACGAAATTGTGAGTAAACGAAACGAAAATTAGTTTCCTTTGTCAGTTATTGATTGGCGTCGTAAAATGACGTATATTTTTTATTTTAGAATTGAAATAAACTGTCTGTAATTTTATTAAAAAAAACATAAAGCAATAAAATAAAAAATAAATAGTCATTTATTTCAGAATCCAGATCCAGATCCAGATCTTAAATTAAATCGAATCACAATCAAAATTGAGCAAATACATTTATAAACAAAACTTTAAAATTGAAATTAATGTAAGTGTTATAATAAAAATAAAAAGTAAAATTACAAAAAAATCTAATATGTCAAAAATATAAATTAAATGTCACAGAACTAGGTATACTTATATCAAGGTTATCTTAGTCTATATCCGCGAGTGGAACCAGAGTGCTCAACGTGCAGCTTGGTCCAATGCTGTATAATGATGCAGCAATGCCCAATGGGGCAGTCTAGGTCCATCCGCCAGGCGAACAGCTGCAAGTAGGTGTCATTATTATTACAATGCATATATTCATTATTTTTTGTTTATTTGTGTTTCACGGCACGTGCGACTGCGCCAAAATATAAGACCCCTCAATCAATCGACAAATTGCGCAATAAATTCCGTAGAGCTGACATTAAAAATGCAAATTAACACCATGAAAGTTTAAAAAAGATTCAAACTATTTCTGTTTTATTGGCCTACTGCCACGGATGACTAAATTACTCTTAAATCCGTAGGTGGCCTATAACCAAACATGGTCTACGTCTGTAAATAGTTATCACTACAGATGAGATACGTTCGTAAACGGTCTACAACTACAGATCTCCTACATCCGTAGATGATCTACGACTACAGATGACCTACACTCGTAGATGATCTATGACTGCAGATGATTTACATCCGTAGATGATCTACGAATTCAGAAGACTCACATCCGTAGACTGTCTACGGCTACAGATGTCCTACATCCATAGATGATCTACGACTACAGATGACCTACACCCGTAGATGGTCTACGGCTATAGATGATCTACATCCGTAGACGGTTCACGAGTTCACGACTACACATGACCGTACCTAAAACCGTAGATGGTCTATAATTACATATTACCTCCACTAGTACATGGTGTACATCACGAATATAGCTGGTGATATACACCCCCAGATGATCTACGACTACAAATGACCTACACTCGTAGATGATCTACAAATACAGATTACCTGTAGATGGTCTACGAATACCTAATACGAATAATATAGGCTGTTAGGCACAACAGCGTTATCAGAAAAACTGGAAAATTAAATGACGTATCCCACTGCTCGCACCACACGCCACTGGATTGTACCTACTGCGTGCATACAGTAGGTAGCGTAGATTAAGTATCAGTTGCTCTAGCGCTAAGGAGTCAACGTATTTTTAAACTGTGGGACATTTTTTCAAAATCATTGAAATATTTAAGCATATTTTTTACGTTTTTGGCATCTATAAACTGAACAAGCCATTAAAAGGCCGTTATGCCTAACACCCTGTATACGATTACAGTTGATCTACGAATAAACATAGCCTACATTTTATAGGTTTATAAGGCTACGGATACAAATGACCTTCATCAGAGATGCTACCTTCAAAAAAAGGTCTACGACAGCCTACGTCATGAGCCTCTCATTTCGTCACAAAATAAATGGAAAGTCGTCTTTGAAATCGGAACAGTCGCTAGATTTGGCTTTGACCTGAATGTAGATTACCGAAACTTCTGGAAACTTTTCAGCCAGTCTACTGAACTGTCAGATAAATGTTGTTCCATTATAGTTACGGACAAGACGTCTAAGTTTGATAAATACGTCGTTCGTATTTGCCCGAACACGGCAAACTTTTCCATTGTTGTAACGTTATGACAAATACATCGTATTATCTCGGTATTTTGGTAAACTTTCCATCTTTTTTATGTCCTCGAGAAACTAGCTTGCCTTGTAGGTTCAACTACTTTTTACTTCTTTTACTTCATGAAATATGTTTAAAGGCTCTTTCGAAACTCCAAGGGGGGAAAATTATACTACACCTACCTACTAGATTACTCGTATTAGGCCTAATTTAAGGGCGCTATAGTAATTGAATAGCAATTTAAAATGTTCCTGTTTTTTTACTATACGCATGAAAGAGAGAACAATATTATAAATTGCTATTAAAAATACGATGGCGCCTTTAAAATGGGGCCTATTGTAGGTATTTTATTTTTGTTCTCCATATTTTCATTCTCCACAGAAGGTTTTACTAGAAGTTGTTAACACTAATAGTAGATAGATAAATATGGTGTAAATAGGTGTGCAATAAAGCGTTATTGCCCACCAAGAAATAACCATAATAAGAAGAAATAAAGATACAAAAACAGTGTAACAAATCCTTATCGCTAATAGCGATCTCTGCCAGGCAACCTTAGGATGGAGAGGATAGATAGCGTATAAATAATGGACGGGATGCGCATTAATAAAAAACATATATATAGTGATGGTAATTTGTTGTTTCACTTATTATGTGTATATAATGCTATAAACTTGCAATTTTGTAGTAAAAGATATTTCACTACATGTTCAGATTTTGTACCTTGCTTCAAAATAAGCTTGAAAATTATTTTTTGCTGGCAAAACCGACTTCAACTATGAACAAAATTCAAATAGTTCACATAAATCAATGTGACATATATATGTATATTAATATTATAAATTAAATTATACGTCATAAACCTACATACAATAAATAAAAGATATAAATGCTTAAAATACATAAAAATAGAATAAACCTATAACTAAATAATAAACCAATACATTTAATTTATAATTTACATAGATTATTTATAGGTACATAAAAACAACAGAAAAACAACAACAACAGTTTCAAATTTAATAAAGCGACAGTTTCTGTAGACAATGGTTAGTATAGCAACATTGCCGAGCACTTGCTCGTATTAATAGTTTTTAGCTTTAGAAGTGCAACATCAGAACTGGCATTAATATTCTGCTCAAGTGCGTTCTTTTAGCTTGATTGGAGCCTGGGTTTGATTACTAAGCTTGATTAAGAGCTGTCTGGGTTTCCAATCGAAGTACGAGTAATCAATTTAAACCGAATTAAGCAGCATTTGCGGCGAACTGGCGTGGGTGTCCTCGGAATACCTTGAGTACCTTGACATTGGCTAAAGGCAATGAACTGTTATGCCAGTAAAGTAGTGTTAGGAATTATTTTTCGCCAAAAATGGTACAATCAAGGACTTTGTATACTATCTGGACTGCGCACAGACGAAATTTGGCTCAAAGTTAGTTTAGGAAAATTCAACCTTAATGCGTTGTAACAAAACATATATTCCTTTGAAATGGTATAAGAGAGACGCTGTGCCGAGTGAGACTTCCCAAAGTGATGAAGTTGTCCCGCTCGCACTATTGCCATTTCGAAACGACACTTATAAATGGTAGAATTATTACCTGTAAAGCCGCGACTGTCTTAACCATTTCTTAGTTTTTTTAACAATGTAGTTTGATAAGATTTTAGTTAAAATTGCGAATAGATGCCAATAAAACAGAGTTTGATATTTATTTTGTATGAATATACCTACGTCTTTATGATTAATGGTTATTTTTTATTTTTGACTAGAGTATCACCGTCGATTGCAAATGGCGTACTATGGTGTATACAAAGAAGTGTAGTAGGGTGACTATGCTGGACATATTTCTTAAACATGCTGGGTGTACATTTGGTGTATAGTCGTGGTTGTCATTTTTAATTTTTTTAGGTTGTAGATTTCAAAATTGGCATCCATATTGGAATTAAAAACGACAGACGTTACTTTTTGCTAAAAGTCGCGATGGGTGTCGCTTTTGAGGTTTTTGGGGGTGTAGATTTCAAAAATGGCATCCATTTTGAAATTAAAGATGGCGGACGTCACTATTTTTAAAAAGTCGTCATGGGTGTCGTTTAATAGGTTTTTGGGGGTGTAGATTTCAAAACTAGCGTCCATTTTGGAATTAAAGATGGTGGACGTCACTTTTTTGAAAAAATCGTCATGGGTGTAGTTTTCGAGGTTTTTGGGGGTGTAGATTTCAAAAATGACATCTATTTTGGAATTAGAGATAGCAGATGTTGCTTTTTTGAAAAAGTCGTCATAAGTGTTATTTTTTGAGAATTCGGGGGTTTATATTTCAAAATTGGCATTCATTTTGGAATTGAAGATGGTGAACATTACTTCAAAATGATGACGACTTTTTCAAAAAAGTGAGTCCGCTATTTTTTATTTCAAAATGGATGCCTTGTTTACTACGAAAGCCTTAAAATTCTGTTAACTACGGAAGTTTATTCGTGGACAAATTTTCATGATTAAGATTTTTCGTGATAAGGTCTATTTGTGACAAAGTTTTCCGTGAAAAAGTTTTTGTGAAAACATTTTTCGTGGTTAAGTACTGACACGGGTTGCCTTATATGTGTCAAGATTACATCTATGAAATTTAAACGTTGTTCAACACCGTAAATATGGATTCCAGACCATTATTGTCGTCACAAAAGTGAAGGAACTCATCGAGATATAGGTACATTTCCGATGACAGCTGTCAAACTTAAAAGTGGTTTATCTCCGTCATTATCAATTCTAGACCATTGCTGTCTTAACAAAGGTGAAAGAACTCTTCAAGATCTACATTTTCGATAACAGCTGTCAAACTTGAAACTGAATTATCTCCGTGTATATTAATTCTAGACCATTGTTTTTATGGGGATTGGTTTTATAGAGATCTTCAAGGAAGGCCTATGCCCAGCAGTAGGCGTCTTATTGCTAAAGTGACGACGATGACGAAGGACGACGAGTTAGGGGTAAGATAACTGCGATTCCTGCGTGCAGTAACATTCCAAAGAAAAATTATATCCCAAGATGATCGAGATGTTTTGGTCATCCTACTTGGAAAAGAGACACAATCATCTGATGTGGTATCCTTGTCGGCACGTTTTTCTTTGCCAGTACTCAATCCTGTTTATATGATAAATCCATGGGTACAATCGACGTCAATCATACAAAATTTGAATATTGTTTTTAAACTATCGCGATTTGACCACATTATTATAATATACTATGGGACTAATCGCGCACTAAAATTACCAGAAAAATAAATACCTGAATATCCTGAGGATGATGAGGTATTTATTTATCTCGTAATTTTAGTGCGCGATTAGTCCCGTAGTATATTATAATAAAATTTGAATAGTTCACTAGGATCAATATATATTCCATTGTAATGGTATACCATTATAAAAATGGTATACCATTTTTTGATTATTGTTGGTTTTTCACAAACAGCTCAGCCGTTTTGATAAAATTTTAATGGGAACACTTTTGAAGTATGATCTACGAAACAAAAAAATAATCATTAATTTATAATTGGCGGAGTAATAGCGTAACATACAAAAAAAAGAAAGGGGAATAGAGAACCTTATTTTGTGAAGTCAGTTAAAAGGCAATGAACTCCAATTCTCCATACATCTATACCAATATTATAAAGAGGAAAGATTTGATTGTTTGTTTGCTTCGAATAGGCTCGGCAACTACAGAACGGATTTGAAAAAATCTTTCACTTTTGGAAAGCTACATTATCCGTGGATGACATAGGTTATATTATATTTTTAAAATAATTAGAGACCCTTACTAAGCTCGCATAATGTAACCTAAGGTGTACAAAAATTAACTAAAATATTCTTTAAATCGCGTGCGCTGCGAAAAATATTATATATATAGATAGAATAAAATAATATTCTACGACTTTGTAGAACACATCATTATTTACAAAAAGTGACACGACAGAATATGTCTAACTATTATAGGTAAGCAACAATAAGTGTTCTATTATTTTATTTTTTTATTGAAATGACGCCGCAAGATAAGGCTCTTTAGCTTTAGTCAATTGTACCCGGGCGAAGCCGGGGCGGGCAGCTAGTAATATATATAGGTGTTGTTACATTTAGTATTCTGTTCTGATAAAAAAGATCTTGGATTCCACGACACAGATCGACTTAGGATGAGATCTCTTGTTCAATTTTTGTTTAGTTTTTGCCTATGAATAATATTTTTACCGTCTTCCAAAGAGGAGGAGGTTCTATTTAAATTCCATCGAAATCGACTGAGCCGTTTTTGATAAATCATCAATAATGTACATGAATGTTACATCAATTCGTGCAAAATATTCGACTTCTGTACATGGTAGAATATTGCGATTTTGTGGGAAAATTAATTAATAGAAAACAAGACCCACCCACGACACAGGGTTCCTTAGTGTGTAATCCAGTGACACATTAATTGTATGTTTAATATTTGGTTTACTATTTTAAATTTTTTCACAATTTTCCTCTCCGTAAAATAAAGCAACTAGGCTTTATTACAAGCTTGTGACAAATAAGTTTTTTTTTTTGCAAAACGACATTGTTAGTGGACGAACAAGCTTGACATTGGCGAAAGGCAATGAACTGCAAATGTTATTCTCGTATTCATTGGTGTCACCTTTCCTTAGAATAAGGAAGGTAATCGATGTCTCTACTGCGAGTGAATTGACTATTCTACCTACATGGTTTCAATTAAGTAGATTGCCATTTTCAGTTGTGTGTGTATTATTCGTAGTAGTAGTGCGTATCATATCAGTGTACGCCGAATTTCTTTCATCGTTTTAAAAGAAAAAACTATTTGCTATCTATTCTACGATTACACATTCATCAGAGGTCGTCGGAAAGATGAATTTAGCAATATTTTTGTGTTCTTCTTCTGTCGTTATTTCTTCTGCTACTTTTTATTTCTTGTGGTGTCAATAAAGTGTTATTGTATTGTATTGAGTACGTTAAGTCGAGGGTCAAATGAAATGTTTGTTTGAAATAGCATATTTTTGTGACTTCAGTGTTGATTCCGTAGTAAGATTTGATCATGATCATGACAACGATGATGCCCTAGAATAATGTCCGTCATGTAGATGTTCATCTTGTGTATTATGTTCTTCGTTTTCAGCCTGAATAATATTTATCTAATATTTACCCTTAATTTTATCTTTGTCTCACAAGCACGGATTTGTAATGTTCGCTCCCATTCCCTCTCGGCTCTCGGCCGCTCGGCCTCTCCCGACCATCTACGCATACGTTCATCTGTTCTATGGATTAAATTTAATAGAGCCCCTGTACTCAAATTCCTACTCTTGTTAATTTTCCATTCCATACTATACCTATTATTATACTTTATTTGATATACATCTCTCGGGCCAGGCCCGGTTTTTTGATGGGCATCCGTGGAGCCGAAGCCAACACTGCGCCCTTTTTAAACATCATTTAGCTATGTTGAAGGTGTGAAGGTACAATGAGCCTATTGTGAGTAATGAATTCAAAAAATAATGGGTTATTGTGGTGACACCCAGAAGGTGTTATACAAAACTGGATTTTGGAATGAGGTACGGCACCCGTCAAATAATGCCTCATTTCAAATATTCAGGCGGGTGGTGACTTGCCATCCACTAAATGGGCCCCTCATAATAGCTACCGTATATTGGCGCCGGAGGGGCAACATTAGTGTGGACGGTTTAGGGTGTTGAGAGGTGTGCAGCGCGTTCACTAAGAGCTACTAGCGGCGTTATGCCCTTTTAACACTTCCACCTTGGAGCTTAGGTTCTTAGCTCTTGCGATTTCCACTCCAAGCCGGCCAGTTAAGGCAAGAGAGGAGTCAGGGGTCTCATTTAGCCCCAGGGAATCAGGGTTCGCGGTGTCGCCACTAACCGACGGCTCGATTTATTATTTTTATTCCTCGTTATTCAATTCAATTTATTTATTTATCAATTTTTTTGCGCAGTCTGGAACGAGGGAAGGGAGGCCTTTGCCCAGCAGTGGAACAATACAGGCTCAAAATAATAAATAATAATACTATACCTATAACAGACAATGTGACAGTAAGGGATGATTTAATTAGAACGGGCCGTGTCCCGTCCGGGCCCGGATAGGCCACTACACAAAATGTATGAAACGTGCGTCGTCTGGTCCCCGGACGGGGCCAGTCCAGGCCTGTCCCGTACACGGCCCGTTCTAATATAAATCATCCCTTATCTAGACAAAGTTTTGAAACCATATTATTAGCGTACAAGCAAAAACATGAATAACAGTAAACCGCAATATGCTAAAAACTATATCACTGAAAGGAAACTCCGCAGTTTGGGGTTTCGTGTTACATAATAACAAAGGCTGTAGAAAAGGTTCTCCTGTTAGCTTCTTTTTTTAGCGTTCCGTACCTCAAAATGAAAAAACGGAACCCTTATAGGATCACTTTGTTGTCCGTCTGTCCGTCTGTGTGTATGTCAAGACTCTTTATCTCGGGAACGCGTAAAGATATCGAGTTGAAATTTAAACTATATACGTAAACCTATGAATTCTTGCAGTTGTGTAAAAGAAAAGCTTCTCAGTTACCGGATAAAAAAGTTAGAGCCGTTTATGTCGTGAAAAAACGCATATTTCAACGCTCACAAAAATCAAAACCTACAGGGTACTTCTCGTAGACATAGAACTATGAAATTTGGCGAAGAGCATTGTCTTAGAGTACACATATAGGAATAAATCTGAAAACTGAACATTTTTATTTAAATCACATAAAAATAGGGCCTCAAAATACACAAAATATGGGTTCAAAATTCAAAGTGAGTAAAGCATATCATATAAGATATCATATAAAATAACTTCAATAGCACATGCTAAAACAGGTTTTTAATTATTTTAACTATATGTTGGTACGGAACCCTCGGTTTTTTTTCTAATCTAAGCACTGAGAAACGAGAAAGTGCTGAAACTGATATTTATGTACCTAAATAGAATTGGACTAAGATGGATTGTTTTATTAAGATAATGAAGTAGACGTGGAGGATTGGTGAATTATGCAGATTGATTACATAAACTTTGAAATTAGGGCATTAATGCACGGTCCGTAGCGCACCGCAGCCTGATGAGTAAATCTTAATAAAACACTTTTTTCTTATTCTGGCCAAAAATAAAATAATGAACATAAAGACATTATAATATAACCAATTCCTAGGTTTATGTATTATATAAACCTAGGAATTGGTTATATTATAATGTCCGGGCTCTAAAACAGAAGATGAACTGGGAATTCTGCTGGACCGACAGTGGTAGAGTACTCATGCGCAAAGAAGAAGGATCGCCAATGATTGAAATTAAAAATATGAATCAACTCAAAACCCTTTCTGAAGTAACTACTGCGCCAAAAGGAGTCTGACTAGCACGCATTGTTGATGATGTATTTTGTTATTTTGTTTTCCCAAATGTATTCGGCGGATTTTTGAATTACCTGTACCGTAATAATAATTTAATAATATCTTCTCTTACCTTATGTGTTTTAGCATGTACAAACAATATAGTACTCTCATTATTAAACGCACACTACTTACACCACCTAACATCACTCCTCTCACACACAAGTACTACTATCACAATCTCACTTTTCCACAAATACACACAAACGTCAGCCGTTCACATAGCCTGCTCGAAGACAGATCACGATGATTGGAGCATTCAAAGACTTAGCCCAGAACATGAAGAGAAAAATCCTATTTATATAATTATTAATTTAACACAATGGGATCACAAATTAGGAATTTATTAACTGACATTGACAATGTCAATGTCTCTAAGTCTTATGTCCTGGGTGAACCTGAAGAATGCACAAAATACTTCCACATTAACCAAAGCAAAACCGTTTCGATCGTATCTATGAATATCCGCAGTGTAAATTGCAATTACGACAAATTTCTGGCGCTTCTTAGTCGCATTACTGTTAATATAGATATTATCGTCTTCTCTGAGTGTTGGCTAAATGACAACTATACACCTCATCAGCTCCCAGAATTTAACGTATTCTTTACCAAAAAAAATTTAAACCAAAATGACGGTGTAGTAGTCTATTATAGAAAAAACCTACGTAAAATAAAAATTTATGAAGAAGAGGTGAAAGATGCAAACTGTGTTATAGTACAAGTAGGATCTGAACTTTGTATTGTAGCAATGTACCGACCTCCATTTAATCAAAATGCTACGGAGTTTATGAATTCTTTGGACTGTTGCTTGGATAAAATTAAAACATGGCCTAGTATCATAATCGTAGGAGACATTAACATTAATATTGAAAGCAACAGTAACGACAGAAATATGGACGAATATTTACTTCTTTTAGCTCGTCACGGGCTACTTCCAGCTCACACTTTTCCTACCAGGGAGAAGAACTGTCTGGACCACTGTAATATAAAGACCAAAAACAAAGCAACCACTTTAGTGCTACCAGCCTCAATAACCGATCATTCTCCTGTAGCTGTACAGATAAGCACCAAACATGACCACAACAAAAAGCTACGAAGCATTACATCGATTATTAACTATAATAAAATACAAGAAGAGTTATCAAAAATCTCTTGGTCGGAACACCTAGACTTTTCAGATATAGAAAAAGCTGCTGAAAATTTTATGCGTACGATTACTTCTTTAGTTGAAAAATATACATCAGAAAAGAAATTACCGAAATCTAAAACTAACATCAAGCCCTGGATAACACCGGGCTTAATTAAATGTATGAGACTGAGAGATAAATTGCATATGGACTGTAAAAGCGAACCAAATAACAAAAAACTATATGAAAAATATATTCAGTACAGAAACACATGTAACAAAATACTAAAAAAACTAAAAAAAACATATGAAAGATCAGAACTAGCTAAGCATAGTAAGAATAGTAAAAAAACCTGGGAGACTATTAAAGACATATGCAACTTTCCAGTCAAAGAGAATCCAGTGGAAAAGTTACTAAACACAAAACCAACTCACAAAGAAGCTTTAGACAAAGTAAATAATTTCTTTACTACTGTAGGGTCTAACTTGGCAAACGACACACTTGCCTCTTTAAATGTTAACGAACAAAATTTAGCAGCAACTCAATTTGACAAAACCGAAAAAAAACTGACTTCCTTTGGTCTTCTACCAACCGACGCGACTGAAGTTATCAGTGTTGTGAGAGACTTAAAAAATAGCTCTGCGCCTGGTTGGGACAAAGTGAACGCAAAATTGTTAAAAAAAATACTCCCTTATATTTTGGAACCATTAACTACCATTTGCCAAGCCAGCTTCGATATCGGAGTAGTACCAGCAGTGTTTAAAAGATCCATAGTTTGTCCAATCTACAAGGGTGGAGATGAAGAAGGTATTACAAATTACAGACCAATATCTCTGCTACCTACCTTTTCGAAGATACTGGAGAAGTTGATGAACTCAAGACTGAAAAAATACCTGGAGAGCAAATTCCTATTATCAGAAAATCAGTATGGATTCAGGTCAGGGAAATGCGCCGAAGACGCGGTGGTGAACGTCACTGAACATATTAGGAACCAACTGGACAGAAAAAACAAATGTGTAGGAATCTTCCTTGACCTAGCTAAAGCATTTGATACCGTCTCCATCCCTATTCTGTTGGCAAAGCTGGATGCCATTGGCGTCAGGGGAATTGCTTTGAAATGGTTTCAAAGTTACCTAACTGGTAGAACACAAGCAGTAAGGGTGCGCAATATGGTAAGCTGCGACTGTGAAATAAAATTTGGTGTGCCACAAGGCAGTATATTGGGTCCGACGCTGTTCCTTATATACATCAACCAGTTGTGTGACCTAAGGGTACGCATATGACACTGTACTGTTATTCCAAGGACAGTCTTGGAATGAGGTACAAAAAGTCACAAATGCTGGACTAAAGACAGTTTCCACATGGCTTCGGAATAATTTACTTTCGATAAACATATCCAAAACGAAATTTTTGCCTTTCACCATAAATAGTACTACTCAACCCAAAAATGCGCTGGAACTCCAAATGCACAGATCAACTTGTGATATGGAACGCACGTGTTCTTGTGAAAATCTGGAAGAAGCTCCAGAAATTCGATACCTTGGCGTAACACTAGACAAGCACCTACAATGGTCTAGCCATATTAAAAACATCTCAAACAGAATCAGAAAACTAATATTTGTTTTTAAGCAGCTTCGTCACGTCCTGAAATTTGAATCTCTTATCAAAATATATTATGCTCTAGCTCAGTCAATATTGAGCTACTGCATTCCATCATGGGGGTCAGCAGCCAAAACGCACTTGGAACGTCTTGAAATATCACAAAGAGCTCTGTTAAAAGTGATGACTTTCAAACCCAGGCTCTTTCCGACCACAGAATTATACAAAAAATGCGCCGTACTCACAGTGAGACAACTATTTATCAAGGCAACAATCTCAAGGCAACATAAGTTAGTCAGTACAGAAAGCCGGACCGAGGCCTCACAAAAGAGAAGAAAAGATAGAGTGTTTAAATACCTTGGGTCCAGAACCAAATTTGGTGCCATGAGCATAAATTACTTAGGTCCGTTTCTATATAATAAAGTCAGCAAAGTTATAGAGATTGCAAATGCCAACAGATTTGAGTGCAATAAGAGGACAGTAGATTTTTTGTTAACCATGGATTACGACAAGACGGAGAGGTTACTGGAGACGATGAAGTGATGAGTGGCCAAATGAACGGCTGATACACTTGAAAACACACACACTCACAAACACACACACACACACACACATTCACACATACACACATACACACACACACACACACACACACCCACACACACACACACACACACACACACACACACACACACACACACACACACACACACACACACACACACACACACACACACACACACACACACACACACTACTACAGTAGGTATTGAATGCTCACATAGGATTGAAAATTGTAAATGTAATTAAAATGAAACTGTACTCTGCAACACAGGCTCCTCGGAGACCTAGTGCAGAGTGCAGCGTACTTAATTTAGCCTAAGCGTCCCCTTGGAACAAATAAACTATTATTATTATTATTATTATATATTTGTCGGATACATTCTGTTTACTAAATTTAAGGTCACTTATTCTCGTTATCTCGTTTATTAGTGTGGACGATCGATGTGGTGAACTGTGTGCCTATGTTAGGCACAATTTTTTAGTAGAAGGCTGCCGTTGTTTTTACATAAATATTACAGTTCATTCATTTTATTGTATGTTCTTGTTGTATCTTAGCACAAAAAAAAACTAAAAGTACTGAAATGACAAAGTAAGTTCAATTTCCCAGTAAAATTATTTCAACAGTCTTCGCTCAAAAACTTAGTAAATTAAATTGTATGCAGCTGCAGCTTTCTTGAGACACGAGATTATCGTTCTTTATCATTCTTTGTGCTGTATTTTTTTACAAACTAGTAACTGAATAAGTTGTGAATGTATACCCTTACTTGGGTGAGTGAAATATAGGGCAAAACTATTTAATAATACATTTTGGAACAAAATTATTAATATAAATCATTCCATACCTTACGTATAAGATGGTTTAAGTAATAAAAATCAAGAAATATAACTACGTTAAAAACAATTACTCTACGAAAGGTTTGATCAAGTCTGAAAAGTCTTAAAAGCATTCTTGTTCACGGCCGTTTTTTTTCACCGGACGACGGACCGTCAATAAACAAATGCCTACATTATCGCCAGATGATGCACTGCGTTAACACCGTAAAGTACATTACATAAAGTACATTATATATACAGGTTAACACTTTCATTATATAAATATATACCATACACCACCGCGAATCCGGTGAATAACACGGTCCGTTGTCCGGTGAAACAAATTGCCGTGAACAAGCTTAAGCTTAAATGACGCGATTTTTAAGTCTCGTGCAGCGAGATTATTACTAAATAATGCAAAAAAAACTTCTTTTGATAGTTTTTTATTAATCGGTATCATATATTTTTGACTAATCATAAAATAAACTTAGTGGTCAATAAATCGTCAATAATATTATAAATCCGAAAGTGCATTTTGTTTATTTATTGATTGGTTCCTCTTTCACGCAGCAACAGAGTAACGGATTGACTTGATGACGAACTATGCGTGGACATAGTTTAAAAGACAAAAAGTGACATAGGCTCTTATTATCCCAGAAAAATAAAATATCCCTATGGGATAGGACAAAAATTATAATTCCACGCGGGCGAAGCCGCGGCCAATAACTAGTACGTTCATAAATCAGAAACATAAATTACAAAGTAAATTAATGATCAACTTCTGTGAAGAAAATCACAACCTGATAGATTGACATTTAATCCACTTTCGCTAAGCTAAATCGTTATTGAAATTGGATGCGGATGACTAATGATTTTCAACGAAGTAAAAATCTAAATTTAAAAGAAAAAGTAAAAGAATTAAAGTAAATGCCAAGAAAAATGATTTCAGAACCGTCTGCAATAAATTGTAGATTGGTATTTAATGGAACTTTTATCAGGTGCAGAAAATATTTTGAGACGTAAAAAATACGGGAACATACTTCTTGGTATCTTTGAGGAAATGGTTTGAGAGATAGGGTGTAAAATTTGGATAAAACACGTCATCATCATTATAAGTCGCACGAGGGGTTCCGTACCATATGGAAGCTCCCCTCGAAGGGTTATGACCGTATGAAAGCGCCCCGTAATAAATTTTAAAACATACTAGTTTTTAACCGCGGCTTCGCCTGCTTGATATTTTGATTTTTGACGCAATATCATTAAAATTTAAAGCCTATGTGTTATTCTGATATATAAACTATATTATTGCAAAGTTTCATCTCAATCCGTTCAGTGGTTTTTGCGTGAAAGAGTAACATACATCCATCCATCCATCCTCACAAACTTTCGCCTTTATAATATTAGTAGGATTTGCTCGTAAAGTGGCTGTAATTACACCAATTTCAATTTTCAATATCGTAATGTATTTCATTATTTATTTTATTTTAATTACTTATTTTTAGAGCGCATATTTAAGAAGATAATTATTTCAAGCATTCTGTCACCGTTATTAATATTGAGCGAAAAACGGCTAAAAATTCAGGTTTGCAGTATGGGAGCCCCCCTTAAATATTTATTCGTGTCTGTTTTTAGTAATTGTTGTTATAGCAGCAACAGAAACACGTCATCTATGAAATTTCAACGTTTTAGCTATGAAGTTCATGACAGTTCATGAAATACAGATGCCTGGTGACAGACGGACAGCGAAGTCTTAGTAATAGTATCCCGTTTTTACCCTTTGGGTACGGAACCCTAAAAAAATATACGCGTCGACTTGAAACCCTCCTGCTGCTCTGGTTTCGTCCGTTAAAAAGAGTAGATTTGCACTTATTCTCGCTGCAGTGCGCCTGAACATATTTTCAGACATTTTATTATACCTGCCACGCTGACATTGACCTATTTGAAAGATTCTAAAATAAATGACCCGTAGGTTTGTAGATAGGTACTCGTAGCTGCAACGTTTAGATTTCTGAAGCTGATTTAACGTTGTACTGATTGATTTAGCTTTTTTTAAATTGAGCGAAGCGAAGATCTTTGTTTTAACACGACAATTTTGCTTTCGTCTGTCCAAAAGTTGGTTTTCGCCGACACGTCGCATTTTTCAACGGATCTCAACCAAGGTTGGTACACGGGTTCTATACAGATATATTATTAACTAGTTTATACCCGCGGCTTCGCCCGCATGATATTTTGATTTTTGACGCAATATCATCATAATTTATAGCCTATGTGTTATTCTGATATATAAGCTATATTATCGCAAGGTTTCATCTCAATCCGTTCAGTAGTTTTTGCGTGAAAGAGTAACAAACATTCATCCATCCATCCATCCATCCTCACAAACTCACAAACTTTCGCGTTTACAATATTACCTAGTAGGATAGATTTTTGTAAAACGTTTTACGCTGTAGCGTTATTTATCAGCCGATTTCGATAATTTTTGGCAAGATTGTTTTAGTATCTAAATTACCTAACAAGATTTCCGAGTCTAAATAAAATCAGTCATGAGCGACGAGATTTAGAGCTATGAGATTCAGTTAAAGTGATGTGTCGCGAGATCTACTGTTCGAAGAACTACTAGTTTAAGTGTACCTATATTTTCGTTTTAGTTAATAAAAGCACTTTCCGTACCTAAACGCTACTTACATCGTAGATATCAATTTATCAACCTTCAAGGTGGCTTCCACAGGCATTTGTCAGGATAGACACCGCAAGAGCGTCAATTTGTTTGGAAAACGGGCGCGTTACATTTTTCCCGATGAATCACGAAGGCGACAGCTTTTTTTTATTAATGGTTCACTAAATTGGACTTGCACACTTACATTTTACTAACTTACATTAAACAAAAACATTTATATAACGACATGCATAATGAAGATATATACAGGGCTATTCCGAATCAAAGCGCAGCGGTTTTTTTTTATTTTTTGCGCATCTGCGCCGCGACCTACTAAAATCAAGATTTCTCGTAACTTTTGTATGGACGACCCAATAAATGTTGTATCGTTAGAACCGTATTTAATCAGCCTATTTGAGTCTATACATAGAATGTGCAATATTTATTCAGTGTATCTTTAAGCTTAGGTTAAAGGCGAAAAAATGAATATTTTTACTCCTGTTACTAAAATATTTGTATTTTTGTATTATTAGTCAAAAGCAATTTTAAGAACTCCTGATTGTTTTATTTACATTTAGTAATAACTATTACACATTATTAATATAACAAACACCACATAACACAACATTTCGTAAATGAATTTAATTTGATTAGAAAAAATTGTATTACTTCAATGGCGACCCCCATCAAAAAGCCATATTTCCGAAGACAGAGTATGAAACGATTATAGACGAGCCCCATTATTTCTTTCTTTGTTTCACTGGCAACCTATTCGCATAAGTTAAAACAGAATAGCACGATTCCTTAGACTTCAATTAAAATAAACAAGAAAAATTCCGCGAGTGACCTGTTCCAGGCCACTGGGCGAATGCGTCAAATTCGGTAGCGGCCTGAAACAGGTCACTGGGCGACCGAAGGGTTAGCTTTTAGGAGCTTATTCTGTACATCAAAACTAACAACTTTTGTTCTGCAAATTCTGTCAATACTCAAAAAAAGTCAGTTATTCCATACATTTTGTCGAGGGTAAACGATTTAAAATAAGTTGTTAGTTTTGATATACGGAATAAATAAAAGGATGCTAATTGATTAGAAATAACCCTGTATATATGCCCTTCTAGAAATAAACACAACATGCGTAACAAAATTGGTACAAAATTGAATACATATATATAACAATATCTTTTTGTATAGATTTAGGATTTAAATTCGTATAGTGTACTAAATCGATGAACGCCAGTTGCACGCACATAAAAGTGACACGTTCCGCCTGAGCCGAGCGTGCAAGCGAGAGCGCGGGACAAGCGATAGAGAGACAAGATCGGTCCAAACGTCCGACTTGTTTCAGTTGTTTTCCTATGACGATATAACTTAAAATTATCGTCCATAAACGATTTTGCAGAAAACCTTTTTTTGGAAGGACTACATACTCGTATACTACGCATGTACGTACAATAAGTAACGTACTTCAGTACCTACATGTCTATGATATTAAATATCTGTGGTCCCGTACTATCTTAGGTAGCACAAGTCATGGCCTCGACCCTCCCCCGCCTTGAACCTCGAGGGACGTCGTACTGTTCGTTACCGCTGATTAGACGGCTTGTTGACAAACAACCTTCTACGTTTTTCTCGTATAATCGCGACTAACGAAACAATGGTAATAGACTTGGTCATATTATTTCCTACTTTACTGAGTTATAATTTACTGAGTTATAATTTACTGAGTAAGTCTTTTTTTAATCAGCAGCATTTTTAATAAAAGCCTTCCCTTGTAGATTTGCTATAAGACTGATCGGAGGTGGCCTCTATCCGCGACCGGTCTTAATCTCTAAGTCTCTTAATGTTATTTTCAAACTTTCGCGATTTGAGCACATTAGACTACTATATTAATACGGGACTTATCGCGCAATAAAACATGAGATATATTAATTAAATACCTCTTTTTCTCCCGACGTTTCGACCAAGTTGCATTGGTCGTGGTCACGGGCAGACTGTCTTAAGTCTTAAAGAAAAGTTCAGTGCATAACGTCCGGAAAATGCGGGCCTGGCGCACCTGGGACCATATTATGTAATATATGATCTGAAGTTCGGTTTCGCTTTTTCTCCTGTTCGCGCCAGTTACTCTCGCCATAAGAGCGAGTGAGAGGAAAAGCAAAACCGAACTTCAGAGCGCTTACACAATAAGGCCCCAGGTCCGCCTTTTCCGGACGTCATACTCTGCAGTTATCTTTACGTGATCTTAGTTCCAGAACTTTTTGACCCCATCAAGCGTTATTTCTGCGTCTTGTGTGTCTTGCCTGCTGTGATTTCAAGGTTTTTTTTTAATTAAAGGTTTTTACCTGCTACTGTAATATAATTTATTTATATTATATTTTATTTTATCGATCTACCGCGAGGGCATCCTTTGACACGAGGGCACGACAAAATCAGGAAGTTTAAAAATGACTGGACAGCATCGAGCAAGTATTTCTTTACGACATTTATATCAAGGGGTCGGAATAGGTGATTCAATTTTATGTTTTGTACTTGCAGAAAAAAGTCGATGTAAGCATAACCGTGGAACAAGACCTAAAATCACAGAACAGGATAGAATGCAAACAATTGGGACTTGGGTAATATGGGACAATACATGTTAAATATTAATAAAATGATAGACTGACCAAATGTTTCCCGATTTAAGGGTAGGGTTAAGGATATGCGTTTATCATGCCTCTTGAAACTGAGTTATTGCACTTACCTATAACATTAATATTGATATGTAGCATTGACAGTAGGACACAAGCATTGATTAAAGAGCCTTGTAAACTCGAATTACCTTGAAAGATACCCACAGACAAAGACAAGACAAGCTACATCATCATCATCAGTATTTAATGTTTACGGCTGAACATAGACTACATTTATCGATAATCTAGAATTCGTTATGATTTTAGCGTAAGACTTCCCCTGATGGACATAAGTCACTCTTATAAACGACAGGTTCCAAACGGCTTGCAAACAACGTGATTCATACTCCGCTCCTATCTACTCATTGTTACAAAGGTGACGTCCACAAGTGGTATATTATTCAGAGAAAAATCGAACCAAGACGATATATACGTCATTTGAAAGCTTGTGTTATGGGCTTCTTAAAAATATATAATTTAGATTTTTTAATCTCTCCATTTTTTTTAAATTTGAAAAATAAATTGTATGAAAAATAACAATACAGCTTATTATTTTTTCTAGTTTAGCAATGATAAAGTGCTTCTATTGTTATTTTACTTCCGTTCATATCTGATTCTTCAACATTCATGTCTTAATTTGCTAAAATTAAAAATTATAACCTACCAGTGTGACCAGTTAGTAGGTACAATGTGACAAAAAACACTTAAAAAGTGTATCTATTTGGTAAAAATGCTTTATTTAACAATTTGGAGGTTACTTAATCAGGGTTGCTAGAGATAAACTACCTATTGAGCCAATATTTATTTATCCTACTAAATTCAAAATTATATTTAGTAAAATGGGAGGGCTCTTTTTTTGTTTTTAACTGTTTTAATAGACTCAGAAAAATATGAATTTTCTCGAAATGTGTTGTGGTTAGAATTTTTGATTATTATTATACCAGCCTCCATACATTTTGTGGACATGTCCTTTATGCTATGAAGCGGCTTACAACCACTTTATATTACCTATGTTGTATATGCACGTGCATACTCGAGAGCTCGAACAGAGCTATACTCGGAGTCTCTACGAGATCGAATCAGAAATGAGGAGATCCGTAGAACCAAGGTGATAAGTATACCTATGTAGCTCAGCAGATTGGCAAGTTGAAACGGCAGTGACAAGGCTGATGCCGATGGGGTCGATGAGTTCTAGAGTGGATAATTGAAGACTACGTACCAGCAAGCACAGCGTAGAATGTCCTGCAATTAGGTGGACAGATGATAGAATTTAGACTGTTGGAACGCGCTATATACAAGCCGTTTTCACCAGAGTTTTTGGTGATCTGAAGAGGTGGCATGTGTTTAGCAGTGGACGTCCTACAGCTGATGGATGGATTCACGTTTGCTGTTAAATGTCCTACGATACCCTTCTCGATCCACGGTCGTTATTTAATTGTAGCAATTACTCTAATGTCCCTCAGGTTGGACATTAGTTTAATGACACCCCTTTAGACAGTAATTTCGTGAACCAAAACCAATTATTAGGGTTGATTGTGAGTGATAAAGTATCGTGGATTAGCGAGCGCGGCACGCCATGCGGACGTAATGACGGCCATTTTAACAGCTCCATTATCTAAACTAAATTAAAAAAACTACGGTAAGTACTAATTTAGGCTAAGATTTAAACCACTGATCGACGTTCAAAATAAAACCGCGGTTTTAAAGATTTCTCCGGGGTCATACCGTGGAGAAAACCGCGGTTTTAAAGTTTTCTCCGTGGTCATACCATAGAGAAAACCGCGGTTTTATTTACTAACTAATCTCTATTTATCTACGTTCGAATTCAACTAATTGTAATGATACGCTATCTCCTTCATAATGCGAACCTCCAGAGACTAGAATGCCCTACCTCCGTCAATGTTTCCAGATAGTTACAATCTAGATATTTATAAGGCAAAAGTCAATAAGTATTTTCTAGATCTATGTCTAGGTACATACTCTATTCTCGGCTATAACATCGCTTTCTATCAGGCGAGTTGGAGGCCAAATGTAGCCATTTTTCCGCCGTTATTACGTTATATTTCCAATATGGCGGAGCGAGCGGCAATCAAAATAACTATTTTTTGCAAAAAATAGCAATGACCGACTTCACCCGTGTACAGAATCATTACATAGTATAAATGTATGCTTATATCTTTAAAACTACGCAACGGATTTTGATGCAGTTTGTTTTAATAGATAGAGTAGTTCAGGAGCAATGTATACACATAATACATCTGTGCGAAGCCGGGGCGCATCGCTAGAACGCAAATATTATGCACGGGTCGGTGTAACATTTTTCACATTATTGTTGATTTATTAAAAATGGCTCAGCCGATTTCGATTAAACTTAAATGGGACCAATTTCAAAGTATCCTCTTTCCAATAAAAAAAGAATTATTGAAATCGGACTACTATGAAAAAAGTTATGCGTGGTTATACATAAAATATATATATATATATACGCGTCGAATTGTATACCTCCTCCGGTGGTTCGTCGGACAAAAATAGGTACTTAACCTATTTTCAAAAGTTTCGAAAAACTTTCCAAGTAACCGCCTTTTTGTACCAAATGAATGTTCTAAATGTCATTATGAAGCACGACGTACATCGCTGAAGTCCGATAAAATAATTTATAATTTCGCATTACTACAATTTTTTTCAACCCATTTGCCATTACGCAAAATTTGTCCATTACGCTTACAATTACTTTAGACAAGTAAGTAGGTATATAAAGTGCAAAATTATAACAACGCTCCTCGCAATTCGCACGGCATATTTATTTAACTACCGTCACAACTCATCCAAAATGAACAACAATTTCAGAACACCACGCGCCAGACTAAATTATAGGTACCATACTAAAGTACTACAAAATACGGCCAAATGTGGAAACGAAATATTCTCTACGGGTCGTTGTCACTTTTCTGTAGGAAACATGAAAGTGGCTCCATCGTCTAGCTGTACAGGTAATTTGGTAGTTTTTACCTAAAATGTGGCTTACGATATGAAGTTAATCTAATTATGAAATAGTCATTTGTTGAGCATTAGTGGAATTAGAAATGGGCTTGTGGCTAGTAAGAACGTGTAAGCCTGTTGATGTTATTGCTAATGCACGGTTCCACCGGAAATCGTGATAGCTACTCAGAAACTCCAACAGTTGGTGGAACAACAACAAATTTGAGTTGTAAATATATATTTTTTTTGGGACATTTAACACACGGTCTCTGACCCCAAACTAAGCAAAGCTTGTGATATGGCTGCCAGAGACTGATATACCTACTACATATACTTATTTTTAAATACATATTTATATAGATGTAATAAATGTTTTTGTTATATTTGTCTCCAAAAAAAAAACAGTTGTGATCAGTAGTGGACTACGGCGGAACTGCACCCTTTTCTCGTATGGTTTTTTCCAGACTGCCTGTGAAGGGAGATGTTTTGGATGAATATTTGCATTCTGCTTGAATGTGAATTTGTCTGTTCTCATCATGTGCTTACCACCTCGTGTAGTCAAAAAGCTGAATAAATTTTGAAATGCATTTTGTTGTCGAAGATCTGGAAAATACTCTCAATTTGTACTTGATATAGAAAAGAGGACGTGACTACCAGATAATCGTTATTTTTTTAAAAATTGCGAGTTTTTCAGTACATGCTTGCAACACAGATAAGAACGTTGGACCTACAAATATGAAGTTTGAATCAAGATAGAATTGACCGCTAAAAGGGTAGCGGAGGGATATGAAATACCAAATAAACGTTTCGAATGCCTAGTGTGTAATAATCGAATTATTGACCTCTTTTATTTTTTATGGGTTCGCGTTTGACCATATCTTACAGATTTGCGGTCTAGAACGCGTTATATGCTAGATTTTACTAAATTCCTGTAGCTACTTATGCAGTACCGATAAGGCCCACTGACCCATCTGCGTTGGTAAATTTTGTATATAAACTGCCTCGACAATTTATGTTCGTGTCTGATGCCAAGTTTTTGGCGTTTAGGGTAAGGTTTTTTGGACATCAGCCAAATATATTCCTATACACTTCCACATTATTTGTATTACAACAATAAATCCTATTGAAAACTTTGAAAAAGACATTCGATTAATTCAATGATAAATTGTTATTGTTGCTTCAAAGTAAGCTGTGTCAAATAATTATAAAATAGATTTGTGTTAGAACTTAGATCCTTCATTTTAATTTCACTATTTTTCTAATAAATTTAGTAATTAAACGAAAAGTTAAAGTTGTTAAACGTTCGAAACAGCTCCGTCGCAAAAGTCCGTATTATCAGTTAATTTCTCCCTTTTTAAGAATCCCATTTACCCATGATAAATCGGTGATACTCAGAATTGACTACTTTGATCCCAAACGTTGATTGATGACTGTGTGTCTTATGAGTAGTAAAAAAAGTTTATGACCCAGAATAGCTAGGATACCGTATGTTTGCCGACAATGGCACTAAGTTCGTGTGAGAAATAGCGGTGCAGCCTGAAGTTCGCCAACAAGCGTTCAACTTTCATACTTTACATGGTAGAAAAGAGAAGAAAGCTACTGACATTCATATTGAAAGCGTGGCATCATAACAAAACACTAGTCAATAAGAGAAAGTCTTCCTTTTCAAACCCAAAGTCCTCAGGGAGAAAAGCCCGAAAAGTTTATGAAGCAGTTCTCTGAACGGCTAGGACAGCGTATGTTTGCCTATAATAACTACGCGTGAGAAATAGCGATGTAGCCTGAAGGTTGCCAATAAGCGGGCAACACAATAGAGAAAAACATTCGAAAATACTTATCTACTTCCGGAAGACATCGCATCATAATTAAACACTAGTCAATTAGAGAAACTATTTTCAAAGCTAAAGAGTTTCTACGGAGAAAAGCCCGACACTATAAAGTTCATGACTCAGCACCCAACACGGGTAGGACAGCGTATGTTTGCCGATACGACTCCAAGTTTGCGTGAGAAATGTCGGTGCAGCTCGAAGTTCGCGACGCCACTAAGACGGTAATGACAGTATACTTTACGTGATAGATAAAAATAATTAAAACTACCTATCTACATTCATATCAAAAGCGCCTCATCACTTTAAAACACAAGCCAATAAGAAACAATCTTGGGTTTTGGGTTTGAAAAAGATTTCTAACCCAAAGTCCTCGGGGAGAAAAGCCCAACCCTACAAAGTTTATGACTCAGCACCCAACACGGATAGGACAGCGCATGTTTAGCCGATAATGGTATCAAGTTTGCGAGAGAAAATGGCGGTGCAACCCAAAGGTCGAATAAGCGTGCATACTTTAGTTAGATGGTAGAATAAAACCGCACAAGTGCGAATCAGGCGCGCACACCGAGGGTTCCGTACAAATCCAGAAAATTTCACAAAATTGGGAAGTATGTTGTTAAAATCTCTATACTATAACCAACGACAAAAAAGTTTTTTATTTCACTTTTCTCGTCATACATCGAAAATTACACATTGTTAAAATAATTAAAAACCTGTTTTAGCATGTGCTAATGAAGTTCTTTTATATGATACCTTACATGATACGATTGAATTTTGAACCCATATTTTGTGAATTTTGAGGCCCTATTTTTTGTGATTTAAATAAAAATGTACAGTTTTCAGATTTATTCCTATATGTGTACTCTAAGACCATGCTTCTTGCCAAATTTCATAGTTCTATGTCAACGGAACCCTGAAGGTTTTGATTTTTGTGAGTGTCGAAATATGCGGTTTTTTACGACAAACGGCTCTAACTTTTTTAAACGATAACTGAGAAGTTTTTCTTTTACACAACTGCAAGAAATCATAAATATATGTATACAATTTAAATTTCAACTCGATATCTTTACGCGTTCCCGAGAAAAAGAGTCTTGACATTCACACAGACGGACAACAAAGTGATCCTATAAGGGTACCGTTTTTTTTCGTTTGAGGTACGGAACCCTAAAAAGAAACTAAAGTACCCACTCACATCCATATCGAAGGTATTGCATCATATTGAAACAAATGCCAACTAAGAAACTTCTATTTTTAAAATGGTTGATTGAATCAGGCGTTACTTTGCGGAAGTTCGTCTTTAAATATCTGTTTTGAAGATTTTTTTGTGTATTTTAGCTCTGTTGCGATTTAAGCACAATAAGTCATAAGAGTCCTATTTAATATCTAAGTAAAACCCAACAATTTAAAGTTCATGACTCAGCACCCAGCACGGATAGGACAGCGTATGTTTGCCGATAAAGGCTCCAAGTTCGCGTGAGAAATGTCGGTGCAACCCGAAGGTCGTCAGTTCACCTGCCTCGCCGCAGTTCAATTTGCAAGCCCAGCCCTTGACCTGATTGCTGATGGAATTGCCGAGTTTCAATCTGCATTAGGGGTACCATTTTTCACCTGAAGAACGTACAAGGTTTTTGCAGTCAATAGTTACTTGGAAAATATTGTTCATAGCCTACTACCACTGTTCGTATATATTTATGTTATTTGATACTTTCTCTTCAAAATGCCGTTTTTTATTGGTCCCATTTAAATTTTATCTATATTAACTGGGCCAATTTTGATAAATCATCAATAATGTGAAAACTGTTAAATCGATCCGTGCGAATTATTTGCGAATTCTGTATCTATTTTTGCGAAAAAAGATACCTAATATTGACCAAAAGTTCTTGAATAAAATAGGTTGTTTACCTATCTAGTTTTGGACAAGTTATTTTTCGATGTGAGGGAGACGTTCTGCATTAACATCCTGCAAGCTTTGTGTATATCTTCCTGCCAGCATTTACCCGAGCCTGCCCAGTGCCCAGCTACTTCAAATAACGGAACGTGATTGTCGGGTGATTGTATCTATTCTAATGGTTTGAATTTCTGGATAGCGATAAAACTGTTGCGACGATTTGAATCATGAATTCATTATAACTATCAAGATTATAATAGTTTTCCACAACCTTAACTCTGCTACTCTAGTTTGTTCTGTTTCTCTTTGGACACCATTATTTTTGGCCAAATATATAACGGGAAATGACTCACGTAATGTAATAGTCGTAACGAATATAGTTTTACGATCGCTTTCGGCGGCCTTTTTCGGAAAAAGGGCCGGAAATTTTTGGAATTCGATTTTAAATTCGGTATTGAAAGTTTCTGCCGAAAGAGCTTATATTTATTACCTTTTTAATTGTTCACTGCTGAACAATGAGCAACCAACTACATATTTTAGCTATCTAAAGTTGTGTGACTAGACACATTTTTAGGCAAAGTCACTTATCCCGGGTTTGTTGTCCCATATCCAGCAAGAACTGATAGTGACCCTATCGAAGCGACAATGAAACGGCACAGGTGTAGATTCCCCCGATTCACGATGCCCATTGAAATGGAAGGAGCGCTGAGTTTCGATTCGATTGAAACCTTTAGAGAATTGCCCTGGATTGAACTTTGGTTCAAACTTTTCATTTTGAATTCTAAATTGAGATTCGATTGAAACCTAGATTTTGGGAGTTGGATTTTGGATTCATTTTTTTGGTGTAGTTATGAAAGATGTTTTAAAACATTTACTTTAAAATAAACATATAATAACTATTAAGGAGGCAAAACATAAATGATCAGAACATGTTGAACCACAGCATCGAAATGAATGACGGGAAAGAGTTTAGGCCTATACCCAACAGTGGCTTAATATACCGGGTTTTCACAGTACGAATTGGCTCGGGCCGAGTGTATCAGATGGCTACTCGATTACTCGAACACTACTCGTATTGTGTGAACACGTAATACGAGCGCGCTCGGGTGCCGATTATGTATTTCCACAATATGAATAGCGTCCGAGTAGCCATCTTAGTGCACTCGGTCCGAGCGAACTCGTACTATGAAAACTCGGATTTAGACTCAGACCAAATATTTGGTCAGAGGATTCAGATAGGCATCTCGTCTTCTTTACTTAATATTATTAATCCGAAAGCGTTTTAGCGTTTAATGGTTTGTTCCACTTTCACGCAGCAACGGAGCAACGACTTGATTTTAGGAAGGACATAGTTTGAAAGACATAGACTGAAAATATCATGGTGAAATTAAAGAGCTAAAAATGAGACTAGGGCGAAGCCGCGGGTAAAAGCTATAGTCAATATTTTTTTAGTAAAAACTTAGGTAGGAAAGTGTATACAAAAGTGTAGGTACCAAAACATTTTCCTACCTATCTTCATACAAAATATTATACGAAAAGTAACTCAAGGTAGGTAAGGTACATATTTCCAGCCCGATGTTTATAAAGCTCTTCCGGCGCGGAATTTCCGTCAGAAGCCGACTCCCGCTACTAAATAAATAAGTAACGGTCAACGATCACATCCTACTAAAATATTTCTCTTGCCATTAACGGGCCCATAACGAAGAGTTACAGTGGTATTGAGAAAATTCCCTTCTAATCCATTTGAGGGAAAGTTCTTTCTGCAAAAGAAATATTTTACGTATTTGCGGGTGAGAAAAGTTATGGTCTTGGCTTTTTATAGCCCGTAACTGTATTGGTAAATTGGTAATGGATGGTATACATCTTGTGGAAAAACTTGTAGAAAAACTAAACGTATAAAAAATAATGTTTCATACTCATAGCTCCCCATTAGGATTCTCTGTGTGTTATGGAAAACACACAAACACGAGGTGAACTAACACCCAGACCTAGAATAGGTATTTAATTATATCATTCCATTGGCTGCCAGGATCTGATTTTATCCATCACCATCTTAACCATGCTAGAAGTCTTAAGACGGCTTAATAACTCTAGCATCAGCACGTCTATCATAGGAAATAGACAAATTGCCTTCCCACCAATTTATCCCCTTAAAGAAGTATCTAACAAAGTTTGAAACAAACAAACATTGACAACTGATAATAAAACTCGATAAAATGGTTTGATCCTTTTGCTATTTTAGAAGTGCTGGGCTAGCCGGATGGCTAACTTGTAATGTAACTTGTGATAGCCTGTAACTTATTCACTTGCTTATTAGTTAGTACCTAAGTTCTTAGCACGTAGGTAACGCGAAGTTAAAATTTATCACTGAAGACAGAGAGAGACGGCACAAACAGTCTCAGTACAGGTAGTATTTACAACTGAGCGCTACTGTGGCAGAAAGGGTTCGTTAAATTGTGGCTTGAATGCTTCAGACAGAAGCTTTGATAACTATCATCAAGGCTAGCCTTGCAGCCTATACGAACTTGCCTACTAATTGCTCAAGTATCTACCTACTACGAAGGTCGCAAAGCGTCCTTCACGTATGCATCGTCACGCAGTCTTGGCAACCCATAGAACATAAAATTAGCTTCGTTTTGCAGGCGATGTGACTTATTCTCACTTTCCAGAGGTATGTAGGTACCTATGCTACATCATCACCATCATTAGCCGTTGGACATCCTCTCCTAGACTTATGTCATGATGATATGGATGTGTAAAGAGGCCTATACCTCCCTTTTAGAATTGCAATAAAACCGGTTGGAAATCGCTTAGGTACTTATACGAGTATCTAGCGCATTCCTGCGATTTTAAGCTGGTCATCCGTTATTCAGATGTCTTTACCTTTTGAACGCCAAAGTCACCTATACTTGACTAGCATTTCCGGGCCCCAACGACGTCTCATCCATCATCCATTCATCAGCCATAGGACGTCTAGTGCTGGAGATAGGCACAGCGCCATGATGAGGTCATCCGTCCATCTTGTGGGTGGTCTTGTGCCTACGCTGCGCTTGGGTACGTGGTCTCCTCTCGAAATTCGACCCCATCGGTCGTCAGTCCTCCGCGTTATTTGCCCCGCCCACTGCCCTTTCAACTTGCCAATCCGTTGGGCTATGTCGGTAACTTTGGTTCTTCTACGGAACTCCTACTTTCTGATTCGATCTCGCAGAGAGACTCCGAGCATAGCCCTCTCCATAGCTTGTCGACAACGACGTCTACAGTCGCCATTATAATCACTATCACCACATGTATAGTATAAAAAAGTCGCTTCCCGCTGTCTGTCCCCATGTATACTTATATCTTTGAAACTACGCAACGGATTTAGATGCGGTTTTTTTAATGATAGAGTGATTCCAGGGGAAGGTTTGTATGTATAATACACCTGCGCGAAGCCGGGGCGCATCGCTAGTATAAAATAAAAATTAAAGCGTGGTCCTCAAAGATTAGAAACTGACACCAGGGCTGGCCACTCGGCTGATACAAACTAATTCATTACCTAAGTTTCTGCCGCGAAGGTCACGAAGCCTTTACGTATGCATCGTCACGCAACCTTGGTAATACGTCGATCATAAATTAGCCTGGATTTGCTTGCAGCCTGACTTATTGCCGCCGGTTTAAGATTTATATGCTGCTTGTCGCTTGCCAGGGGTTAAGGTTATGAATTGAAAAAGCTTTTTTCTAAACGGCAAACCTGATTATACAGTTATGTTTGTTACTAGGGCCAGCAGTGTGACATTGATAAAAGTCTAGAACTTCAAGTGTAAAACACGAGTTTCTATGAAAATCGTGTTTCATCATGATCTTTCATCTTGTGTAGGTAATACGTTCTTTTTTACGTGTACATCCATGACGTTATCGTGGTCAGTCCCAAGGGATAAAAATTAATATGAACAAAGAGGTTATCAAAATTATACCTACGAGTTTTTAGCTAATATATATAATTTACTTTGTTTTGATCTGCTAATCTGCAAAATATGAAGAATAAAATGATATAAACCTGCTAAAGCTTCCAAACTTTACTGTTGGTTCTTCCTATTGTAGAAATAGTAGACACGGCGGAGCCTGTGTGTTAATTCGCAACACTCTCAGATTTAAACCTATTCCTCAATTACAAAGGTTTTGTATTGAAGGCACCATTGAATGCTCTGGAATAGAACTTCTTGACCACAAAATTATAATTGTATGCGTATATAGGCCTCCGAAAAGAAAAGCATGTTATACAGATTCATTTTTCAATAACCTAAACTCACTATTACAGGAATTTAGCTTTGGCAAGAAAAAGGTTTTGGTGTGTGGGGATTTTAATTTTAATTTATTGACTGAAACTAAACAAGTAATTGATTTTAAAGAATTAGTGAGTTCCTTTAATCTGAAATTTGCAATTAACGAACCAACTAGGTTAGTAGGTGGTACTTGTTTGGACAACATTTTATTTAACGTGAGAGGGTGTAGGGGAAAAGTTATTGAACTCGCTATTTCAGATCATACAGCGCAATTGCTAGTCTGCCCAGTGAAACCTAATTACGCGATCAGATACTGGCATATAACACGACGTGACTACTGTCAAGAAAATATCGACAAATTCAAAGAATGCATTAATGCCCGCAGCTTTTCTGACATTATTCAACAGACTGACCCCAATATTGCATTTAATAATTTTTATGATCTATTTACATTATTTTATGACCTATGCTTTCCATGGCATAGAATAAAAACAACAGCACAACAACGACCAAAATGGGTAACACCAGGCGTTAGAAAATGTTGTAAACGTAAGCGTACTTTACTCTGGGAATACAGAAAACATCGTAGCTCAGAAAATAAACGCAAATTTAAAGACTTGGCATCTAGACTAAAAAAAGTTATGAAACTTACCCAAAGGCCACAAAATGATAACTTCATAAATAAAGCTACAAATAAAAGTAAAGCGATGTGGAAAGTCATTAATGGCGCACAAAGACAAGCCCCAAATGAGACAATAGAATTAAAAACAAACGGTAAACTAGTAAAAAATCCTTTAGAAGTTGCAAACTTGTTTAACGATTTTTTCGTGAACCAAGTGCAAACTAACCCGTCACAATCAAAAAACAATGCTACAAATAAAGAAACAGATTCCTATTCTAATGCTAAGTCACTTTTTATGGCCCCCACTGTACCACAAGACAGAAAAATAATTATGTCCCTTAAGAATACTAAGAGCACAGGCTATGATGGTATTTCTACGGATATTCTGAAGCATGTATCAGATTCCATTTCACATGTGCTAAGTCACATCATAAATATATGCATTTCTAGTGGTATTTTTCCGGAAAATCTCAAAAAAACTATAATTAAACCACTATTTAAGAAAAATGATAGAAATGACTTAAATTGCTATAGGCCAATAGCTTTAGTGCCAACTCTATCGAAAACATTCGAAAAAGTTATTTATAACAGCCTATATAGTTTTTTTGAGCAAAATAATCTTTTTGCAAAAGAACAAATCGGATTCCGTAAAAAGAAATCTATAAATCAAGCCATTTTTAAGTTTCACGATATTGTTATGAAAAGTTTGGACAGGAAGATTCCTGCTTGCGCGCTATACATGGACTTGACCAAGGCGTTTGACTATGTAAATCATGCTACACTATTAAAAAAACTGTATGAATATGGCGTAAGAGGCAATGTGTATGATTTAATAAAATCATACCTGTCAAATCGGAAGCAATGCACTCAGATTACAAAAAATTGCCCAAAACTAAAAAAAGAGATTACTTATACATCAGACTACAAAACTGTTAAACATGGCGTGCCGCAAGGAAGTGTGTTGGGTCCACTTCTATTTATCATCTACATAAATGATCTTCCAGCAGTAACGACTCACTCCACCGTTCTATTTGCGGATGACAGCACTGTACTTTTCACAGGGCGGGACACTTTAGAGATAAAAAATGAAATTAATAAGACACTTATGATGTAATAAAATGGTTGGAATTAAACAATTTGAAAGTAAACCTTAGTAAGACATTTATTATGACATTTAGAAATAAAGTAAATAAATTGCAAAATTTGGACATTAATTATTTAGGACGTACAATAAAATCTATTGAAACAACGAAATTTTTAGGTTTAGATATTGACTGCCGTTTGACCTGGAAGAGTCACGTGCAAAATACTATCAACAAACTTAATCAATATTCGTATGCCATATATATGCTATCAAAGTCTGTTAACAGTGCGACCGTACTCACTGCGTACAATGGATATGTCTCTTCATCACTTAGGTATGGTATAATATTTTGAGGCAATAACACCAAAAGTGAAGATGCATTCATAGCACAAAAGAAGTGCATAAGGGCCATCTGCAATTTGGGACAAAGAGACAGTTTTAAGCCACATTTTCAACGTTTAAAAATTTTAACTCTTCCTTGTCTATATATATATGAATGCGTAATGTTTGTACGAAACAATTTAAATTTGTACAACAACTTGCAATCAAAGCGGCACAAACATAAATTGGCTATGCCTATGAATCAGTCATCATTGCTAAATAAAAGTGTGATATGTATGTTACCTATGATTTATAACAATTTACCTAAATATCTAATTGACATAGAATCAGAACACATTTTCAAGAGTAAACTTAAATGTTTTCTTCAGGTAAAGGCGTAATATGACATACAAGAATATCTGAATGAAAAATTTTAATTTGATTTTCAGTATTAATTATTTTTGACTTAATTGTATTTTGACATTTATTATTAACATTATCATTGACATAGTAATCTAATCTTGACTTGATAATCTTGACATTGAATTTTAGACATTATGACTATCATTACATTTTTTATTTAATGCTTTTTGATAGCTTAATATATTTTGTAAAAATGGTAAATATTTATTCAGACATGATTGTAATTACTCTTGTGTGTTTTTTGTAATTTCAGATCTCATTTCATTTTAGCGTTGAGAGTTCATTTACTGCAAAAGCTACTCACACGTACTTATATTCCCTTGTTTTCTCTTATATTTGCATACCGAAAGGTCGAATATGGCGTTCATTTTTGTTGTATTGTTTTTACCATCCTATTTTTCTGTACCCATATGCGCAAATAAACGTTTATGAATTATGCTACTGTAGCGGTGTTCTCTCAACGAGCTGATATTTCGCAATTCGTCATTCGTAAAAAGAACGTGAAAATTTACAAAAATTAATAAATTTTTCTACAAGATAAGTCGAAAAAATCACTTAAATGTTGGTGGATGGAAGCTTCATCAATCAACAACACATCGTTAATTTTAGTTACGAGTCTCGTTGCTTGCTCCGACCTAGATTTTTTAGTGAAGTCGCTGAGATATGAGTGAGCTATTATTTTCATAGCAAATTCTTTTATTAATATCGTTTTAGTAAGGCTTCTTATGGGGCCAATAGGATGTGTCTTGATTCCAGTTTAAATTTGCTTTTAACCGACTTCAAAAAAGGAGGTTCTCAATCCGACTGAATATGTTTTTTTTGTATGTATGTTACGCGATTACCTGCTCCTCTAATGACGAACCGATTTTGATGATTACAGAATAAAAAAAGGATGCTGATTGATTAGAAATAATTACCCTGTAAAATTTATAAAGAAGGCCTTCTACAGGTATTTTATTCCCAGCGAAAAATTTCAAAACTTAGCTTCAACAGTAAAAGAAACAGATTAGATACCTTCTGCATGGTTTCTAAAAACAATATTTTACGACATTACTTACTAAACCGTCGAAATGGTTTCCTCACAATCTATTCGCTTTCCGTTTTCAGTTTATGATAATTCCACCATCACGCCATCACGAACTTCGCAACTGCTTTGGAACAACATTTTGTGTGGAATCTATTGCTTCCAAAATGCCTGAGTTTCGTGGTTCAGGTATTTATGATGGCAATATTTTAGGTCGCGCGCGTTTAATAGCAGAGAGATATAAGCAGACGCCTAATGTTAACAGTTTTGTGCGAAAATTTAGTACAGTTTTGGGGACAATAATATACCTAAAGCAGAGAATGGATTACCTACAACTTTTCTTTGCAAATAAAATGTTTTAGTTGCCTAATATTTCAGATTTGAATTCATATTAGATGATACGCAACAAAAAGCCTCATTTGAAAGCTACTACGTAGTTACCTACCTCCAATGTGATGAAGTGTCTGTCTACTTAATCGTTTTTATTCCTCTAGAATTCCCTTCAAACAAATTTGGAACTTTACTGTGCTGAATTTTTTGAAGTAGATACTATAAAAAATAAGTATCTAAGTTGTTAAATTTATAATTTACACGAGTTCAAAAACTTATCCATCAAAACTTTTAAAAAGATTCAAATAAAAGTTCTCACAATGCCTTAAAGTGCCGAATGCCGATTAAGTAGTACGATAGAAATACTAAGTGTAGACTGTACCTACTTATACAAATAAGTTTTTGAAAGTATTAAACGTAATGACTGGAAGATCTGTGTGAAAGTTTTGACATAAAATGAGTTGTAAAAAAACTTGTGAAACAATTGTAAGAAAGAAAGGAAATTAAAGACCCAACTTATGTTAGGTATAGGCATAGCTCAAATCTAACAAAGGAACACGAACAACTGCTAAGAAAAGCTAAAGCTGAGTTATCACTATCGTCATTTCAAACAACATCCGTTTTACTACAAAAGTTTTACGCACGCTTTAGACAGCGTTTTGCAGTACAAATTGCACGATTAAAGAGAGTTTAAAGCGTGTTTAAGTATTTTGTGGTAAGGCGGCATAAGTTTAAGTATACGAACAAATATTCCACAGTATAAACAACATTATAATATACAAAATATGTCTAAACTAGATGACGACGACGATATTTTCGAGTCCTTTAATCATTATGATTAGTCGTAACGAGTAAAGGACTCTAATATATCGTCGTTGAATAACTTTTACTATACGAATCTCAAAAACGCAAAAGTAAATAATATTATTTACTAGTGATCCGCCCCTGCTTTGCACAGGTATATTATACATATAAACCTTCCTCTTGAATCTCTCTATCTATTAAAAAAACGCATCAAAATCCGTTGCGTAGTTTTAAAGATATAGTCATACATAGGGACAGGAAGACAACAGGAAACGACTTTGTTTTATACTATGTAGTGATTCCATACAACTATTAGCTATCGATAAAAATGTATGGAACAGCTGATTTTATTTATCGCTATTTCAGTATTTGATCAAATTAATATCTACCGATTTTAATCGACCTTATTGGTGATTTATGGGGAAGCCTAGGTCTAGCTGTGTCCCCCGGCTGATACGATGCCGACGAAATACCGATCACAGCAGAAATTATACATAAACACGTTTTTATATTTAGCTTTCATTTCACTCTTAAGCTTTTCAAATCACCAAAGAACGATATAATACCCATGTAAAGCTGACAACAAGACATAAGATTCCTTGATTTAGGATTCAACAGCCAGAACAAATATTTTCCCGCCTGTGTGAAGGTAGCTTTACATTTATTAGGTACCAGCCCAGAGCTACGTGATGAAATTCCTTCGTGGTTCCTTTCCATTGTGATTGATAAGGTGACTTATGTTTCAGGCTGCAAATAAATCGGCCCAGCAATAATACTACTACTTACTCTGTAAAATAAACAACTTAGCTATGTAACATGTAATCAAGATCATGTTCGTGATCGTGTTAAGGTAGAGATAAATAGCTTAACACTTTATTGTTCGCACTAAATATACTTACAAAGAAACATTAGAAAGAAGAACTTAAAACTAGTGGCAAAAATAAGCGCCTTATCACTAAAAGCTATTGCTTCCAGGCAACCTTATGATGGAGAGTAGGTACTTGAAGATTAATTTTATTTCGAAAACGACGGGGTTGTTTTAAAAAGAAAGAAAAGGACAATTAAGAATTTAAAATAGGTAAATAAACATAATACAAATAATATTACACACGAATACTTGAACTACCAAAAATAAATTATACAGTAAATAATATATTCTAACTATGTAAGTTAGAACAAAGCGTTTTGAATCCTCATTCCTCATACGAACAGCCAGAATGTGGAACGCTTTGCCTGGGTCTGTCTTCCCGCTCAAGTACAACGTGGGTGTCTTCAAATTCCGAGTAAATAGGTATCTCTAGGTAAGCGTGCTACACCCTAGACCGCATACTAGATGCTCAACATCAGGCAGTAAGTAGTCAAACGCAAATCTATAAGAAATAAAAAAAACTGGACAAGTGCGAGTCAGGCTCGTACATCGAGGGTCCGTACAAATCCAGAAAATTTCACGAAATTAGGAAGTAAGTTGTTAAAATCTAACCATCGATAAAAAGGTTTTTTTTTTCATTATTCTCGTCATACATCGAAAATTACACATTGTTAAAATTATTAAAAACCTGTTTTAGCATGAGCTAATGAACCTCTTTTATATGATACATTACATGATACGATTTACTAACTTTGAATTTTTGAAAACCCGTATTTTGTGAATTTTGAGGCCCTATTTTTTGTGATTAAAATGAAAATGTACAGTTTTCAGATTTATTCCTATATGTGTACTCTGACACAATGCTTCTCGCCAAATTTCATAGGTCTATGTCAACGGGAACTACCCTGTAGGTTTTGATTTTTGTGAGTGTCAAAATATACGGTTTTTTACGGTATAACTCTAACTTTTTGAAACGATAACTGAGAAGTTTTTCTTTTATCCAACTGTAAGATACTATAGATATACGTATACAGCTTAAATTTCAACTCGATACCTTTACGCGTTCCCGAGATAAAGAGTCTTGACATACACACAGACGGACAGACGGACAACAAAGTGATCCTATAAGGGTTCCGTTTTTGCCGTTTGAGGTACGGAACCCTAAAAAAATAGTTATACTCGTATACTACACTAGCGCCCCAGCTTCGCACAGGTGTATTACACATATAAACCTTCCTCTTGCATCACTCTACCTATTAAAAAAACGCATGAAAATCTGTTGTGTAGTTTTAAAGATATGAGCATACATAGGGACAGACAGACAGCGGGAAGCGACTTTGCTTTATACTATTTAGTGGTAAATAAAAATAATAACGAATTAAATTAGAAAACATCCTAATTAAATAATATAAAGAAGAGAAAAAGATCTCTCTTCTGAGGTGAAACTTAGATTTAGATTAATTTTATGCATTGTACCTACAGCTACGCGATGAAATGCCTACGTGATTTCTCCCTTCGTGATTGATAAGGCAACTTATGTTCCGCGCTGGGAGCGAAGAAAGATTAATCTGGCTGGTTATATACGACGAGAAGCTTTGTTTAATATAGGTAGGCTATTTAATATCGTATTGGGGTCGTGTACAAGGCTGCTGTAGACAGATAAATAAAAATATAGGTACCATCGTAGCTTTGTCAGCGTTGTCCTAATAGAAGATTAAAAGGTATAGGAAGTTTGTACATATGCCCGCATTTGGCAGTCTTTATCAAGATCGAGTTTTAGCGCGCAGATTCGTCTCGCATAGCACAAAAGTACACGAATAACACCCGTGTTATATTCTTAATAAAATGTGCTAGATTCCATAGTATATTTAGTCAATTATAATTATTACAGTAGTAGTTGTATCATATGGGAGCAAAATAATATTTTTACGGCGAGGGCGCTTTTTTGAATCCAGAGCGAAGTGAGTGATTCTAGAGTAGAATTATTTAGTAGAATCCTGAACGTAGCGAGGGATTCAAAGTACGTCGCCCGAGCCAAAAATATATTTTGCGCCCGAGTGGTACACTCTACTTTTCATCACCTCTATGAGAAAATAAAAGGCGCCTTATATTTAATTGTAATATTATTATTTAATAAAACGTAGATTGACAACTAAATTAAAAATAAATGATATCCAATAATAAAACAAATGAACGAACTGAACTAATATTTACATTCTTTTCATTCATATTCTTGGCGCTAACACTACAAATACTTCCAAATTCAAAAAGTGCGCGGCAAAGATCATTCCGTCGCACTTATTTGTTCCAAATTCAAAAAGTACGCGGCAACGAT
This sequence comes from Hypomecis punctinalis, assembly GCA_949316475.1. Lineage (NCBI taxonomy): Eukaryota > Metazoa > Arthropoda > Insecta > Lepidoptera > Geometridae > Hypomecis > Hypomecis punctinalis. Next base: position 7,648,217 of record OX438801.1, on the reverse strand, counting down.
AATTCCGGCACACTTATAAAATTCTTTATAGAAAACACCACCTTTATGCGCACATAAAGGCGGACCAAGTATCTAGTCCTTTTCGAATAGATGTGATGAAAAGTATTTTTACGTTTTTAGGATCCCAAATGTTTAGAAATAAAATAATCTTCACCACCATCGTCATATTATAATTCGTAAGACAACTGGACATAAGCATGCCCAATGGATTTCCAATAAGAACGCTTGAAAGCGGACTGCTTCCAGTGTTTTCCTGCGATCTTGATAAATTTTATGAACCGACAATGTACACTGCGCTTGCCAATAAAGTAGATACATGGTCTCAATTCGAGTTTGTTCGTCCGTTTATTTGTCTGTCTGTCAATTCATTTTGTTTTTCTTTTTTCAGATCGAAGACACGACAAGTAGAAAAGGAGGGGGGACGTTCCTAGTGCCGATGAACGGTGGCATTTGGACCATGTGCGTGTCTTTAGAAGGTAGTTTTCAACCCTGTTTCTTTGCAATAAGGTCTTCATAATTTTAATAAAGCTGTGTGAAAAGTTTTGCCAGTCACGATTGTTATGAAGCCGTAAAACTTTGATTTCTTAAGTTATAGCTAAGTTATACTTACCTACTATGTATTTTCAACTTCATTCCTTTATAACTTTCTTCGGTCTTTTAATATCTAAGTGGTTACTTATGTAAAATGTGATTAGTAAAAAACCGTAAAACTTTGACTACGTACGTTATATGGTTTGTAAGTTAGACTGATTATACAGGGTTACTGGTAATAGTCAATTAGCATCCTTTTAGGGGCTTCTACATAAAAAATAACAACTTTTTTTCAACAACTTTTATCAAGGAGTTATCTTTGTGATAAGCATTTCAAAAATCTGAAGCGAAATTTGAAGCTTGCGTAGGAGGCGAGCTAGCTCAGTTGGTTAGAGCGTCGGGCTAGTGATCCGAAGGGGCAAGGTTCAAATCCTGCGTTCGCTTCAGATTTTTGAAATGCTTATCACAAAGATAACTCTTTGAGATAAAAATCTAGTGTGGAAAGCACTTAAAATAAACATCATAACATTGATTTAGCAGTGCGTCATCTCTCGTCAATCTTTAGAAGTTCTAATAACTTCTAGTTGAGTGATAACCTGTCTAATACGGGTATCACAGGTGGCGCCACCAACGCTATAAGTTGGGAAATGTAAGCACTTCAGAAATTTGAAGCTTGCGTAGGAGGCGAGCTAGCTCAGTTGGTTAGAGCGTCGGGCTAGTGATCCGAAGGGGCAAGGTTCAAATCCTGCGTTCGCTTCAGATTTTTGAAATGCTTATCACAAAGATAACTCTTTGAGATAAAAATCTAGTGTGGAAAGCACTTAAAATAAACATCATAACTTTTATCAAATCTCAAAAAAATGCTGTTCCATAGAAAAATATCTTTCACCCTCGACAAAATGCGTAGACTGTTTTTTTTTATTTATGACAGCAGTTGCACAACAAACGTTGTTAGTTTTGATGTACAGAATAAGCCACTAAAAGGATGCTAATTGATTATCAGTAACCCTGTATACTTTGCCAATTTTCATTTGCCTTTCATCAATTATTTTAATCTTTTAAACTAATTTGACTTGTGACTGCTTCGGTGCCTTAGTGATTAGTGACCTTAATTTCTGGGTCAAAGTGGCGTGGGTTCGATCCCCACCCAGGGCAAGTATTTATGTGATGAACATAGGTGTTTGCTCTTTATCTGGGTGTTATTTAGTTATACTACCTATATAAGAATAAATTTAAAAATATGTATATCAGTCTCTGGCAGCCATATCACAAGCTTTGCTTAGTTTGGGGTCAGGGACCGTGTGTAAGATGTCCTCTAATATTTAATATTTTAATTGTGAAGATTATAGAATAAATATTAATGATTGTCCTTTCTTTTCACAGAAGAGGAAATAAAAATATTATACAGGGCGGGGTTCCCTAAGGAGCCGACGTGCACAAATTATTTAGCTAGCAGTGAATACGACGAGCCTAGGGCGGATTGGCAGCATAGTGAGTATCTTAATCTTATACTACGGGACTAACTAAGCCGTGGTGGTCAAGAGGTAGTGACACCCGCCTTACAATCGTGAGGTCGTGGGTTCAAATCCCCGGTCCCGTACCAATGAGTTCTTTGGAATTTATGTACGGAACTTCACACCACTGGCTTTTCAGTGAAGGAAAACATCGTGAGGCAACCTGCATACGTCCGTAGAAGAAATTCTATGGCGTATGTGAATCCACCAACCCGCATTGGGCCCGCGCGGTGGATATGGTCCAATCACCCTTCGTGGGTAGGCCTACATCCTGCAGTGGACTACTAAAAAGGCTGGTATATACAGTACAGTACGGGACTAACGGGACTTAATCACTAAAAAGATAACTACTGTTATAACCACGTATATAGAGGATCGCGAATCGATCACTGTATTCGCATTTTCTGTAGAACATCGAGAGAATTTTCAGTACATTTTTGATAAAATTTACGTTCTGGAAAAACTCTTTTCATACCTTAAATTGTAACAAAATGTCATGTTTTTGGTGTCAATCGCTTTAATCCTACCTATAATATTATAAACGCGAAAGTTTGTGAGGATGGATGTATGAATGTTTGTTACTTATTCACGCAAAAACTACTGAACAGATTGAGATGAAACATTGCGATAATATAGCTTATATATCAGAATAACACATAGGCTATAAATTATAATGATATTGCGTCAAAAATCAAAATATCATGCGGGCGAAGCCGCGGGTAAAAACTAGTAAGAAATATATTGCACTCTCGTACGTCATATTTTTTTTCAGACAAGTTTTTAGTTTACGTATCTTTTCAGCCAAGTTTTTGCGTAAAAATATGACTTTTTATATAGAGGCTTATAACTCTAAGGTCATATAAAAAACTGTAAAAACTAAGACATTTAATCCTAGCGATTGAAGTGCTGATTATATGAAAAAGGAATCACTGAAATCGGATAATATTTAGATGAAGATAACAGCTAAATGTTTTTGCATGATCAAGTTGGCGCCTCACGATTGCCTTAAAATAACATTCAGCAGTATTTCTTTCGATAAAGATAAACCTTCAATTCCTATAGTGGTGGATATTTCCCATGAATACATTTCTAGTAGATGCGGAGAGTTCCACAACCTTGCTTGTGGAACTCTTTGCCTGAGATCATTTTATTATAACCGCTTTATCAAAACCCATATACAATACTAAGTAAGTAAACACACAATTCGGAGTACCTAGTTCTTTTCTACATTGTAAAAGATAATACGGACCTATTCCGAAGTAACTCTGCGTTTATCAATAAGGCGGTATGAACATAGTGCTAACCGTTTTGGTAAATTGAATGAAATCAAAAAAAGGCCTTAAAATTGTTCCAATTTGATTTAGTAAACATACGAAAAATATATTTATATCCCTCAGTCAATAAAAAATAACAATTTTTTTCTTCGTTTTATGTTACAAAGAAGCTACCTTGTAACAAAATATCCTACTAATATTATAAACGCGAAAGTTTGTGAGGATGGATGGATGGATGTATGGATGTTTGTTACTCTTTCACGCAAAAACTACTGAACGGATTGAGATGAAACTTTGCAATAATATAGCTTATATATCAGAATAACACATAGGCTATAAATTATAATGATATATTGCGTATGCGGGCGAAGCCGCGGGTAAAAACTAGTTAAACAATATTTTTTACTAATCCTGGTAGACTAGAGCTAAGCTAAAGTCGTACTGTTCATAAATATTTAACCTCAATCTACCTTAACTAGTACTTGTAAGAATATTTGTAGCAAAACTAAAAATTGCCGCAATCTCATAAGATATTCCAACGATAGAACCGCCCAAAAAATATCCATAAGGCTTAAATAAAACGTGCCTAAACTGCGCGTTCATTATGAAAACTAGACGTTAAATATTCAGGCGACGTAACTCTAGGCATCTTTGATTGTTTAGAAAGGGATAGAACGCCGACAACTATGGAAAAAAAATCTGAATCTTTTTTGCAAATAATAGAAAGGCAAACAAATAAACGAGAAGAAGAAGAAGACGCTAAGCGGCGCAAATACGCATCACTCGCAAGTGAATATGTATTTTCGCCGCTTGGCGTCGAAACTTTTGGTCCGTGAGGTCCATCCCTAAAAAAAATCTTTAAGACAATTTCGACAAATCTTGTTGACGCTGCTGGTGACAAGAGAGCTGGCTCATTCCTCGCACAGAGAATCTCTTTAGCCATTCAGCGTGGGAATGCAGCCAGCGTTCTTGGCACCCTTCCACACGGACACAGTATTTGTTTCGATTTTTAGCCTTTATTTTATTACATAGGTAGGATGTATTTATGTATATAGGTATAAGGTAGTTAAGAATTAAATATCAATGTTTTTTAAGTTTTAACATAAAATAAAAATAAACGAGCGTTTCAGATTTTGGCGCCTACCTATCTACGTGCTGAGATGAACCTCATCATTTCTCTTGTCGTAGTATAAATCGTCATGTGTCCGAATATAGTGCATATCATTTTATGAAAAATGTTGTCACCTGGACACCGCGCCTCAATCGCTTAGGTCCTAATTTCCGTAGTACCCAAATTCTACCGTCAGACTTTAGTGGTGGCAATCTTCTAGACCTTATGAAACATACATGAAAGACACTAATCCATTTTAAGTAAAACGAGCTAATTTATAAATAATGTTTCAAAAAGAAGGGCACTATAAGCTATCGTATGGTGTGTGTCTGGTATGTATCTGTAGGAACATCTATCAGTAGCTTTACAGCACCCAAATGAGTTTTGAATCAAGTTTGAATTATATATCTTTCGACAGCTATACTATATCTATTTCTAAAAATATATTATCTATAAACATTATACATACCTGTATAAAAATATGTTATAGGTTTTTCTTTTCATGCTTAATAATTAATGGGGAATCTGTAGGTAAGCCATATCCAAATCCTTCTGCAAATAATCAAAGCCTTGCATGAATAAACAACGGGCTTTCCTCCCCGATTCAACCTTGGCTCCCCTCGCCTTTGCAAGTTTTACGAAATATACAATTATGATAAACACGAAGGCTGACTTAGAGCATTTAATTTCGCAAGTCATGCGACATGGTTCTGATTCAGAAAGCAGAGACAGTTTCATGATGGCAGAGGCAATAATGAAAACGATTTGTGTGGTTCTAGTCAAAAAAAAACATATTATTACGAGTATTTTTTTTGATCAAGCGAGCATACAGTTTCTGAATTGAGTGGCATTGTTTAGGGTTCCGTACCTCAAACGGAAAAAACGGAACTCTTATAGGATCATTTTTTGTCCATCTGTCCGTCTGTGTGTAGGTCAAGACTCTTATCTCGGGAACGCGTAAAGATATCGAGTTGAAAATTAAACTATAAACGTATATCTATGGTCTCTTGCAGTTGTGTAAAAGAAAAACTTCTCAGTTAACTTTTGAAAAAGTTAGAGACGTTTATGACGTAAAAACGCATATTTCGACACTCACAAACATCAAAACCTACAGGGTACTTCCCGTTAACATAGAACTATGAAATATGGCGAGAAGCATTGTATCAGAGTACACATATAGAAATAAATCTGAAAACTGTACATTTTTATTTAAATCACAAAAAATAGGGCCTCAAAATTCACAAAATGTGGGTTAAAAATTCAAAGTGAGTTAATCGTATCATGTAAGGTATCATATATGTCGAATCCATAAAAAGATCCGCATCAGTTATGGTGATTCAATGTGGTAATGATTTTATGCCATCTGACCCAACAATACTTCAGTGTGGCGTGGCGTGGGTTAAGCGGGCGAGGAGATAAATTACGACGTCACGAACAAACAGTTTATTTCACAGAAGATTACGTATGACTACAATTATAGAGAAAAATTTAAGCGAAGGACATGGCGTTCCGCAGCGTAACGCACGCTGCCACTATTTTATCATGAATCCCAACTCGAGCCGTTCTAAACACAGTTCACCATAACCTCTCCGAACCAGCTCTCTTCACAACTCCCAAGTGACATCTGTCAAGTCATCATCGCATTTTCCCGCCCATCGGCCAATCATGCGATGCACTTGAAACCTCCTTGGAACCAATGAGCAGCGTTCGTCACAAGCGTTACCCCATTCCTAGTCCTTCGAAATTATACTAAGGGGCACTATTTAAAAATAAACTTAAAGCTATTGTCCCGATATATAAAAACTTCATTAGCACATGTCACACCAGTCGGTGTAACCACGAGTCTGGACCCGCTAAAACAGGTTTTTAATTATTTTAACAATGTGTAATTTTCGATGTAAGACGAGAAAAGTGAAAATAAAATAAAAACTTTTTTGTCCTTGGTTATAGTATCTATAGATATTTTAACAACTTACTTCCCAATTATGTGAAATTTTCTGGATTTGTACGGAACCCTCGATGTGCGACCCTGACTTGCACTTGTCCGGTTTTTTTATTTTACATCGGTACTATTTTTTCATGTGCAAAATTGTGCATTTTTGAGATCAGATTAATCGAAAATACTCTATACTTGGTCATGACAATTAGGCCCCATCAGTAGCTTAGCGTAGGCTATACCGTAACTTGATAGTAACCGTTTTAGTAATATTTTTGAGCGACGAACCAACCGGAGGAGTTACTCAATTCGACGCGTATATATATACAGGGTTATTTCTAATCAATTAGCATCCTTTTAGGGGCTTATTCTGTACATCAAAACTAACAACTTTTGTTCTACAACATTTGTCAAAACTTAAAAAAAATCAGCTGTTTCAGACATTTTGTCTCGGGTGAACGATATTTTTCTATGGAACAACAAAAAATTTTTAAAACAAAAGTCGCAGAACAAAAGTTGTTTAGTTTTACATCGAAATTGGTCCCATTTAAATTTTATCGAAATCGGCTGAGCCATTTTTGATAATAATATATAATTGATAATTGAGCAACAATAATGTGAAAAATGCTACATCGATCTGTGCGAAATATTCGCGAATTCTGTACACGGGTGAAGTCGGTCATGCTATTTTTTGCAAAAAAATATTATTAACGACATTTCAATTCAAACAACAATAGTCGAATTGAGTACCTCATTCATTTCGTCGATCTAAAATAGGCCGAAAACCGAAAATCAACTGAAATGGTAGCAAAAGTTGCGTCTCGCACCGCCGCCGCTCTCTTGAAAGCGGTTTCGTCATTGAAACACTGACGCTTTTCGAATCATAATGAATGTTTTTCAGGAAACTGAAAGCCACTTTGACGGCTTATTTTTAGGTCTTTCAATCTCAGTATTAATGAGCTGGTGGGCTGAAATAAAAGAAGCGGTAATGGTATTAGTTAGCTTCAAATTTCTACGCGGTGTTTCTCTAGACGAGTAATTTAATCAGGGATATACAATGCAATAAATTGATGTAGGTATCTACTCGTCAAATATGACGACCTTTTACTATGGGATCAACTTGGGAATCGCGAAAAAAATCAGCAGTTCGATACATTTTTTCCAAGATTATTGGACATTTTGTAAGGAACATCTCAATTTTTGCGATTTCAAGGATAATCCTTTAGTACCTACCTGCAAGTTGGCCATAATAATGAATAGGTACCTAAGTAGATACAATTAGATGTATGTGGTGCAGAGGTCGACGCGAACGGCCACCACGGCCTGAATTGCATAAAATGCGCGGGTCGTCGTCCTTGACACCACGCAATAAATGAGATAATCCGAAGGGCTCTTATTGCAGCGGATGTGCGCTGCGTCCTGGAGCCCCCTGGTTTGTGGCGGTCTGATAACAAACGTCCGGACGGTCTCACACTGGTCCCTTGGAGTAGAGGGTGTTGCCTTATTTGGAACGCCACTTGTTTTGGTACTTTCGCATCCAGTAATCTTGCTGGTACACAGCAGATTGCGGGTGCGGGAGCGAAGCGTCTCAAGTACGGTAGCGTAGTATTATTATATCTTCTTTGCCTCGAGCCAGTGTGCGAGTTTGTCCCGTTTGCCGTCGAGACGGCGGGTTCCTGGAGTTCCGATGCCGTAAAGTTTGTCAGGGAGCTCGGGCGGCGCTTGAGGGAAAGAGGTCGAGATCCCAGGTCGGGTAGTTTCCTCACCCAACACATTTCCTTGGCGATCCAGCGAGGTAACGCAGCTAGCTTGATGGGGACGTTTGGGCGAGGGGCAGCACTTGTATAATTGAATAAATATGTGTATATAGTTTTATTAGATGTTATCTTAAAATATTATGTCGAAGGTGGCATTATACAGCGTATAAAACCCTCTATAAATAAATATAGATAAGAAAAATATTATGTCTGTCTAGACAAGACTAGAGATAAAGCCAGTTTTTAAAAGTATGAAAAGTTGTAAATATTGTGGAGCATGCAAATTTCAAGCAATAAAATTAATTCTAGTACTGCAGTATTTAACTTGACCAAGCTGGATGACGTCAGAAAAGGTATTTTATTAAGTCGTTTTAAATTAGTCACACGCCGATGAGCAATTTTATTTACGGTTAAGACTTTTGCTGTAAGTGGAATATTTATGGTGGAAAATGTTTCATTTTTCACCCGAAGTCGAGAAATTTACCCACTTAGAAACATTTTTTTAGGAGAATTGGGGATAAAAATACATTTTTACATTCTTGCCAAAATAGAGGTTCATAGTCAATAATCGCACATCACTGGAAGCAATCCTGAAATTGTTAATATTTTTTGTTTGAAAAAAATTGTTTTGAAAATAAATCAAGTAACACCGAAACAAAAATAAGTGCGAATTGAGAACCTCCTCTTTCTTGAAAGTCGGTTTAAAAAAATATATACTACTTGTTTATTATTTTACTTAATGAAACCACATATTCTTATCTTATTCTTCTTTGTTTCTTAATTTGTAATTATTGTGAAGGATGCAAAACAAGACTTTACACAACTTGTATATGCGAGGTGACTACACCTGTTACAGTATTACTAAATACTGTAACCACAAATAAGGCAGGTACATCATAGTGAACAACTTTTACTATAGGACCAACCCAAAGTCGAGAAAAAAAATCTGCAGTTCCGTAGAAAATTGCAATTCTGAATCGACAAAATGTATAAAGCGCTTTCTTCGAGCAAATATCTATAGTTACGTTCGAAAAAAGATGTACCCGAGCCAAAACTCTACGCTAGCTATGTTGTGGGCAGGCTTTTTAGTTAGTCGTAGTCGTAAGGCGATTGCAAGCCGACTACAACGCCGCGCGATGCCAAAATGCTCGGTCACAAACACTAATTAGGTGACATAACGTCGAGGTTCGAGAAAACGGGTCATTGTGTAAATATCTAAGTCGGTATCTATGACTATGGAAATTGGTTTTCACACATTTTATACTATATATAACGGGACTGAACTCACGTGTGGAGCCGTCAGTGCATTGCGAGACGGCTCCGCGTGCTAGCACTCGCCAACTTGAGAAAGGTCGCCGAATGCGACCGAAACTATAGTCGTTACGACTATCCCCACACGTGAGTTCAGTCCCGTTATATATAGTATAAAAAGGTATCTATGACGTTATTTTTTTACTACTTTTACTAAGGGATTGTAACCCTGTAGATATTTGCTCGAAGAGTGGTTTACACAAAGTTTCCAGTGTAACTGTTTGGTGCAGGAATGCAGAACCTGTCGATATCGTGTGCGCTGGTGTGCCTCATAGTGCTGGGTAGCGCGGCGTTAGTGGGAGCCTTTGGCGTCTGCAAGCATCAGATCAGCGCTGTGCTGATCACTGGCGTCATGTATTTATTAGCAGGTATGGTATCTATAGGTATGTATAAGCCTTTCAACGTTACCCTAGAGACTAGCCTAGGCTAAGGATCGTTTATTGATCATGTGAGGTTTAACAACAAAGGGGGAAGGGAGATCCGAGAAAAAATAAGGGATATCACCGAGGTTATACTTAGTTAGAAATTAAGTGAATTTTATTTCAATTCTTCGTGTTTTAACTTTCGCGTGTTCGCTTTACAGACACAGGACGTTGCTACTGATTTATAAAGGCATATTTAGGCATATTACTAAACTGTATACTAAGGTTTCTCATCGATAAGTCTCAAAGCGGGAATTCCCGGAAAATTTGGCCTTAGTCGAGACGGGAATAGAAGAGTCCAGTACTCGGGAAGACGAGAAATTGAAAAAAAATCTAAAAAATTGTAATTTACTAAAATTACATCTCTTTCTTCTCTATCTCTTTTACATCCTTTTACTACCCAATAAGGCACAAGGAATTAGAGAAGAACTCTATATCCGACTGTTTCCAAGCATTTCTAACCCTGACGATAACGAGAATGTCCAAAAAGTCCAAGAAACTGAAATGACTCTCCTATTTATTTTGAGATGCTGTTAAGAATGGCTATTGAGACCGCGTCTAAGGATACAAATACTACTGAAGCCCAGTTAACCAAAAGCCTTAAAAAAGAAAGAATTTCATATATTTGAATCTACCGGAAAACAAACGCCAAATCGTCGTAATGACTGTGAAGCCTACGTCAACTGAAAATGAACGAGTATTATCTTTATCTGGTTACATAAATATCTAATTATAACAAAAGAAGTGAATTTCTGTGAGCGATTGATGTTTTGTTGATTTTAAAGATTTTACTTATATTTTATTCTCGTTTGACAATTGTGATTATAAAGGAAATCAAGACGGCATTTTTAGTTAATTGCAGAAAACTGATTAAAATGAACATATTGTTGATTATGAAAATGTGTATGTATTTTATTTTAAAAACTTTTTCATAATAACATTTTTATTGAGGTTAATCAAATTCCCGACTTCTCGAGAATTCTCGGGAAAAAGTGGTCGAGAAGTCTCTGTATCCGGAACAAAAAAAAGTTGAGAAATGAGAAACTCTACTGTGTACCTATATTATACTTTACGACAATAAGTACTTTATATAAAAGCTTGATGGTGTTTCGTGTCAGTGCAGTACAGGGTTTTGAACTGGCACCTTCAGATTAAAGTTATTATTAGTGGAAACTAATAATAACTTTAATCTGAAAACTGCAAACGTATTTTAGCTATTCGTAGCGTCTTGCTCGTCTCGTTACTCATATGTGACTTCCTGAATTTTTTAATCAAAATCATCAACATCTTATTTTTTGTTTGTCATTATATTTTCTGGTAGAAATTAAAATGTAGATAGATTATTACTTTAGTAAAAGTCCTGCCACTTGACCTTTAAAAATCACGCCCTACACAATGGGTCGGTATCATTAAACCGTTCCTTCATCTACACAAAAATACGAGTCAGTATACGACAGTAAAGCCCATTAACCTTAACGAGACTCCCCTTGAGACCCATGACGATAAAGCTTTGAAATTCGGACGAAATATAAAAAGTGTTTTACCCGACTCGCAAAAACAAGGGGAAAGGCGTTTAGCATTCTATGTTTCTATTTAAATGTGTTCAACTGAAGCGCTCAAAAAGTTACAATAAGCTGTAACCCAAAATTGCACATTTCTCAACTAATTTTGATGAATGAGATTCAAGCGAATCGTTATTGTAGACGGAGAGACATGACCTACATTTTATAAGATCTATGTAATTTAATATGACGGGCGTTACCTAGCACAAAAATGATGTGGCTCGGTGCGGGGTATCAAATAAAAGAAGAAATCGAAGTTCACTACTTGAACAAAGTATTAAAAAGACAAAGCGATATAAAAAGTCAGCGTTAAAAAGTACAGATAGCTCTTTCAGTCATCTTATCAGGGTACTATATATATCAATATCTGACTTACTTTTCTCTTTCCCAGGTTTATTCGCAATGTTTACGCTAATGATCATTCACTTCAAGCGTATACAACGAGTGTCTACTAGAGGCAGTTCTCACGTCGGCGACGACACAGGAGACGGAGTGATAGGCCCGAGGACTCCGGCGATACCTTTACTCTCAGCTAGAGAGTTTTCAACCTCCTGGTCGTTGGAACTTGGCTGGGGCGGCGTGGCTTTAGCTACCACCACCTCCCTCTTGTGGATTTTACTGTCCAAAATCATGAGATACAACCCCATTTCGGCTATGCTTTTGTGAATTCCTAAATCAAACTAGTTATAATTATATTAGATGCACCGGTTGTGGCCATTTTTTTGGCCACTATGAATTTTAATTTTGTGTAGACACACAACATTTAAGGTGTTACATTTTTTATAACATATTTATGCAATAATTGTATCATCTTATGGTCAAAGCTGGATCATTGACCACAACTGGTTCATCTACTTACCCTAAAAGTGTATTGTCTAAAATCTTTGTTACAAATCCTAGTCAATTACAAATTATCCCATTTTGATCTCTTTTAGCCTCAGAGCAGACTAGCTTTTGAGCTGTGTTAAAACTTTAATGATGTTACACGAAGATTTTGATGTTAATTGAGCTTACACAAAGTTGCATGCCAAGCACATTTATGAAGTGGATTTGAAAGTTTTTTTAAGTTAATTTTCACGCTACTGTTAAATGCAAGATTTTTTTTGCTGATGATTTTATAATAACAATAAAAAAGCGTACCATGTTAACATTGATCATACTAATTGTAGATCATTAACTCTGTCTGTAGAGGAGTTCAGTAAACGAAAACCGATGAGTACAATTTTAACAACTTATATTAGTTTTTAGGAACTCATCCTGAGCCATTAAAATAAAAAATAAATTTTAGTCATTTAAATGTGGCGCTTCCAAAGCTTGAATGATGTTGTTACAAAACCGATTCGATTTGTGTAGATATGTAGATAGAAAATGAAAACAAAGTGAAGAAAACTGCTGTTAGCCGCCTTTTTAACACTGAATCAAAAATTCAGCCAAGTCAATGTTTTCATTCACTGAATTCACTTCCGTTTCTACTCTTGCGGAACACATCTTGCGCTTAATTTTTTTAACATTTATACAGGCCCAATTTTAAAGGCGCCATCGTAAATTTAATAGCAATGTATAATAGTGTTCTCTCAATCAAAGGCATATACTGAAAAAGAAACAGGGCTACTCCAAATCGCTATTATAATTACGGTAGTGCATCTAAAATTGGGCCTTATGTATTAGGAATAATTGTTATAAGAAACTATTTTCGCTATAATTGAACCCTTCGCTATAAACTTTCATTATAAGCTTTGGGTAATCACGAGCTTGCTACCGTCCATTGCTCTAATTGTTAAAAATGTTATACGAATCTTTATTAAATCTACGAATTTTAATTATTGTCAATATTTAAAGATCTTTAAATCACTTCAAATTATATTTAAAAAGTTTATCTTCGCAATTCGTCTCTTTAACGAAAACTTTGTTTTGACCAAAAAATCTTAGCAATTTTGAAGTCTAGCTCCGAGCCCACAAATTGCTAAAATTAGATGTAGAAAATAAAAATATAGAACGATGTTAAAGGTCCAATGCGACAGATTTCGCTTCATAACGCCTACTCATTTATATTTTGTACTTATATCTCAACGGAAAATTAAAATATAAACCAAAATGGAATACATAATTATTCTTAAAGATGACTAAATAATTAAAAGTAAAATAAGAAGCAGAATTTAATATCATACCGGGTATTTTTTTTATACACCCGGATCCACCATAAAAAGTTAGATTTATCATAATGAAAACCACAGAGTTTTGTAAGTTTATCATGGTGCTGTGAAAATACGTTTCATAGATGGTTTAGGTTTAGAAAATTAGACAACTCCAGTAGAGAAAAGCAAATTGTTATTATCCTGTGAAATATGTTCAAGATTATCGGCACAAGTCTCATAAAGATTAACTGCATGTGATACCTAGTTACTTTTACGCAAAAAAAATTGTGTTTTTTTTTTTTTAATAAATAAGGAGCTTTCTACGATGATTTACATCGATATTTTGCTTCGGTTAAATACGGATCATTTATATAGTAGATCTAGTCTATTCACTGCCGCAGGACTAAATTTAGTCTACAACTGGCGGCCTTACCGCTAACAGCGATCTCTTCCAGGCAAGCATTGGACGGAAAGATATAACAAACAAGAGTACCTACCTACTTACCTATGAACTACATACTACTAATACCTACTGTATGAGTATATTATTATAATTATAAACATAGGTAGGTACTATGATTGTTTTTGTTATGACTTTATATTTTTTGTTTCAAATCGAAGAAAGAACCTGAAAGAGATCACGTTTAGTGACAAGTCCGGGGCTTGTTTCTCTGTTTTGAACCTTTTTGTTTCTTCGTATGTTGTAATATTTGAGTGTGAATGAATTAATTCATCAAACAAATCGCCTACAAATTCACGATATAAATTGTAAACATTTGAACTTAATAAAAAATTTATTCCGCTGCTTTCAAAGTAAGGTTACTAAAGTTAGGTATTATCCCTAAAAGCTTTTTCCGCTCCACAACCCATTATATTCAAATTACTTTTTAAGGACTCTACAATCCAACGGTATATTTTTTTCGGTGCTTAGTAAAATCTTTATGAGATTTCTGTCTGCAGATAATAACATTCATGTTAAGCGTTGCGCACATCGTTTTACATAGGTATTATGTACAATTAATGTTTGTTTTGTAAAATCACTCTGAGCTTAGGTACTTCGGACTAGAGTTGCCAGCACAGTTTGCTGTAATGTTCTATTTTAATTGTGTATAATTAAAAAATGCGGTCGCTCATAAAGTAAGTTCGTGTAGGTTGGGTGGGTAAGAATTTTTAAGCCTCTGACATGGCTAAACGGTTAAAACAACCGGGGCCTACAATTTAACGTATCATCCGAGCCACGGTAGCGCTCATGAGACGCTTATCTGGTTGATGTCAACGTAGTTGGTAGAACCATGTTCTATGTAGGGGGACCCGAATTCAATTCCCAACCGGGCAAATAATTTTATTATTGTTATGAATTTAAATATTACTTAACTATTGAGTACCTATTCTAAGTCTTTGTTATTGTTAAACTTGTCTCTGTGTTCCGTGACACGCAGGAAAAATCAGGGGTTTCATATATTTTTCCGATTCAGAGTTACAATTTTGTATGGAAAATATCTTTTTTTCAAATTTAAGGGTTGGCCCTAGAGTAAAAGTTGTTCAAAATTCTGGCCTGAATCACCTCATTTCGGCTTATCTATATAACATATTTAAATAGGACATTGCAAAACACTACATTGTCGCCTCTAGTTAGCAGTATAAAAGTTCAATAGTTAAATATGTAGTAATTAACTTTTAATACTAAGCATTTAGCTAATAAGGTTCTATGATACGATGTAATAAGTTTATTATTTAAGTTAATCAATGCGTATAAAAATATTTCTTTAAAAAATGGGTTTTAATACTTTAAATGCCTATTTGCATACGTAAGTGTAACATTACATTGGTTATTTGAAAAAAAAATTGCCAGTAGCGATATGAAAACCATAATATCAGCTATAAAAAAGTATTGCCATGCCCCGTCGGCATAAAACGCTGTGATTGTCTCCATAAACGCAGTTCTGTGGTGAAACTATCATCTTTATAGCAATTCGAACTTTGCTATTTCGAGGCTACCGTTACCATAATGTCATGCAATCTATGAGGCAGTTATTCATCTATTCTCTAGGGTGTCATGAAGATATTTTGCCATATAAAAAAATTTGGAGGCCCTCCAGATTATTACCTTATTACCTAGGGATATAAAAAATAACCTACGACCTATTCGCCCTACCTAATATACACAAATAAAATAATATACACAAAAAAAATCATAAAAATTTGAGGTTTCCATTGTGACACGAGATTTTTACTAGAGATTTGTTTCTTTTGCTGAAAAGTTGGTCACACTAACATTTTTGGTTGGGTCCTGTACTGTTATAGCTGTTGAACACAGGTCCACCCATATGATGGATATGTTCGATCGCCCTTCGTGGGTGGTGGGGTTCGCCTTAGGCGTAAAAGGAATTTACTTGTCTTTGTGTTTTTGGCATAATCTAGCTGAGACATCTTTAATGACTTAATAATGTTTAAATTAATTTTATTTGTATAAAAATGTATTTACTGATAAAATTATACTAATTCTAATTTATGTAAATGTCGATATTTCTGTTGAACGTTTTTGTACTTTATGCATAAAGCAATATTATTTTGTTTAAAAAACTGTCGTTTTATTTTTTGTATTTCCTAACAACTTGTGCAGTGGTAATGAAAATAAATATAATTTTATAAAAATATATTTGTTTCAACAAATCTTAACATTATTTACAAGTCACAGTAACAGTTTTTTAGATCTAATAGTACCTTTTAGACACGCATTTCATAAAATGCAGGAACTTTAAGGCGGATTTTTTAAATTAATTTTCCTAGATAAATAGTTTATCTTGGAAAATTAATTAATAGAACCTAAATACATTTGGGTATACATAATAAACGATACATCACAACAAATATATTAGTAAAGAAAATGATGGAGTTTTGGCGGGAACGCGGAAAACTCATGTCGCCTCATTGTATTATTTTGTTAAACTTGTGTTTTTATCAGTGATAATTAGTGAAAAATGGTGGTATTTCGTTGATTATGAGCTGATTTACGTGCATGAGTGTAGGCAAGTGATATAATGTGACGTATCATGTTGTTCCGTGTTGTTACCAAAACTCCATAGACGCCTCTAGTAAAGTCTCCACTGCTTTACTGAGGTATGACTTGGACTATGATAGGACTTGATAACGACTTTATTGGACTATGACGAGACTACGACAGTGAGACAGACGAGACTATTTTGATAAAATTGTATTATCAAAAATTATTAAAACCTAATACTTGACACTTGCAAATGCACAATAATGCGACGCCAAAACTAAGAAGAAGAAGAAAATGATAGGTTTGCTTACCTATATTTGGACACGTCATTAACAAAATGTTTTAAAACTCAAACAATACTTTATAGTCATAATAATGAATGATTTACTTAATTTCATTCAAGTTTTCTCGAGACAATACTTTTTTTTTCAAAGATTCTTTGAATTATTTTTAAAAGATACTTATAAGAGGAAAGGTTTGGCAAATAGTTGTAAGGTCAGTTGCCTATACGGCTAAAAGAAAGCAAGACGTATAGACCTAACCTATTACATTTAAACACTCCATCTCACCACAAAAGTTTTACGCACGCTTTAGACAATATTTAACAGTACAAATTGCACGGTTAAACAGAGTTTAAAGCGTGTTTAAATATTTTGTGGTAAGGCGGCTTAGTGTTACCAATCCTAGAAAAACTTTTAACGCAGTGTTCATAATCTTTTATTAATCTTCATTCAACAAGGTATCTTCTAGATCGATATCTTCAGCTTTTCGTTTCTTAGGACGCGGTCTTTTTCCGTGCATCATTTCTAATTTGATCTTCTTCGCCTGTTTTTTCTTTTCTTTGAGCTGGAGTTTTCTTTTGGCTGCCTTTTCCGGGTTGTTTACTTTCTCTTGTAGCAATAACTGTGGATGAAAAGGGCGGATAGTGTTAAAAGCTATTTTAACAAGAAGAGTTTAAAGGTGACGTCCACAAGTGGTATATTATTCAGAGAAAAATAGAACCAAGATGATATGTACATCATTTGAAAGCTTCATTTATGGGCTTCTCAAAAATATTTAATTTAGATTTTTTAGCCCTCCATTTTTTTTAAATGTGAAAAATAAATTGTTTGAAAAATAATAATACAGCTTTGTATTTTTTCTAGTTTAGCAATAGAAAAGTGCTTCTATCGTTATTTTACTTCCATTCGTAGCTGATTTTTCCACATTCATCTCTTAATTTGCTAAAATTAAAAATTATAACTTAGCAGTGTGACCAGTTAGTAGGTACAATGTGACAAAAAACACTTAAAAACTGTTTCTAATTGGTAAAAATGCTTCTATTTAACAATTTGGAGGTTAATAAATCAGGGTTGCTAGAGATAAACTACCTATTGAGCCAAATATATTTAATATTTATCCTAATAGATTTAAAATTTATTTTTAAAAAAATAGTGGGCCCTTTTTTGGTTTTAACTGATGTAATAGACTTAGAAAAATATAAGCTTTGTAGAAATGTAACGAGTGTTGTGGTTAGAATTTTTGATTATTATTATACCGGCCTCCGTACATTTTGTGGACATGTCCTTTTAGCAGTGGGCAGGGCACATATAACGGAGGACTGTTGACCGATGGAGTCTGAAAGTTCTCGAGTGCAAACCAAGTACCCGCAAGCGCAGCGTAGGATGCCCACTCACAAGATGGACGGATGATCTCATCAAGACAGCAGGTTAGCGCTGGATGCAAACAGCTTCTAATCAGTCTTATTGAAGTTCTGTTGGAGAGGCCTATGTCCAGCAGACGACGTCCTATGACTGATGGATAATATAAGCCAAGCGGCTAGTCCTTATGTGAGATTTTTAAGCAAAAGAACGCCGAAAGCATGACGTATTCTTAAATACTACAGGCAAGTTGTAGAAAAATTCCACACTGTAAAATAAAAAACAATACTGTAAAATAAACACAAACCTTTTTCCTCTCCGCTCGTCTAATATTCAACCTCGTTTGGACTTCTGCCGCCATTTTAGCGTACTCAATCTCTCCGATCTTTCTTCTGAGTTTCTTTCCCAATCTACCCGCGAGTTGCTTGGCGAGCGTCGCTGGCGCCGCCGCGTCGCCGGTGGACAGCTCGCGAACTATCGGCGGTAAGATGACGTCAACGATGGACGTGACGTCATCGGCCTCTAGGGAGCTGATCAGGTGGGTCCACATTGTGAATATTGATGCTCTCTGAAAAATCATTTATAGGTACAGATCTATTCACTCACGAAGGCGCGCCCCTCCATATTTATTGAATGTAGTTGTACGACATTGTAACCCTCTAACCTAAGTGATCATATTTTATATTTTTTTACTGTCTGTACTATTAAGATCTACACGCACACGGCGTTGTGTACAAACGAGGTCTACGCGTATAAATGCAAACCAATAATTTACTGTGGACGGGCGCGACTTCGTGAGTGAAACGGTCTGTACTCGTAATTTGCCTAGATTGTCCATTATGTACCAACATTTGTTAAACAGTCCACTGTAGGACGTAGGCTTATCCACGAAGGGTGATTGGGCCATATCCACCACGCTGGCCCAGTGCGGGTTGGTGAAATCACATACGTAATCGAATTTCTTCTACGGACGTATGCAAGTTTCCTCACGATGTTTTCCTTCACCGAAAAGCTGTGAGATGTGAGATTCCGTACATAAATCCCATGGAATTAATTGGTACGGGACCGGGATTTGAACCCATGACCTCACAAATGTAATGCGGGTGTCATTACAACTAAACCACCACGACTTCCCACTACTTCAATATTTGTTAAATTAGTAGTACCTAGTTAAACTAGTTTAGTAGATAAGTTCGTATAGACCGGGTAGCTAGACCTGGGGCCTTATTTTGTAAGCGCTCTGACGTTCGGCTTCGCTTTTTCTCCTGCTTGCGCCAGTTACTCACGCCGCGAGAGCGAGCGGGAAGAAAAGCGAAGCCGAACGTCAGAGCGCTTACAAAATAAGGCCCCTGGTGTCAAAGTTTTTAGGTCGCCTGGAGGCTTGTGATATGGCTAAACAGTATTTGGATGGGTGACCGCGGGTTTTTCAACTGACCGCTACCGAGCTCGGATGACACGTTAAATTGTAGGTCCTGGTTGTTTTAACCGTTTTAACCATGGAGGAGACTGGAGAGTGCATGGACCCCGTTTTTGTTGAAACAATAGGTCACCGAATTTAAGCGGGGGAAGAGGTAAGCTTCGCTGGCTGTAATTGACTGACGCCAAAATGACGCAATGACAACATTTCTTGTAGTGGTGCCAAAAATGTTACTAGCAAAATATCGATATCGATATTTTTGACTTGGTTCTACTTTGAATAAAATATCGTATCGCAATAACTCATCTTTTTAACTATTGACACGATACTGGATCAAATATCGTATTGAAACCACACAATCGTATCGTCTCAACAAAGCGCGGCTTTCGAAAACATTATATCTGTGTACTTTGCCACTTACAGGTTGGCCGACGTAAAAAGTATTGTTTATGTACCTAAAACAATAAACTTATACCATCAAAGTTTATTGTTTTAAGTACATAAAGACATACATACATAAAGACAATATATTCTATTTTTTAAAATACGATAACGGTTCGATCCAAAATATCGTATCGAAACAAGCGGATCGATACACTGCGATGCGATCCATTGCAATCCAAAGTATCGATACAAACACCTGGATCGAGCATCCCTAGTCGGTAGTCATCTAAAGCGCCTATCGATGGTGAGCGAGGCCGCCCCGCGCACCTACTCCACTGGTTAATATGCTCCTTGGTTTTAACCTAGTTGAGTAAAAAATAATTTCTATTTAAAGGTATGTACTTACAATATTCATTGAAGTGGGTGCCTTAGCCACCTCAGCGTTGACAGCCTTCCTCAGTTTGTACAATATCCACCGGATGTTAACCTTTCCACCGCCCTCCGCATCCTCCGCGTCGGCGGCAGTTTTATTTGACAGCTTGAAGGTTGACATCGAGTGGACCAGCTTGAATATTTGGAAGAGCACCGCTGTTACCTGAAAATGGTAGGTTCAATTATTTGAAGGAAAAAAGTTAAACCAAATACTGGCAAGCGCAGCGTAGGACGTCCGCCAATAAGGTGAACTGATGATCTGATGAAGGGCGCAGGAACACATTGGATGCAAGCCGCTTCTGACCGGTCTTTACTGGGGAGGCACATGTCCAACAGTGGACGTCTAATGGTGCGTCCACACACTCCGCAAGGCGACACGAGCACCGCAGCTGTAGCTAACTTCACATCGCCGCCTTGTATCATCACTACATAGTATAAAACAAAGTCGCCGTCGCTGTCTGTCCGTCCCTATGTATGCTTAAATCTTCAAAACCACGAAACTGATTTTGAAGCGGTTTTTTTAATAGAAAGAGTGATTCAAGAGGAAGGTTTATATGTATAATACATGCATAATATTGTAGAGGAACACTGATAAATTTACAGGTTTCTAATGTAATGTCGTAAATAAACACGTTTTTTTGCGCTTACATTGCAAACGCTGACTGAACCCCACGAGATAAATCAAAATAATGTACTACGGTATTGTACACCTTAAAAAGGTCAACAAAAAAGTCCGCGATGGTATATGTCTATCTCTTAAGGATAGCCCACAATAACCATTTTTTATCCTTTACATTTTACGGGAAAAAATGGTTTATTTAGAAAGTTATTTTAAGCAATACATAATTAATGCTTATCCAATTAAGTACCTTAAGGTCCAACAAGTTGACGGCACGAACTCCTCTATGGGCGTGGCTAAAATGAATGCTATCTCAACTGTCTAGCTCGAGAAAGAGACAGACTCGGTGATGAGCAGTAGAGGTAGCGTGTGCGCACACAATGAA
This sequence comes from Hypomecis punctinalis, assembly GCA_949316475.1. Classification (NCBI taxonomy): domain Eukaryota; kingdom Metazoa; phylum Arthropoda; class Insecta; order Lepidoptera; family Geometridae; genus Hypomecis; species Hypomecis punctinalis. Next base: position 7,626,783 of record OX438801.1, on the reverse strand, counting down.
ATATCACAATATGCGTATTTCGACACGCACGCCCACGTCTGCCATTTCATTCAACGCGGACACTATAATATTGAATGAGTAATCGTAAATCCAAGCTGCGTGAATACCTGCCTTGTAGAGTTGTCACGTCGCATGTTTATTGAATTGAATCTAATCTAATACAATTATACAATATAATAATACAATACGTCAAGTAGTTATCCAAATAGTAGAGACTTCGCGAGCACATTTTGTAGTAATTTCAAAGAAGATATAATAATACTAGTAATTTCGAGTATAGGTACTTAGTCAGTTCTCCAAATTGCACATTCATAAATGTTCTCAATAACAAAAGCAGTACGGTTCAATTTCGCAGCAAAATGCTCAGCTCGATCTTGATCGAAATACCTACATTCTTATTTTTTTAAATATCTGTCATTATAAGGATGCATTTACTCATCATTACGAAAAACTTTTACTATGGGACCAACTGCGAAATATCGAAAAAAATAGCTGTTCTATACAAAAAGTTAATTAATTCTCGACAAATTGTACGGATCGGCTCATTATTTTTCGCGTTTTCGCAGTTGGTCCCATAGCAAAAATTCGTGAGGAGTAAAATACGTTCTTAAAATGTTACGTACTAAAAAAGGTTAATACCTACTTACATACTTGTTGGGATTTTGACTATTATTATTTTGCTAAATATTATCAGTCGGTTGATAAATGCCTACTAAAAATGTCGCTGATGACTAAAAACTAACAACCGGACAGATGAATAAAAATTTTGACAATCCAGATACCTTCGCTTCTCCAATAAAGGACATCATTCACGTTCCATACATTTTTGGGCTAAATCTAAAAGTGCCGGCCAAATTATAACTAATGAGGACATAGTGTTAGTGCATATTATTCTGAGCATTTTATACTATGGGACTAACTCTCATCGATCACTCCCTGGGTAGTTATCGAGTTTTGAATATCGTTTTTGTAATTTTAATTGAGTTGTTATTTTTTTATGATATTTTGCTATTACTTGTAAACCTACTGTCTAGGATCCCTGGGTAATTATCGAGTATTAAAATCAAGTATTTTATTAGAAGAAAGTCGTGTTAGTTACACCATTTATAACTCAAGAATGGCTGAACCGACTCGGCTGTAAATTGGTGCGGAGGTAGCTTAGAACCAGGAGAAGGACATAGGATACTTTATATCCCGTTCCTTTTTATATTTTTTGATAGTTATTCATCTTCTCTTGTTCATATCATTTTTCCCTTAAAAAATCGTTAGCGAAACTGTCACTTATCACAACGACGCTAATAGGCCCAATTTTCAAGGCACCGTCGTAATTATAACAGCTAATTAGAATATCTCTGTTTCTGTTTCTCTTTAGGGATTCGATAGCGAGAACACATTTTACATTCCTATTAATTTTACGATGGCGCGTTCATAACTGGGCCTAATATGGATTGACGAAACGTAATAAGATGGAAAGTGACATATATTGACTGCAGACTTTTATAAATGTCACGCTTAGCATAGCAAAGGGACAAATTGTCTTTTGACCATTACAGCTCCTCGAAAAGGGAATATAGTATGGATTGACAGTGACAACTGACATTAAAATTGGACTAAATGGTTTTTCCCTATGCCATGCTACATATTACAATGACGTTTAATACCTACTGGGCCGTCATTTTGTCTGACATTAAAAATATTTTTAAATATACCACCATTAGAGGTTAAACATGTTTCTTTATTCTACCTTTATGGTACATAATCCATACTAATATACGAAGAAACGAATCGACTTGATTTTTAGGAGTAGTATGGCATGAGTATAAGTGTCTTGACTCTAAGGTTATTAACCTTGACTGTGAACTGTGACCTTGACACGAACATACATTTCTGTTGGTTTGGTTAGGATTGAACAGTGATAAAAGTCTCAGTTCGCCTCAGTTGCGGCACTCCTCATGAGGCACGCAACTTACCGGCCAGCCTCTCAGCTGCCATAGTTAAAAAGCCCAGAAAAGCGGCCCAACCACGAGTGCGAACTTCTAAGCTGCCAAGGGAGAAAAAACCCAAAAAATCGGGAGACCTCCAGCGCCGCCTTCTCAGCTGTCTCAGAAGAAACTCAGAGAAGCGGCTCTGGGATTCCCGCGCCGCCCATAAGCCTCGGCTACTAAGTTCCCCCGCCACGACAAGGCGGGAACCCGTACACTCTAACCTTACTCGTATCTTAATCAATAGAAGCATTTATAAGTATAAGGTATCATAATACTTTAGGTAGGTAGGTCAGGTTAGGTTTGGACAGTGGCAAGGTGCAAGGGTACTTGACTTTTTTTTATAGAGCAAGTGCCTTTATTAACTACCACTAAGTACAAGACTTATAATGTAAAACGTTATAAACTACTACTACATAACAATCAATTGGATCATCCACAGACCCTTGAAGGTCTATAGATAGTCCAAATACTCAAGCCCACTGCCAGTTAGCAGCGTGCCCAGCATGCTGGCAGCATTGCCACGCTGATTGGCAATGCATATACGTTAGCCAAATAAACACCACACACACACGTCGGGTACACCAGACGCTCAGAAAGACTTTTAAAAATAAGACCGGCCACCACGGGCACAATGTCTCAATTTCAAACGGCTGAAATATGTAACCACTGCCGAGGTTAGCATATTTGCGCCGTTGGTGCTGCTCCGAATCGGCCGAACATTACTGTCTTTACCAAAGTGAGATAGCTCAACCAGATCTACATTTTGTATGACAGCTGTCGAACTAAAAAGTAGTTTATCTCCGTAACTGTCAACTTTTGATCAATGCTATCTTCACAAAAGTGAAATAGCTCAATCAGATTTACATTTTGTATGACAGCTGTCGAACTTAAAAGTAGTTTATCTCCGTAACTGTCGACTTTTGATCAATGATATCTTCACGAAAGTGAGATAGCTGAACCAGATCTACATTTTGGATGACAGCTGTCGAACTTAATAGTGGTTTATCTTCGTATCTGCCGATTTTAGATCATTACTGTCTTTACAAAATTAAGATATCTAAACCAGATCTACATTTTGGATGACAGCTTGAACTTAAAAGTGGTTTATCTCCGCAAATGTCAACTTTTGATCAATGCTATCTTAAAGGTGAGATAGCTCAATGAGATCTACATTTTGGATAACATCCATTAAACTTAAAATATCTCAATGTAGGTATCACCGTAAGGTTAGCTACCTACATTCTTTAACTTTCGCGGTACGAAGTTCGCCGGGTCTGCTAGTAAATAATAAAAGTATATGACATCAAATGGGTGGAAAGCAATATGTACAGATTTTCTATTTCTATACAGTCAAATAATCGTAAAATACTTTTAGTCTTATTCGTCCTAAATATTATGCTTATTTTTCTCTATTGAGATCTCAAAAAGTGTCAATAAATTGTAGGTGGACTTATACTAGGCTATGATGAAAATAATAACATTTTAGTTTAGTTTACAACCGTCATTTAATGACTTTTTAGAATAATGTTGTGGTGATCTGAAATAACATAGATTGTTTAGGGTGTTTCTCTAAATTTTCATGATGTAAAAATGAAACACATTTAATAACTTACGATTCGGACGTAGAACAACATTCTCTTTATTTTTTTTCCAAGCTGCGGGCTTTCCCTTCCTTTTCTTGCGAGGGGTACTTAGTTTCAGACGGGTTTTATTGCCAAACCGCTAGTATGGTTTTTTTTCTGTGTAATAATACCAAACAAAGTAAAATTACTAATTAAAATGTACATAATTATATGTACTAATAGAATATCCTAATTAATTATTAAAAAGCTCTAATGAGAGAAAAAAATATGAAAAATAAATAATTTAAAAATTCGATAACTACTCAGGGAGTGGTCCTAGAGGATTGGTACCATAGTATACAATGCTCAAATTAATATGCACTACTATTATTCTATAATGAAATACTTTGGCCGGCACTTTCGGAATTAGCCCAAAAATGTATGGACTGTGAAAGATCTCCTTTCCTAGGATTTTTGCAAAAAAAAGGTTTATCAAATTTTACTACGACATATAGAAAAACGTGTTTGTTTTCTCGAATTAGGTACGCCCCATAGTAAAAGTTGTTCCTAATGATGATCTTAACCACCACCTTTCAATTGAACAAAATCATACTGTAGGTAAGTAGGTACCTACATATTTTTCGTAATATTATTAGAGTTGTATGAAATGTTCTGACAAATATACCTAACGTAAGTGTATCTAACCTAACGTTCTGAACTCAGAATAATGAAACAGTTCAGACGTTCGGCTTCGCTTTTTATCCTGCTCGCGCCAGTTACTTACGCTACGAGAGCAAGCGGGATGAAAAGCGAAGTCGAACACCAGAACGCGTACGGGGAACGGATAAGTACCTTCTAGAAGACAAAATGAGCCCGGTCCGTTTATAATGCACTGCGAGCGTAAACAAACGCGCTCTACCTACGTTAATCCAGAATTACCCAGTACAATTGTTAATACCTACTACTAATAATAATCACCACCTACCCATAGTTCAATTTGTAGGATAATCAAATAACCGGCAAGAAGTCCAAAGAATATACCTACGTCAATACTTCCGAAGTTGAAAACAATGATCGTCCGATCGTCGAATAGTGCGTCCTTATCATATAAGATATTATATGGTCTGGTGAGTTGGTGTCGTTGAACTCTGCGTGATAACACAGAGTTCAACGACACCAACTCACCACGGGCACGGGCTAGTGGAGAATGGCGGCCGGACTCGGCCGAAGCCGCGTAGCGTACGGGGGCCGCGCTGGGAGCACGCGCTACACGTTCCGTCCCGCTCCCCGCGCGGGGTACACAGTCGGGTGAAATAGAACTATAATTTTTACCTAAACACGGCCGCGTAAAAATGCGCGTAAAGGCTTTTGCTCATAGTGAATCCTGTAAAAACTGCTAGATGAATTAGTTCAAATTAAAGTTATTTAAACTTGAGAATATATATGCTAAGATTATTGCTCAATTACTATGGACTCAGTCTAGTTATTGTGCGATTTATTTAAACCTAAAGTTTCCTTAAAATTAGTGTTAAAATTCAAATGTTTTGAGGCTTATTTTAGTTGAATGCATAGTTTTGATTACAGTTATTTTTAGCAATAATCATAGATTATGTCACAATAAATTGATTTAAATCTTAGTTTTAGATATTCAACATTAAAAAATCGTGTATTGTACCATGGACGTTTGTATGGAGTGACGACTAACTTGTTCAACCTTAAATACATTGTCTATTCCATATAGATCAATATGGCCTTTTACAGCATGTAATTTAAATGAATATTTTCGAAGATATTACAGATTTAAAATGCAGGGACATATCGGTGCGGCGCGGGCGGTAGCGGCCCGGCCGGCGCGCGGCGGACGTTTGTATTTACGTGTGTGTGTGTGTGTGTGTGTGTGTATGTTTGTAATGAATAAACTCGAAAACTACTGTGCCGATTTAAAAAATTCTTTCACCATTGGAAAGCTACATTCACTTTAAGTAACATAAGTTATATTTATTGCTAGAAAAGATTACGAATCCTTACTAAAACTTAAGTAACGTAACCCAACGCATAAAAAAGCCTTAAAACGTCTTTCGTTGCATGCGCTACGGAAACTATTGATGATAGAACAAAAGTCTGTTCTACAATATTAAAGAACTTAAAAACTTCGCAATTTAATCAATCCTATCTATTATAATTTGCAAATTGCAAAGGTTTTATTCGGTGTTATTCAAGATCTAATAAGGGAGCCCTATGTTTAGTAGTGGGTGTTCTATGGTGAAAATATTTGCGTATAGGTAAGCTAATGTAATATGAAAACGCGCCAAAATAACTGTGCGCATGTGTGTGACGTTACTTGGTTACATGGTAGGTATATAAGGACAATATTTATAAAATGTCTTTTTTAACCAGTCGTACCCGGGCGAAGCCGGGGCGGGCAGCTAGTACTTGTATACGATGTGAAGTTAGCTACAGCTGAGGTGCTCGTGTCGCCCCGCGGAGTGTATGGATGTATCATAATGTCACTATATCAAAATTCAATGAAAAAAAAATATTTTGAACAGCTACTTTTTCACGATTACAGGGTTATTTTTTCTTTATTTATTTACAGTATTACAGTACAAGTTGTAAATTAAACTTAGTGGCTAAAAATATTTTTATATGTTACGAATTTTTTTTAATTTAGGTATATTAAATATAATATCGAAAACTTAGCACACTTGGCAACACCAAGAATTTGCTGTCTTAATTGCAGTTAGGTAATACCATACCAATAGGACCGACAATAATGACCTTGAAGGAAATCTCGCATGTTATGTATTAATTGTCTAGATTCTTAACAACTAATTTTAACGGCTAACTCGATCATTGTCATTGGCAATTTCAGCAATGACCACAATTCAGACATTAGAATAATTTTGTTTGTTTGTTTTAATGAAAGTTTTATTAAGATTAGCAATAGCAAATACTTTTGTATTGAACCCTAGATTTCGCACTAGGCGGACCTGTGTCGCGAAATCTTGTCTTTCGTTTTAAATATATTATTTTATCCATATTATAGTATACATATCATTTATGTATGTATAAAGCTATAAACATTTATTATATTGATCATATAATAAAAGCTGTTCATAATATCGTGTACTTATAGTTTTAGTAAACTACATAAACTAATCAGGTGATTTTGTTTTATAGATCGAATCAAACTTAATGACGACTGTGAAGTTAGTTACAATCTGCACAAATCACTCCTTGCGCCGCTGATGTAATAAATTGCTACTGCGTGTCGCCTCAAGTTCACACGCCATTAAGGCTCGATTCGCCCTATAATACGGGTATTTTGCTTCTTAAAATGTAATAGAATTACTAAAAAAAACACTCACTTGCTCAGCCAAATCTTTCGAAACAGTCGGCGTGTACTGAGCACACAAATCCAGCACCAAACTCCTTAAAGCATCTTCCGTGTCGCAGTAAACAAAACCTCTTTCACTGTCTTTACTCTTTATTATACCATCTAACTCATGCCCATCTACCACTGAAATTATCTGCCCTATAATTTTGGCTGATTTTAATCTAACCCACGCGTGAGGATACGCTAATAACGCTTGACATTGCTGCGCTAAATCATCATAATCACTCGCAAACTTTTTATTAGTCAAACTCGACGCGCAATGTATGGTAACCCTATCGATTAAGTTGAGGATTTGTATCAGACTGTGGTCTTTTTCGTGCTGTTTTTCTTCGTCCGTCTGGTCTTCGGATTGGTCGAGTTTGATCTTGACGAAACGACCTTCGGTGATGTCGTTGCTTAGGAGGAGGATTTTGCCGCTGACGAGGGAAAGGAGGGTGGAGAGTCGAGGTTGGAAGTCATTTGTTTCGACGTTCACGAATCGGGTGCAGAGCTGGGCGGCTAGTTCGAAATGTACTGGCTGAAAATAAAACAGAAAATGTAAATTCGAAAAAAACAATAATGTAAAAATAAACGATTTGCGTTAATCATATATTACGCCCATACAATACAATAACGAATACCAATTTGCGCTATTACGAGACATGAAATAATGCAGCTAAATTGTAGCATAATTGTATTACTTTAATAACATTTAAAAGTAATTTCTTCGAGATGATGAAGCCGTGGTGGTCTAGTGGTAGTGGCAACCTCCAATCGTGAGGTCGTGGGTTCAAATCCCGGTCCCGTACCAATGAGTTCTTTGGAATTTATGTACTGAATTTCACACTACTGGCTTTTCGGTGAAGGAAAACATCGTGAGGCAACCTGCGTATGTCAGTAGAAGAAATTCGATGGCGTATGTGAATCCACCAACCCGCACTGGGCCAGCGTGGTGGATATGGCCCAAACACCCTTCGTGGGTAGGCCTACGTCCTGCAGTGGACTATTGAAAAAAGGCTGATACAGTACAGTACAGTACTTCGCGATGACACTATGACGAATAAATTCGTTGTAAAGTTGGGAGATATGAGGTACTATTATATATCTTAAATCCTGGACCCTTATAGAGACTATGTGTATGGCTCTACAGGGTTATCCAGAATAGCTGAACTAAGCCGAAAGAAGCAGATACACACCATCATATTTATACTGGCGGGAATCGTTTGAGCTTACAAACTCTGAATGATAACTATAATACGTGTATCACTTACCCGTGTATCATCAAAGAATTTGACGACCATATCGAAGAGTTTGTTCCTGTCTGCGGGCGAGAATCGTTTGAGCATGGCTTCGATACAGCCGGCGGCGGCGGCGCGGCATGTCGGGTCACTGTCGTTCACCATGCAAGCCCCGAGGGATAGTAGGAGGTGCGCGCCGTGACGGGTTAACTGAGACTGGGTAGACATACATATTTAGAAAAAAAAATTGGATGTTTTCATCAATAAAATACGAGTATAAGGGATATTCGGACACCGCGACAATGCAATTTGCGATTTTGGAGCGACGCAATCTATGCATTCCTCTTTTCACTCCAGGGGAGTCCGAATGCGCACACTATACAAGATCTGTACGAGGCCACTCTGCGTGGAATAGATATGGCTAAATAGGGTATTTGACTAGTTTTTGGAAATCGTTCTAAATTATTCGTTAGTACATACTAAGCACACTACATTCATATTTCCGAGAGATCTACTGTATTAACAATGAAAATCAGTGTTGACTAACTTCTGGATCAAAGAGGCGTGGGTTCGATCCCCACCCAGGGCAAATATTTAGGTGATGAACATAAGTGTTTGCTCTGTGTCTGGGTGTTATTTAGTTACTATCTATATAAGTATGTATTTAAAAATAAATATATGTAGTATATCAGTCTCTGGCAGCCATATTACAAGCTTTGCTTAGTTTGGGGTCAGAGACCGTGTGTAAGATGTCCCAAAATATTTATTTATTTATATTTATATTCTAGATCCTACCAAAAACGACATTCTGTAATGGCGCTGGTCTTTGACGTCACTCACGAGTAAACAACGTTAGTTAATACTGGCAAATACGCTAGTTCACATCTAAAAATTTACAAGAAATACTTTAAAAGTAAATTACAGATCCAATAATATTACTCCGAAATCACAAAACACAAATTTCACAAACAACAGTCAATCGAGAAATTCTTGTCACACGTGACGTCACCAGAGTTGCCGCCCTTAGAGCGTTTCCGTCACAGATAAAATATCAAAAAAGTATCGTATTTTATTTCGTTCGATTTGCGAAAATTAGACATATTTTAGTTTAAATAAAGTGAAATATGTCTTTTTCAGGCTATTATCTGTATGGATTACCAAAATTAATAGAATATTTTAAATGTTGTCAAATAGCCTATTCTGGGAGAATCCTATTCAAATATACCAAGAATCACCTATACGATGAAGACGAAGAACGGTATGATACGAATGTGAACACGTGTATAGCTCAGCGGGGATGGGGTTTTGCGGCTTGTGGTTAACTTCCAGACGCCATTAAGGTTGATTCGATCTACAGTTGAGTTAACTCATGTTTATAAGGAACTTATTTATCTAAGAAAACGACAACTACCAATTCATCCAAAGATGATGCATTTAAATATCTGTTCTATATTTGGCTGATATTTGTATCAGCCAAATATCGGCTGGGAATCGAACCCAATAGCCGTGAATGATGAATGAGTGAATTGATTAGAAATAACCCTGTATAAGTATACAAATGAGCTTGTAGATTCGAACACACACGAGGATCATTTGAAATATCGTAAAACATAGAACCTTAAAGAATGTAGCGATATTTTATAAAGTTGTACTTACCACTTGCAGCTTATTGATGATCATCTCTAAGAACTTCAAGGAGGATTCCCTTCCGTGTTGCATCTCATAGTTTAGTTGAGATAAGAAGAATTCTATGTATTTCTCCAGCCTCTTGCCGGGCGAGTAGTTCGTCAAATAGCTTAGGAAAATGGCCCGAGATTCTTCCCTGAAAGAGGTCGAATTTGTAAGTTATTCAAGAAGACTGCTCCAAAGAATTTTGTTGTAATCTAAATAAACTGAAATTAAATAAACTTTCATAATTTTCCTGAAAATCCGCTCAAAGCTCGGGAACATATTGCCATTATATCATGTTTGAGTTAATGGAATCATCTCAACACCCAGTTTGGCAGCAAGACCCGCCAAAAAGTAGTTGTACTTATGTGAACAGACTCAAAATTTGTTTTTTTTTTTGTTCCAAAGGGTATACTCCCAAGGTGGCCATTTAAATTTGATTGAAATCGGCTGAGCCGTTTTTGATAAATCAATAATTATGTACAAGTTACTACATCGATGATAATAATCGATCCGAGCGAAATATTCGAATTCCGTGCGAGGTTAGAGTCGGTTACGCCATTTTTGATAATTTATAATGATTTGTATTTAATTAATAGTTTATCAATCCAACTTACCTAGATTTAGCCGATTCGCTCAAGATACAGATTTTAGACACTTTCTCCATAACCTCATGCAGTTCATTGGAAACCAGTCTGGCTTCTAATATAGCTTTGAGAAGAGAAAACGAGTTGGTCTGTCGCTCGTCGTTTTGGCAATCCTCTTCAGCGTACAGGAGAAGGGTTTTCAATTGCTCCGCTTCGAGTTTGAAGTATTTTACGTTGCGGATTAGGACTGTTACTGCCTGAAAAATTATGATTATAAATAGAAGATATGTTTTATCATCATCCTTACTATGAGTCGACGGTATCTGACCCATTACAGGTTGGGTGTCCACGATAAACGAGATAAGACCGGCACAAGGAACTTAGCAGATTATTTATTATTAGTATACTGAGCGCCAGTCAAATCGACGGATGGGAAGTTATGCGCAGAGTACTGCGCAAAAGCCGAAATATAGGCATTCGCGGGAGCCAGAGAAACGAGACGCCGGGGCACACCCGCCCGCTAACCTCATGCCTCCCGCGCGCTCCCTACGCACTACGACACGCGGCATCGGCATTGTGTACACATGTACAATAATTAGCCAATCACGGCGAAGTGCCATCTGCGGCTAACTTCTCATCCGCCGATTTGTGTGGCGCTTTGTATAGCTCTGTTTGTTTTCTGGGCAAAAAAGGTCCTGATAAAGACTGCAGTATCCTTAGCATAGCAAAGGGATTAAACCATATTATCCACTTTTAATGTTAGTTGTCCATGTCAATCCATAGTTTTTTTCCTCTTAGGGGATAAATTGGAAGAAAGACAGTTTGTCTAATTGTCTAAGTGCAGGAACCCAATGAATTCACTTGTCTTCCTAACGCCTTTTGAACATTATAATCGTAATGATGAAACAGTATCTCATAAAGCTTCGTCGTAAATCTGCCAAAGTACATAATATTTTCTGGCATCAAAATTAAACTTGGAGTAAAACAACAATGCACTAATAAAGTAAAACTAACACGAAAACAGGTTTCAAATTCAGCACACAAATAAATTAAAAACTGAGAAAAATCTACACAATCGACAAGAAAAACTGAAATGACTTACTTACCTTGAACGCATTTCTGACTAGATGGTAGTTATCATTCTGCTTACTAATCTCAAACGTCGCGTACTTATGCAGAATAGTAAACAGCATCTTCACTATATCCTGTACCATTTCCTCCAAAGTCGGCGTACTGACTCTTATAGTCCACAACGTCAAAATACACTTCAGTGCTACCGTAGTCACTTTCACATGATCACTCTTCAACGCATCCACTAGCAAGGGAATTATCGGATCTACAAACGCCTTACAATCCATCCGTGGCACCTTTTCTCTCTTCAATATAATGTACAGAACATTTAAACTGAATTCGACTAAGACATGTGCGTTTGCTTTGCCAGAAATCTTTACATTCTTTGCTTGCGCATCTTTACTTCTTTTCGGGATTTCGGCAATGATAAAGCAATCTGGCTTCGCTCGGAGCATCTTTTCTCTCTGCGCTTCAGTTATAATCCTTTTCGGAGCGCTTAGAACGAACTGCGGAATGCTTTCCGATGCGATCCCGTATAGGAATATGAAAAGAGATTCTATGTCGATGAATTTGTTCGTGACTAAACCGCTGCTTATGTGCATTAGAGCTTCCTGCACTTTTAGGACGATTTTCTTTGAATGGTGCTTCTGTAACACTTCTTTGAAGGGTAGTAATAGGTTGATTAGGTATTCTTGTGTCACGTTCTGAGCTACGATCATTAGTGTAACGTAACTTTTCTTGCTTGGTTTCGCCTCTGGCGTTTTGTAGTGAAGTTTGTCTACTTCTTTCTCTTCGGATAATGCGCCGAACAAATCATTCGTGCATACGTCGAGTATGTAGTCTATATTGTCGCTTATATCTCCAGGTTTGAAGTCTGTTTTTAAAGCGTCTAGCACGGTATGTATTGTAGCTACTAGGACGTGAACTTGGAATCCCCTAGTTAGTAGTAATGTTAGGTGTTCTAATAGGATTCCTAGGTAACCGGTGCCGACGGTCAGCATTATTTTCTTTACGATATCTCGTGCCATGATTCGCACTTGTTTTAGAGGCGATTTTAAGAAGGAACAAAGTTTGATGAATATTCTGTAAAAAGAAAACTCGAGGTAAAATTTGAAAAAAAATCATATTGCATATTTGTTACAATAGAGAATGTGGCAAATGCAGCCATGATCAAATAGAGTAGGTGTATTCACACACGTAAAGTGAAGAGATAAGAAAGTAGTTCTAAACAATACATTTAGTTTAGTTCTTTAATGTTTCAACATGCAACTTCCTGTGGGGTCAAATCCAGGATATAGATATTTTTAATCATCGCATGATGAAAAAGAAGAAGTATTAATTTTCTTTTAGAGCTAAAGATATAGGTCCTTCATAACCAAATCAAGAACTTTCGAAAGATAGTTTTATGTCATATTGACGCGACATTTGATACGTCATAGTTTAGTTTTTTCAAGGACTTACCCAGGCAGTTGGTATCTCAGCAAGTCCCCAGGCAGCCTCTGCAGTAGCTTGACGAGCGCCAGAGCGATGGGGACGCGCTGCATGTCCTCCTCCTGCCTCTCTATACTGGTGTGCCGCCGGTTCACCTTGTGAGACTCTTCGTGCTCCGTCATTTTGCCGATTGCTCTGGAAATTATAGGAATAAATATTTATGTAATGAACATGTAAGTACTCGCAAAAAATGCGAGATCGATTGTAACAAATTATGTTGACCAGATGAGTGAAATTTATTCATTAGTTTTCACTTATTTTTTTTTTAATTTAACTGTTGTCATCGTGTTTTTGTGTGTTTTTTTAATTAATTTATTGAATAGGGCCCTTAAACTTATTTGCCTTCAACACAACACAGCGGAAATACACTAAATATTTTTTCAAAACAAAGATTTGAAGATGCCTAACGCCTAATTCAATCAATGTCATTGATTACCTACGAGTATCTACCAAAATATGGACTAATCTGATAACTGACTGCCTTGGTGGCTCAGTGGTTAGTGACCCTAACTTCTGGGTCAAAGAGGCGTGGGTTCGATCCCCACCCAGGGCAAATATTTATGTGATGAGCATAAGTGTTTGCTCTGTGTCTGGGTGTTATTTAGTTACTATCTATGTAAGTATGTATTTAAAAATAAGTATATGTAGTATATCAGTCTCTGGCACCATATCACAAGCTTTGCTTAGTTTGGGGTCAGAGGCCGTGTGTAAGTTGTCCCAAAAAATATATTTATTTAAAAAACTGATGGGGTAGTAAAGTTCTCGAGTGGAGACCACGTACAGACAAGCGCAGCGTAAGACGTCCACCTACAAAATGAACAGATATCCCCATTAAGACCGCAGGATCACGCTGGATGCAAGCCGCTTCCAATCGGTCTTATTGGAGACGCGAAGTGACTGAGAAGACCCATCAGTGAGAGCATCAAAGTTGTTAGATTAATTGATATATTATGTCCCATAGAAAAGGTCAAAATGAAAGGTATCTTCCAAGACTACGGACTTCATTTTCGATCACAAGATCACGTCTTATTATCAAGCGAGTTAGTAGTCAAATGAAGAATTAAACGCTATAAAAAATATACATTATCATCAATCTTACCGATTCAATTGCGGCAGTAACCCAGCTGCTAAAGACTTGATAATCCTCTTAGCCACCGATGGAGAAACGTTGGTTATCCTCTCAAACGCTGGCACATTGGAAATTTCTTTCGTATCGTCTTCTATCGCCGCTTCATCGTCGGCTGCCTTTAACTCTTCGTCTACGTCTACTTGATCGTCTTTTACTTCTTCCTGACCTTCTATTTCGTTGCTTTGATCATCATTTGTTGCTTTTTCAGGTTCCTCCATATCGACGTCTGCACTTTCTTTGTCGACTTTTTCTGTATTTTGAACTTCTTTTGTTGCAGCTTGTTCACTGTTTTCAGTTTTCTCGTTAGTGATCTTTTCTTTTTCAGCTTTGTTAGATTTCAATTCAAATTTAAACTTGCCTGTAGGTATGCTGTTGATCAAAGCTTTGGGTAACTGAATGTCTTTGACTTTAGAGAAATCGAAATGGAACGCGTCGAGTATACCGATCAATATGCGAGTGAGTTGTTTTTGGTGTTCAGTCGTGTTTCGCATCTTGTTTAAGTATAATTTGAGAATGACTTCGTAATGATACCAGGGTAGCAGTCGACAGCAAGCAGCTACTACTTCTATGCCTGCGTCTATCAGTGAATTTTTGTCTGTATACTTATCATCTAAGAGATAAGTGGAAGCCAGTGGCAATATGAAATTCGTCAATGTTCTTGGTGTAGGACATTTCATCATTTTCTTTGCAACTTTACAGAATCTCATCAACGCTCTAACGCGTCTATGCATTTGCAAATGGCACATATTTTCAAAGAAATCGACTTCAATATCTTCTTTGTTCGACAGTGGAGCTAAATCTGATAATACCACATCGGCGTCTGGGCATTCTTTAGCTAACGTACCAAGCAATGCAATACTTTCATTCCTTAAGATTTCATTTTTAGTGTCCCTTATTCCGGTTGATATGAGAGATAAAACTGTATCCCTCACTAAAAATTGGCCTTCGTTTGTGGATTTGTACTTTAAAAGTAACGCTGGCAGTATTCGTTTCAGACACAATCCTGCGCCGTCTCTAAGCCCAATATCTTTTTCCGTGCGAATGGAGTAAAAGCAATTGTTGACTATAAGAATAGCTAGATCGACATCGATTTCACTGTTTTCAGCCAATTTGTAAATCTCTTTGTATGCCTCAAGTCTTCTATCAAAATCTGGCTGCTCGATCCATCTCTTGTTATAAGCATTCATTTCGCCAACTATGTGAGCTATTCTTGTAAGCACATCTTTATTTGTTTTAGCATTATCAGCTATAGAAGATAGCAGCTTTATTAGAAGTTTCCTCACATCAACTGGACCAATTCGATTGAAAAGAACTGCAATGTTTTTGATATACACTTGTGGATTTGTGCTGTGTCCAAGTAAATTTATGATGGTGTTCACTGCATGTTCCATGTTTTCTTCAGCCATATTCATACAAACTTTTTTCACTAATATTGGCAGAAGTAGCGCTAGAAGCTCGTCACAAATTTCCGGTGAAGCAACTAACTCGGTCACTCTCGAGAGAATTAGGAGATCTCTTTTATTTACCGAGTTAGATTTCGCAGTGTTAGCAAAACGCCTTTTCATCACTTCCAAAATGCCTGGAATGTGTGGAATTAGCATTTTGCTGCCGAAGTTAATGCCGGCCAATTGAGTTTCGTTCACCATTTTATCGTATACCATAGATAAAGTGTTAAACGATTGGATTGGTTGCAGTTCTTTGTCTTCTTCATCTTCAGTCAAAGTCAATAGTTTCTCGATCATATCCAGGATCATGTTAACTACGATTGGTGAAAGCTTGGGAGCAGATAGTAGCTTGAACAATGCAGATAATGGGTTCAAGGATCCTTGTTCTGATGCCGTTACCAGCAGTATGTAATATCTTGGATTTAAGCACCATGTATTCAAAAGCTTCATTAGTGGTGTCGGATTGTTGACACCTTCTATGTGGAGTTTGGAGACCAAAGGCCAGAGTAACGTCTCAAATATGACGTACAGTTCATCTTGACTCCACGGGTACTTGTCGAATTGCTCGAAGAGTTTCCTTAGAGTGCCCAACGCTATCACTCGCAAGTTCTTTAATATTTTGATAAAGCCAATGTGAACTTTATCTCCTTGGGCTAAAACTCCTCCAACAGTCGAACATATTCCATAAAATATGTTGAAGAATCGGGACAACAGCTGATCTTTCATGTAGCCGCCAAAATATTCCCTGACAACATCAAACAAATTCAACGCACTGTGTAACTTTCCCGGAGCGGTTACTGACTTCAAATCTAAGGAAGACAAAAGATCCTTTTGAACATCTTTTGGGCTAATCATCATGTAGTGTTTGAATTGTGGAAATGCCATCTCTATGAACATTTGAAGCTCATTTTCGTTACAACCAGCCAAGTATCGCATGACTAGAGATCTCCTCGCCTGGCCTCCACCTTTTTTGTCCGCTGCAAGCTTTGACGTCATTTTCCCGTAAAGAATTCGTAATATTAGAGGCACTACGTGTTCTCGGTCATCTGGATGAATACTCTTTGCATCTTCAGTTATTTTAAACTGTGTCATTTCATCTTTAAACTTTTTTTCATCAACCAAATTGTGTAGGTTGTCTTTGTATGCGACTACATTTTTATTTTTGTAGTTTAGAACACAATCGAGTGCATATTTCTGAAGGCCTGGGTTCTTGTTCTTTAGAAACTCCATGTAGAGTTCCCAAAATACTGGCTCTTTGTGTAATGCTCTTGGGTTTTTAAATTGTGCTAGTACTTGCATTATGTTGATGAGTGTTTTAAATATCACTTTTCCTGAAGGAGTTTCTTTAACGTCATCAATCTCTTCTATCATTTTTTCTACACTTTGGTCCGTGTTGTCTGCTACTTCTTCTACTTCCATCGCATCTATTTTATTGTTACCGCGAATTTCCATGTCAGTCTTTAAAGCATTTCCGTCACTTTTCCTGTACTCATCTTCAATAAAATTAAGAAACAGGACAACAACATCGCGATTCTTAGCTTCACAAACATGAATACAATTTGTCATTACTTTTAACATCAAATTTCTGTAGTTATACAAGTCCGGCCTTTCTACAATGCTGTTGTAATCTGCATAGAGATTATTGATAATCTCATTGCTGATTTCAATTTCTTCATCAAATTGAAATTGTTTTAGATTTTTCTTAGCATTTTGAAACGATGATTCCAATGCGTTATAAAACGGGGGCCAAAACTGTTCTGCTGTGAGCGCATTACCGTATCCAGCAATGAATTCAGAGACCGGTTCCCATAGCAGCTTGAAATTTATGTACAAAACTCCAAGCATGTATTTCAGCGCAAACAAATGATAGTCCGTGTCTTTCGCTAAAGCGTACTGAGTAGTATTGAAGGTCATTTTCTGAAGCAAGTTTAGTTGCACCCGGTATTCTTGAATCGACGGCGAAATCGACTCTACATTGTAACATTTACTGAACACGGAAAACTTTTCAACGCTCCCGCCGATTTCAACGGACTTATTTAATTCTTCTACATTCTCAAATAATTTATAGATATGAGTTGATAGTAACCTGACAATATGAAATGGCGACGAAATATTTGTCTTTAGGTAAGAATCTACCAATGCTAGTTGAGGGTATGTTAAGCCATTTTCATGTTCATATGCAGTCAAATAAAGGTCTACTAGATGCAAAGCACAAAGGTAATTTGGATCTGCCGCGCAAGGCAACAATATCAGCAAAAACTGTTCTATATCACAGATTTTCTTCAAGTTTTTGCAACTGGATATGTGAATGCAACTTTCCATTGCATTTGCTATCACAAATAATACCCTTCTAGTACATCTCGATAATGCTGTGTTGTCACAATGAAACTTGTTACTATCGGTTTGGCTTTCGATATTGTAACTTGCTAACACATTTAACAGCTTTGTAATTAATGCACTAAGAGATTGAATGCAATAATCTACATCAATCTTCTCAATATGAGGCAGACAGTACAGCACATTTAGTAACTTTAGAGGATTTTCCACAATATTCTCCATGTTATCATTCACCACTGCATTGAAATGCTCCATGAAATTTGGCAAATATGCACCAAAGTCGATCGGGTACTTTACCCATTCAAATAACTTTATACCATTTTTGGAAAGAGGAGCTTTTCTCAAGCAAATCCTTGTCAGTGCACACATGGCTTCATTCTCGAACCCAGATTGGATGATGAAGTTGAGAAATTGGGGCAGTATGTGCATGTCAAACTGTGAGTAGTCAATGACATTTTGGACAAAGTTTATCAGAATATTCGGGTAGGGTATTGGCAACAAAACTTTCACTATGATTCCGGCATGTTCTTGAGATAGTGAAACATTTGGAGATAGAAGCAAAACTGCACCTATTTGAGCGCAGACTTCCAAAACACTCTCTGATGACTGCTGGCATATAACTTTTATTAGCAATAGGACGAATTGAGGGGGGTTCGTCAAATATTGACCATTTTGATGCTCAATTACTTGACCTGCAAGCCTCAATATGTATTCTAACCCTTTGCTTTCTTCATTGTCTTCTTTTAAGATTTCTTCTGTGAATTTCAAGATGCTTGTCCAGAATATTGAATACTCTTTAGGCGATATGGTTTGCAAGCTGTCTTCAATAGTTTGTGTGAGCACTTGGAACAGTATGTCCTGATGTTCTTTGACATCTTTTAGGTGTTGAAGCAGCACAGGCAGGAATGTTTCTATGCAGCTGTGGAACTTGCCTGACACTCCTTTCAGGATTTCGAATAGTAGATGACCACAGCCTATAACAGCCTGAAAAAAATACCAAAACAAAATGGTGAAGGTGGTTACACAACTGTACTGTACTGTACCGTACCAGCCTTTTTAATAGTCCACTGCAGGACGCAGGCCTACCCACGAAGGGTGATTGGGCCATATCCACCACGCTGGCCCAGTGCAGGTTGGTGGATTCACATACGCCATCGAATTCCTTCTACGGACGTATGCATGTTGCCTCACGATGCTTTCCTTCACCGCAAAGCCAGTGGTGTGAAATTCCGTACATGAATTCTAAAGAACTCAGTGGTACGGGACCGGGGATTCGAACCCACGACCTCACGTTTGTAAGGCGGGTGTCACTACCTGAAGACCACCATGGCTGCCAATGTTACACAGTTCCATGGTTACACAACATCAAGCACAAAAAAGCGTTAAAATTAAACTTTCAGGCATATTAATTTTTACCATTTTAGCCAGTCGAAATTTTCATTTAATAATTTATAGTGAAACCAAGTGCATAGTTTCTTTCAACATTCAACACACATGATATATACAGGGTATCTCAAAGTTTTTGGGCACTTCGTTTAAATGTAATCAAAAACAAAAATCATCTTAAACTATTTCTTTTTAAAAACAAGCTTTTTTCATGTCATAATTTGAAAGTTCGTTTTAAATTCTCTTTTATTTTAATTTTAATTTTTAATTTATTTATTTACTTCATACAGAGTCCATACATTTCCAATACAATTAAGAATTAAATAAAAATCAAAAACAAATATCCATTAGTCTAAATAATTGTATTATGGAGGCCTTGGGCTGGGCTCCCAGATGCACTCCCTTAAATCTGGCCCTGCATACACACCAATGAAAAATATTGTGGAATTGCTAGTACTATCAATTTGTGATATCTAAGGACACCCCTATTATTTTTACTTCTTATTTATAAGCTTAACACTTAAAAGCTAAGTGAATAATCAGTTTACAAAACTTACATCATCATTGGTCTGCAAGTAGTTCAGCACCAAGCTAATAAACTTCTTCTTGTCTCGTATATCCCTCGCCACAAATGCAAAGCTTTCTGCCGCAAAGTTGTTGATATACTGTGGCTTTGTTTCACTTAATAGGGGTATGATTCTCTTTAATACCACTGCTATATCCTTCTTTAAATATGGTTTGAGGACTTTGAACAAGAACGCAAGACATATAAGCGTCCATTCTAGACGTTCGGCGTCTTTGGTGTCAAGTAATTTGATTAAGATATCTAGGAACTTCGGAAAATGTGGGTAGAAGTCTTCTCGAAGGTCTTTTGCGAGCGATACTAAGATTCTGGAAAAATCATAATTTTAATTTTAAATGTAAGTTTGTATAGGTGGCTAGCCCTGGTTTCAGAGATTTTACGAAGCCTGATATGGTTAAATGGTGAAAACAATCGGGACCTACAATTTATCATGTCATCCGAGCATGGTAGCGCTCAGTTGTTAATGCCTCCCGCGGTGACCCATCCGAAGACGTCACCGAGCCGAATATTGCTTAATATTGGTGATTTTTTGTAGCAATTTTACAGAAACAAATAGATCTGTAAGAATTCTTATTTTAAACAGAAAAGAAACACACACATCACACAAACGCAGATTGTTAACAGAATTTATATTTTTCATACATAAGCTTCGAGCAAATATCTATAGTCACAATCATGCGAAAAAAGTGTCCGAGGCAAAACACTGCGCCAGCTACGTAATGGGCAGGCTTTTTAGTTAGTCGTAAGGTGATTGCAGGCTAACTACAACGCCGCGCGATGCCAGTCCTCGGTTACAAGCACTAATTAGGTGACATAACGTCGAGATTTAAAAAAAAAACGGGTCATTGTGAATTATTTAATGTATCTAAGTCGGTATGTATGACGCCGCTCGGACATTTTTGTACTACTTTCACTTAGGGATTGTGGCTCTGTAGATATTTGCTTGAAGTAGATAAGCTATGGATATTAAAGTCTAGTCAATTGGAAAATATCAATGGGATTTATTTTTACTAACTTCCAAAAAGGAGGAGATACTAAGTTAGTCTGTATGTTATTTTTTGTGTATGTTGACTGCCTCGGATGTAGTATAACAGTCTCTGGCAGCCATATCACAAGCTTTGCTTAGTTTGGGGTCAGAGGCCGTGTGTAAGATGTCCCAAAAATATTTATTATTATTATTATCAATATTTTCGCCAATTGTGAACTTTTTTAATTCGAAAGAGTATACTCCCGAAGTGGTCCCACTTAAATTCAATCGAAATCGGCTGAGCCTTAAATGAGCTCACATTGTTTGTTCTGCTCTAAGTCAAACTATAAGTCCTTCAATCGAAATCGGCTGAGCCTTAAATGAGCTCACATTGTTTGTTCTGCTCTAAGTCAAACTAAAAGTCCTTCAATCGAAATCGGCTGAGCCTTAAATGAGCTCACATTGTTTGTTCTGCTCTAAGTCAAACTATAAGTCCTTCAATCGAAATCGGCTGAGCCTTAAATGAGCTCACATTGTTTGTTCTGCTCTAACTATAAGTCCGATTAGGGGGAAGTCCCGTAACGCCGGACGGTACCTACCGCCGGACACCCGTATTATCTAAGCAAGTATTAACTTGTTCGATTCAAAATACAACTGGTGTTTGCTGTTTTTGGCGGTGAATCACGGCGTCCGGTAAAAATCGACGTAAGTTATTCTGGCATATTTATGCATTTACATTTTAGTGGTATTTAAAAATTAAAATAGTACTTTATTGTTATCCATAAGCTAGTGTTAAATAATTAGTTTTTTTAAACATTTTTAGTAGGCACTACCTAATTAACAAAATAGTCTGTCCCCTAGCACCGGACACTTAGTCATCCCTTAGCACCGGACAGTAAACATATTGATATTTATTGTGAGAATTTACTGTATTTATTCTAATTACTTAATTTTGTTATCGAGTATAGAAGAATAAAGATAATTGAAATGCAAGAGAAAAAAAAAGAAAGGATCCTAGGAGCCACAGAACTCACAAACTGCTATTGATGATGTTTTTGTCCCAAAAATTGAGTATAAGGCAAGCTGCAACGTGATGCAATACTCTTAAAAGCACTGTGCGTGGCAAAATGTAGGGGGTTAAATAGAGGAAAAGAAGTGACAATGAAACCGAAGTTTAGTTGGTTCACTAGCACCTTCTCAGCAGAGTATGAATTAGTTTTAGTGGACCAAGTCAAATATTTATCTAACAGATGTATTCCGCTCATGAAAAATGAGTTTTAGAACTTAACCTACGACTTTGCTGAAGTAATAAAGCATGTGCAGACATTCCAGAGTATAGAGGTGGCTACATATGTGATGGATGTAGTCTATTTTGAAATATCCGATGCTAGGGCTATGACACAAATATTTGTCCGGTACTAGGTGCCAATTTTCTAAACTACATTTTTCGTTACTAAAGTTTGATTGATGGTATTAATATTTTTTAAGCTGAGGTTGTGGTTTTTTTATTTAATTTGATTTATAACTTTGTTATCTACTGTAAATCATAAATAGATAAATATTCTTAAAAACATTTTTTGGTATATTTATAAAAAACCTTAGGTGTCCGTCACTAGGGGACTTCCCCCTACAGAGGCGCCAGCGTAAATTAAATAGCAGCGTAAAAAGCGTTCTCTCTATCAAATGCCTAAAGTGAAACAGAACTATGCTATTTAGATAATATAGTTACGCTGGCGCCTCTGTAATCGGGTTTTATGTCTCCATAATAATATTTAACAAAGGAAGAAAGTAAAACAATCTAGCCCAAACTCCTCTAGCAAATTATGGCCTATGTGGCTAACACAGATCATAATCATAAATATGATAAAATAATAATAAAATAATTTCTACTAAACATTAACAAATTAAAATATAAAAGTTTCACTTACTCCAATAAGGGCTGTAGACACAACTGATCCTCCAAATTCAAATATCTTGCCAATATCTCAATAACTTCATCTTTTTTGTGTACCAATTGTGGCACTGTCACTATGCCATGTACTTCTTTTCTGAACTTCTTGAAGTTTTGTGTTAAATTCAAAACATGCCATTTCTGGATAGCCAGGAAGAAGTGGGTCTCGCTGTCTTCCGGGTGCTTTGTATACTCATGCTCGATGTGATATAACGCTGCATGTCTGATATCTATAGAGTTGATTCGTTCCGCAAAAGGGACAAACTGAAAAGAGATAACAAATATTTTTCATTGCTATTAGAGTCTGCCTAACGAAAGTAGATACTGGAATTTTTCGCAAACTTTTTAAATGAGAACATACGGTGCTACTACCATCGTGGATTTACCTTTAAATTGGGGTATTCTACCTTGTATTAAAAACTTTTTCAAACTTCATGTACTAAACTGAACAAAATTATTCATTATATTATTATAATCTTCATCGTAACGAAGTAGAAGTAGTAGTAAGCGTTGAAATCATTTGGATCATTTGGAGAGCAATGCGAAGCCTCAATTTGGCATAATAATAACGTCAAAAAACAAAAAATAATTAACGTAATAAATATAAAACTCCTACACGACAAGTTAAAGCTTGAAAAAAGATTTTTTTGCGATTCCCCCAAAGATTTGGAAGAATCAAAATCGCAGTATGGTAACAATGCTACATCGTGTGAGTGAGAGAAAGTGTTTCCCTCTCAGTTTAGGGCTGCCATACTGATATTTTTTAAATTTGCCGCGCTTTGTCAGTATCAACTTTCGTTAGCCAGACTCTAGATATTTTAGCTAAAAATGGCATTACCAACTTCAATCTTGTACAGTCAGCGGTCGGCAACCTTTTGGCAGGCAAGGGCCACAAGGTGGCAAAATAAACTAAAGGCGGGCCGCAGTCATGATATTAGCCCTATAACCCCCATATACCTACGCATAATTTGTCATGTTCCATAGGATAAATAAAAATGCTATTAAAAATTGTTAAAAGATACGGAACTTAATTAGCACATGTAATCATTATTGTTGTTATTGTTGTATTGAATGACACAATTGTATTTAATTTTTTATGAAGTATGGATAGTTATTGTCTGAACTAATATGATAAATTTAAATAAAATTATATTTTTGGGCTTTATAGCTAGAAAAATAAGTGAAATAGAAATAAATTAAAACTACAAACTATAGGTGATATCTGAGGTTGCATTTGAGAGGCTATTTCTTGTATGTTAGCTGTCATATTTGTAGTCGCGATTCGTAGAATGACTCTCAAATGTTCATCTGTGAGACGAGAAGCATATTTATTTATTCTATAAGTAATTAACAATTGAATAAGTTTGCTCGCATAAATTAGTGCTACCAAAAATTGTAATGAACTACTTAGCATTATTAGTGCGTATTTAAAAAGCGCGCTTACTTAATGCGTTTATTTTGATAATAATAATTATTAATTATAACTTATTTACAAAACATTCACGGGCCGCACCGCCGACCGCTGTAATGTACAGAATTCGAATAGTTCGCACGGGTTGATGTAGTAACTTTCACACTATTGTTGATTTAACAAAATGGGCTCAGCCATTTTGTTAAGCGACTTCGAAAATTTAAATATGTAATCCATTTCGAATTAAAAATGAAACTATAAATCGGTTCACAATCATTAGTGAAAATATCGCTTAACCTACACACAAACAAAATACATACAGATAAACATGTGAGGTTGTAGGTAACTAGATTGTTTAATAGCTTCAATATTCTTAAGACTATCATGATGAAAATAACAATAAAGCTGTATGGACTTATGCCCATATTTTCCAAAATAAGTACCATAATATGCATTAAAACTAACAAATCAGACTAACATTATAAATATTAGTTTGATTCAGGCTACAACGAATAAAATAATGTACAAAAAATTGTGATATGCCGAAAAAAACACTGAACCTTTAAATGCTCATAACTCAAAAGTAACATTGTGTGGGTTGGTCATTAGCTATATTTTACTGTAAATAAATAAATTTAAGTGAATTAGCCCTAAACTCTGGTATAGTAAAATATCTTAAGCTATTCAGAGCAGCAATGCAGCCAGTATAATGGGCACCATCGGTCAAGGTACAGGGTAAGTTAGGGGGCTCTGATATTATTAATTTAACTTTATTGAGTTCATACATCTGAATGTATGATTCATATAATTTGTAATATAGTTGATTGAATCAGGCTTTACTTTGTTTTGTTTATTAATAATAGTGTTTTATACTTAAACTTATTTGCCTACAACAAGATAGCGGAAATACACTAAATATTTATTCAAAACAAAGATTTGAATTTGTAATATTATTGAAACTAGCTTTTACCCGCGGCTTCGCCCGCGTTATAATTTGATTTCGGCTTATGTTTATATCGATGCCTACCAATTTTAGTAAAATATTATATTAAAAATATAAATTTACGCTGGCGCTTCTGTAATCTGACTAGTTTTGCCATTCACAGTAGAAACCTAGTCAATATGTTGCTTTGTTGATGAGAAAAAGTTTTTGCCCTATCCTATGGGAACTATATGAGATTTTTCGAGATGAAATGGAGTCGATGTCATTTTTCGTCTTTCAAACTATATTCGTGCATTAAATCAAGTCAACCCGTTGCTTCGTTGCTGAAAAATAGTTTTTCTGCTTTTCTACGGAATCCACGATTTTTTTTACAAAGAAAGAAGACTTTGTCACTCTTCGTGTTTTAAACTATGTCCATTCTAAAAATCAAGTCAATCCATTGCTCCGTGCTGAGAAACATTTATTGCTCTATCCTACGAGAACCATTAATTTTTCCAGGATAGTAAGTAATCTATGTCACTTTTTGTCTCTCAAACTATGTCAATGCCAAAAATCAAGTCAATCCAATGCTCTGTTGCTGAGAAACCGTTTTTCTCCTATCCTACAGGAACCACGATTTTTTCGGGATAAAAAGTAGCCTATATTACTATTCGTCTCTAAAACTATGTCGATGCCAAAAATCAAGTCAATCCGTTGCTGAGAACAGTTTTTGTCCTATCCTACTCCTGTCCAAATTTCAAGGTTCCTACCTTGAATTTTTCTGGGATAAAAAGTAGCCCATGTCACTTTTCGTCATTCAATCTATGTCCATGGCAAAAATCAAGTCGATGCATTACTCCGTAGGTTAGCAACAGATTTTCTCCTATCCTGCGGGAACTACGAATTTTTTAGAGATAAAAAGTAGCCTTTGTCCTTTCTCAGGGTCTAGACTACCTGTGTACCTAATCTCTTTTAAATTGGTTTAATAGTTTTGGCGTCAAAGCGCGACAGACAGACAGACAGAGTTATTTTCGCATTTATAATATTAGTAAGAGTAGATAAGGAAGTAAGGATTATTTTCCTCGCCAGAGAGCTCTGATAAACACGTCCGATCGCTGCTAATCATAAAGTGCTATAGAGAGAATAGACACGCGCCGCCGGCCGCGCCGGTACCGCCGTACAGCTATATCCCTGTATTTTAAATCTGTAATATCTTCGGAAATATTCATTTAAATTACATGCTGTGAAGGGCCATATTGATCTATATTGAATGGACAATGTATTTAAGGTACTTCATTGGATAAGGATTAATGCTGTATTTCTTAAAACAACTTGCTAAATATGCCGTTTTTTCCCATAAAATGAAAGGATAAAAAATGGTTACTGTGGGTTATCCTTAAGAGATAGACACATACCATCGCATACTTTTTCGTTGACCTTTTTAAGGTGTACAATACCGTAGTAGCAGTCAGCAGTAGTAGTCAGCATTTGCAATGTAAGCGCAAAAAATGTGTTTAATTACGACATCACTTTAGAAACCTGTAAATTTATCAGTGTTTCTCTACAATATTATGCATGTATTATACATATAAACCTTCCTCTTGAATCACTCTATCTATTACAAAAAAGTGCTTCAAAATCCGTTGCGTAGTTTTGAAGATTTAAGCATACATAGGGACGGACAGACAGCGACAGCGTCTTTGTTTTATACTATGTAGTGATGATGATATACAAATTACTTACTTATTGATATTACTTATTCATTTTTCTAGATTTATATATACGTACGTGAAGGGATAATTATATCGTAGCTCAGTCAGTGCCATACAAATGACACGACACTGCAGTTTTCCATGGTATAAAATATTTTTCAGGGTATTCTTGCAGTGTAAAAATAAGTAAGGTTATGAGCTGGTTAAACGGGTAGCTATTCTAGAAATAATTCCTGAAATAAAACTATTGCAAATATTCTAATTACAATTGAACCTGATTCGTGTAAGTTAAAACAAGAATAATGTAACAGTGAATTAAAACACCAGGTTGTTTTGAGACATGCTCTAACCTCTAATACCTACTTCATATTTTATTAATGTTTAAAATAACTTACCCGAAAAGTGTTTGTAGTTTTATGTTTTATAGGTTTACTCTTCATTTTGTTATTAGTTAATTCATTTATTATTTATTCACGCTGAAACACCAATATTCTCTTTGTAAACCTATAATCTAAGTTGTAAACAGATAACATGCCGACTATTGCCGACGCACAGACTATATGGATACTAGTTCTGTGTACTCGTTGATACCTCTTTGGTTGATACTTGGATACTACTTATGACGTTTGTACGGGCAGTGACTCAGTGTTAACACCATAGTAATTGGAGCTATTGAAGAAGCTAAAAAGAGCTAGATCGAGCAAAAAAGGGCTAGATGCAGCACAAAATTAGAAGCACAAAATTCTACCAAGATATGACTGGCGGTAAAAAAAACCGGACAAGTGCGAGTCAGATTACATGGAGGATTCCATACAAATCTAGAAAAGGAGATATTGCAAAAATATATGGAAATTGGGCCACCAAAGGGTACAGCATTTCATAGTTTGCTTCGTTTCTTTCGGAAAACGATTTTCCCATTATTTTTTACAATAACAGTGTCCATTAAAAGTACTTTTTTGTATTTGGATTGAAAATTACATTGACATTGTTTGAAAATAAGGCGGCCATACTCTTCTTCTTTTATATTTTGGTGTCGCATGGTTTATGCATTTGCTATAATTATTGTTAAGTATAAGTATTGAACCTTTTTTTGGTATTTTATCAAAATAGGTACAGTCTAAGTCACGTCATAGTCCAAAAAAGTCGCGGTCAAGTTAGACCTCAGTACAACATTGGCAAACTAATTATCACTGATAGAACTAAACATGTTTCACAAAATAATAAAATGCGGCCACATGATTTTTCCGCGTTCCCGCTAAAAACCAAGCGGCCATACTCGACTTGAAACATTAATAAAAATTAAATGTCACAAATAATAAAAATAGGCTAAAGGTCTGTTTAAAACTGATTTTTATATTATCCTGGATTCTTATAACAACGAAAAGAACACGTTTCATTGCATTTCTATGGATGATTTTTGATTGTTAACTATTATAGGATTTAAACACCTTGTTAGTCATTCATTCGAGAACGATTCACGAGAGAGAGTCAAAATATTTTATTCAGTATTCTCCATAATCCTAGTAATACCTATATGGTTTATCTTCCTCGCTCCATTTCCACATCATCGATCCTCCTTAGTTTCTCCTTCTTTTTTCTGCTTTCCCAACAAAAGGTATTCATCCTTCATTCTCTCCTTTTTTTAAATATTCGATCTAACTTGTCCCGCCAGTTTGATTACTAAGGATGTTTCTATGTGCTACGTGATCTGTACGGACACTACGGAACCACACAATACACCACTGTACACATGCACGTAACTCAACTCATAATTAACGAAATACCACAATTTACCACTAATCACTGACAGAAACACAAGTTGAACAAAATAATACAATGCAGCCACATGATTTTTCCAGAACGCCTCTAGAAAGTTTCGAAAATAAATGTTCAAGCATGAAACATTTAAGTATCATACATAAAATTTATTGAACCTGAAAAAGCCAAAATGAAACAAAAGAAACTTATAAAGTCTTAAGCTGGAAACATACTATCGGACGCGGCTGACGGACGCGACTTAGCAATGTGCACAGTCTTAAACATCCGGGGCGCCAGATCGCTTTCGGACGTCCGAACGCTCAAGGACGTCAGAAGGTGACGTCCGTGACTTATGTCCGATAGTGTGCACGGCTCAGTGTACTTTCATAGTCTAGATACCTATCGGTCGCGGCTGTCAGTCGCGTTCGTAAGCCGCGTCCGATAGTACGTTTCCGGCTCGTGCTTCATCGTGCTCTCTCACACATGTAAAAAAAGTAATCATGCTATGTCACTCGCACAATAGTATTCCGCGCTGGCATAGAGAGCACTGGCGTCGCTAGCACGCGCACAAGATAACTCTGTGCACGGTCAAAATCAGGAACTAAATAAATGCTACCAGGGAATTC
This sequence comes from Hypomecis punctinalis, assembly GCA_949316475.1. Classification (NCBI taxonomy): domain Eukaryota; kingdom Metazoa; phylum Arthropoda; class Insecta; order Lepidoptera; family Geometridae; genus Hypomecis; species Hypomecis punctinalis. Next base: position 7,597,578 of record OX438801.1, on the reverse strand, counting down.
AATAAGCAAGTGCAAGGAAAACTTGGTTGAACGATAGGTACAAAATAGGTCCAAAATAGATGCCAATTTTGAAATATACACCACCAAAAACCTCGAAAACTACACCCATGACGACTTTTTAAAAAAAAGTGAGTCCGCCATTTTTTATTTCAAAATGGATGCCTTGTTTACTACGGAAGCCTAGTGATTGTGACTTTTCATAGTAAAGTTTATAAAGATTTTTCGTGACAAAGTCTATTCGTGGAAAAGTTTTCGTGATAAAGTCTATTTGTGACAAAGTTTTTCGTGAAAAAGTCGTTCGTGATAAAGTTTTCGTGAAAAAGTTTTTTGTGGTTAAGTACTGACACGGATTGCGTGATATGTGTCAAGATTACGTCTATGAAACTTAAACGTTGTTTAAGACCGTAAATATGGATTCCAGACCATTACTGTCGTCACAAAAGTGAAGGAACTCATCGAGATCTACATTTCCGATGACAACTGTCAAACTTAAAAGTGGTTTATCTCCGTCATTATCAATTCTAGACCATTGCTGTCTTAAAAAAGGTGAAAGAACTCTTCAAGATCTACATTTCCGATAACAGCTGTCAAACTTGAAACTAAATTATCTCCGTGTATATTAATTCTAGACCATTGTTTTTATGGGGATTGGTTTTATAGAGATCTTTAGGGAAGGCCTATGCCCAGCAGTAGGCGTCCTATTGCTAAAACGACGACGATGACGAAGGACGACGGGTTAGGGGTAAGATAACTGCGATTCCTGCGCGCAGCAACATTCCGAAGAAATATTATATCCTGAGATGATCGAGATGTTTTGGTCATCCTACTTGGAAAAGAGACACATTCATCTGATGTGGTATCCTTGTCGGCACGTTTTTTCTTTGCCAGTACTCAATCCTGTTTATATCATAAATCCATGATACGTGCCATGTCAAAATCACACAACTGGCAAATACAAGTTCAATGATGTCTGTTTTTAAGAAAAAAAGTGCATTACATACAATAAAAATGTCAAAGTCAAATTATCAGCTGTCAAAGTAAATATTACCACTTCTAATCCTAGATTCTTGCAATTCACTCCAGTACAAGGCTACTAATTTTGTAGATCTTTTTAATTCTTCTAATAGCTTTTTGAGTAGCCGACAAGTAGAAATATACGAACCACGTGAGACAGGTGCAGTGTCTGTATTGACGTGCACCATAAAATATCCAATTTATTTGGTAAAATCTTAGATTATATGGGTAAAATTCTTTATTGTGCTGCTGTGTGCAATAAGAACAAAAACGTGTTAGGTACTAAAGTATCGTTAACTTATACTATCGAACTAAATATACAATATTTGGTTTTGGTATGATTTACACTATTATAAAAACCTAGTAGCTGCTATACTACATTTAAATTACTTACAAATAGAATAAAATTCAACAGCAGATTTTGTTTTACTTATATTATTTAATTTTGTAAAAATCAAGGAAACCGCTTGCTTACTGGCAGCTTTTGCGGGAAAACAGGAAAGTTGAGTTCATTTTTGTATTTTAATGTTTTTATTGAAAAGATAATAGTTTTCTTGTTCAATGCTTGCTAGGTTTGTAAATTCTTTGCCTTTCGGCCTATCGCAGCGGATAACAAAGCTATACTTTCAAGGTACGTTTTACATTTCCACATACAAAACAACCTTATCAGCGAATTTGTTTTTCTTAGTAAAATCTCGAAAGTAAATAATGTATAAAGATTTGTGTGGCGCTTAGTATAGGTACCTACTTACACCAACCTGACTTGCTACTTTTTTCTATAAGAATATCACAGAGAGTTTAGATAAAATTTTAACGAAATATTATTATTAGTGTTCTTGACATACCTACTGACTTGATAATAATAATTTCAGTTTTAACTCGAAACCAGACTAAAGCTCACAGCTTCATAGCCCACCAGCAGTTCAATAACATGGATGTCAAGATCTTACCAGCGCTTCAGGACAACTACATGTACCTGATAGTTGACAAACAAACTAAGGAGGCTGCTATCGTCGACCCCGTCGATCCATCGACTGTGCTGAAAGCTGTGGAAGAGCATGGGGTAACACTCACTAGTGTACTCACTACTCATCACCACTGGTATGTTTTACACCTCTTTCTGTACCTAAGGAAGAAGTATAAATGTGTTTTAAATAGGTCATCTTTGAAATTAGATCTGTAGTATTGAATACAATGTTAATATACCCATACCTATAGATGCCCGGTACCCACGGGTTGAGAGGGGGTGGGAGTGGGCTAGGGAAAGCGCTTCCTGCAATCCGTCCTGCTGGAAGCACCTGGTTTTTATTTGCTGGTGGTATGTTTCGTTTCACATGGTTTGACAACAAAATGTTTTATATTGTACCAAATTTATCAATATTGAGTTTCGGTTCACATATTTTTTTATAATGTTAATACATATCGTCGGTGATACTTCAATACCGCTTATGAGCATTTTGTAAATACCGCGTATCTACAAAAGTAGCGAAATTGAGTTATCGCGCCAACAGATTCCTCACGCTGATTCGCTCCTGATAGATGTCACACGATCTCTAATAGCCTATAAGATGCGCCCGTTTTGCTGTCAAAACAATACCTAATAAGTACTTCGAAAAAAAAAATGATTTTCTGAAATTATCGGGCAGGTAGTACATTGTGTTTATTTATACCATTTCTTTAATGCCATATTTCTTCCAGCGAACTTCTGCCGCCCCTCACTGCCTCCGTTGCTGAAACTCAATGGTTCGCTGACCCATACCGCGGTGGAGAAAGTTATTTGCTTCTCAATTTGCTGAGTCTTAGCGTCTGGACCCCGGTAGTGCGAGACCTCCAACTTTGCCAAGCTGTGGCACTGTAATGAGTGAAATACATATCCGGCAAAAGGAGGTCCTCAAAGTTCTCCGCAGTCTAGATGTGAACAAGGCTAGTGGCCCTGATGGTATTCCGGCCATTGTACTGAGGACTTGTGCGCCCGAACTCTCGCCTGTGCTGACTCGCCTCTTTAGCTTATCTCTGAAGACAGGTCAAGTGCCCAAATCTTGGAAACTTGCTAACGTGCAACCTGTTCCCAAGAAGGGCAGCCGTGCCGACTCTGCCAACTACAGACCGATTTCGATCATGTCTATACTCTGTAAGAGTATGGAACGTGTTCTTAACAACAGGCTCCTGGCCTACCTGGAAGCGAATGACTTACTCAGTGACCGCCAGTACGGCTTTCGCCGAAACCGGTTCGCCGGTTCTGGCGTACGTCACTCACATCTGGAGTGAGGTCATGGAGAAGCACGGGAAGGCGCTGGCTGTCTCCCTGGACATTAATGGAAACGTTAATTTAACCATTGAAATCAGTTTTTGTTATGTTTAATTTACTTACTTTGGTATTTTGAGCAGAAATTCGTGCTATTTTTTTCAGTTTACTCGTATATGACTACGTTATTTCGCAAAGGTTTGTAGAATGTTATATTTCAAATTTGTATTGTTTTATATTTGTAATCCCTAAGCTAAATAAAGAACTGATTTCTAAAGATTTGTTTTACAAAACAACGTATCTGTTGTGGTTATGCCAAAAAAAAGAAGATTTTTTTTAATTTCAATACCGCGAAAGTTATTTATTTTTCAATCTAAGGGGATTATGGGAAATCATTTTTACTATACTAGTAAAGTAGGGTACAGAGATATCACAAAAGAGTTCAGTCAAGAAAATATTGAGAAACTTTTGAAATATGATGTTTTTTCTTCCTCCTGTAAAATTTGGAATTTGTAGATACGCGGTATTTACAAAGTGCTCATAAGCGGTTTTGAAGTATCACCGACGATATGATTGAAATTAATTTTATATACATCTCCGGGAAAAAAAATGCTTAAAGATCTTCAGGTGAACCCCTTTGACACCCCTAAACTCACATCTTCATCAAATTCAGGTACTGGGTATCTAAAGCCAACCCGAATACAAGGCTAAGGGACCCCAAGCCTCACCAAAATCACTTGTCCTAGATTTAGTATGGGTATATTGAATCCTTACATTGTTTTTCCCAAAAGCAAAGATGTTGTAGCAAAAGATGCATTTGATATTTTTTATTACTATTTTTTTGATATACTATAGACCAGTCAGAACTGAAACTGTATTTTCATAGAAAACCTTAGCACTACTGGAGCCTAAGCTTAGCTGTACTATGAAAATATCTAATTTTACACAGATATACACAGCTTCATTATGTGAAAAAGCAAACTAAACTGGATTTGCAATTGTTTCGTGATGAAAATAACCATAAGCAATATCTTGAAAAATCACTGCTATCCTGCAAATGCATTGCAGTATTTTTATTACTCTACCATACCAAAAAGCATATGTAAGTAGAAAGTGAACTGTAGGTCTAGGTGATTTCAACCATCTAGCTTACATCCTATGCCTTCAAGCAGCATAAAACTCTGACTAACCTCAGGCTAGCGCTAGCCACTCAATTTTACTTTAATTGGCTTTTTAAAACCAGAGGTGATCCAATCAAATTTTTTTGGGGTTATTGAATTATACTGGTTTTTGAGCTTCATACATATTTTCATGCATTTCAGCTCAACCCAAAGTATACAAAAAAAAACCGGACAAGTGCAAGTCAGGCTCGCACACCGAGGGTTCCGTACAAATCCAGAAAATTTCACAAAATTGGGAAGTATGTTGTTAAAATCTCTACACTCATCATCATCGACAAAATTTATTTTTTTTACTTTTCTCGTCTTTCATCGAAACTTGTTAAAATAATTAAAATCTGTTTTAACATGTGCTAATTAAGCTCTTTTTATATGATACCTTACATGAAACAATTTACGCACTTTGAATTTTAAACCCATATTTTAGGAATTTTGAAGCCCTATTTTTTGTGATTTAAATAAAAATATTCAGTTTTCAGATTTATTCCTATATGTGTACTTTGTGACAATGCTTTTCGCCAAATTTCATAGTTCTTTGTCAACGGGAAGTACCCTGTAGGTTTTGATTTTTGTGAGTGTTGAAATATGCGGTTTTTTACGGCTCTAACTTCTTTATATGATAAAAGAGAAGCTTTTCCTTTACACAACTGTAAGAGATCATTGATATACGTATACAGTTTAAATTTCAGCTCGATATCTTTACGCGTTCCCGAGATAAAGAGTCTTGACACACACAGACGGACAACAAAGTGATCCTATAAGGGTTTCGTTTTTTTCCTTTTGAGGTACGGAACCCTAAAAATGCAAGTGTATCAAAAAACGCTACTTGAATTACTTTTGTTCTTAACTAGCCAATTACTTAAAATAAGTCTGAAACTATAATTCCAGGGACCATGCCGGAGGTAATGAAGACCTAGTCAAGCAGGTCCCTACTCTGACGGTCTATGGCGGAGACGACCGAATTGGTGCCTTGTCAAAAAAGGTCCAACACAATGACAAGTTCAACATCGGGAAGCTCAATGTATGGTGCCTTTACACTCCGTGCCATACTACTGGCCACATCTGCTATTTTGTTACGTCTCCTGAGGATGCGAATGAATCTGCTGTTTTTACTGGTATTTATTTTTACCTTGTTTTGCATGTTGGATTTTCAGGGGAATGTACCTATGCCTATCATTATGAACAGCTTTCATTACAGTATTTACCTTTCATTTTGCGGAGAGTCAATGAACTTGGCTTTGTTGATTAAATAAGTGTAAACATCTCTTTAATCCTTGCACTTTGCAATGCGATACCCTGTATATATTTGTTAATAGTAAGAAAATCAATAATATTGTTACGAGATGGGTTCTTATAATCAGTTGAAATGCCAATACCTACTCACTCTTTATCACTCAAAATAATTTCGCTTCGAAGGTAAACGAAATACTGCCCTGGCCAAGGGCCGGTCGCCTTCTCGATTCATCATCATCATCATCATCATCATCATTTCAGCCATAGGACGTCCACTGCTGGACATAGGCCTCCCCTAATGATTTCCAATAAGACCGGTTGATAGCGGCTTGCATCCAGCGCGATCCTGCGGTCCTAATAAGGTCATCCGTCCACCTTGTGGGTGGACGTCCTACGCTGCGCTTGCCGATACGTGGTCTCCACTCGAGAACTTTTTGACCCCATCGGTCATCAGTTCTCCGCACTATGTGCCCTGCCCATTGCCACTTCAACTTGCCATTCCGCTAGGCTATGTCGGTAACCTTGGTTCTTCTACGGATCTCCTCATTCCTGATTCGATTAATCGAGACGAAACCCAAATGTGTGTAGTCAAATGCAAATCTATATAAAATAAAAACAAATTATAGATGAAATTGTGATGACAAAGTAAACAATATAGTTTCTTCAATAAAAAATATCGTAAAGAAAGCCACAGTCACAACTTATCTGATAACACGTGTAGGTAACACGTAAACAAGCCGTAGCTTACGTCGTAAGTACCTATCGCGTGACAATTACAGTACAGTTAATTACAGTAGGTCAAAATTGATGTAAACTGTCAAGATAGTAGAGGCCTATGTCCGGCAGTGAATGTTCTGTGGTTGATAGAAAATTATGACATCTGTACTGTACTGTATCAGCCTTTTTAATAGTCCACTGCAGGACGTAGGCCTACCCACGAAGGGTGTTTGGGCCATATCCACCACGTTGGCCCAGTGTGGGTTGGTGGATTCACATACGCCATCGAATTTCTTCTACTGACATATGCAGGTTGCCTCACGATGTTTTCCTTCACCGAAAAGCCAGCGGTGTTAAATTCCGTACATAAATTCCAAAGAACTCATTGGTACGGGACCGGGATTTGAACCCACGACCTCACGATTGTGAGGCGGGTGTCACTGCCACTAGACCACCACGACTTATGACATCAGTCAGTAAATATTGTTATATGTATTCCAGGTGATACATTGTTTATCGGTGGCTGTGGCCGGTTCTTCGAAGGAACAGCCGACCAGATGTACCGAGCCCTCATCACTATCCTGAGCAGCCTGCCCGACTACACCAAGGTGTTCTGTGGCCACGAGTACTCGCTGCAGAACCTGAAGTTTGCGGCTCATGTCGAACCTGAAAACGAGGAGGTGCAGAAGAAAATTCAGTGGACTATAGAGAAGAGGCAGGAAGGACATCCTACTGTGAGTTTTTTTTTTAGTATTTGATCATTTTTCTGTCATTTTCTTCCCCTCCTCCATATTATATTTCATGAAGGAGATCTGAATGTGTCTTCACCACCATCCTTTGTGTCTCTCTCTTTTAATCTGTTTCTGTCCATGCTTGGTTGCCTGGAAGAGATCACCATTGGTGACAAGTCTCCAATTATGTCATATTATGTGTAAATTAGTTTCAAGTCAACAATGGTTGTAAATAAAGAGATCTATCTTCGTAAACAAAATAGAGTAAATGAGAGATAGCCAGACTAGCATAATGCTTTACTATACAACGTGTAACGGAAAGGCTGTATACATAAAAAGTGGGTTGATACTATACCTTATAAAGATGCTGTATTCGAAATTCCGAGCCAAAATAACAACATACACTTTTAAAAAAAAATTAAATATGACTGACTAGTAAAATCTTTTGCACGTAAACAAACATGTCACAACAATGAGGTGTGGTCTAATTTTGATGGGCAAGGTCGTGTTATTGACCTCACAGCTGTTTAGTGTGATAGTGCTGTGCAAATGTGAATTAGTCAAAAAATGACTAGTTTTTCAAAAAAAGATTAAAAATCAGCAAACGAACTTACACGGCTGAACATGCCCCCATCTAGTTTGTTACCGTTATCTGATTTGGTACTTTCAGTATGTATACAGTCTTTCCGTTACACGTTGTATATGTAGGTAGTATTATTATATCTTCTTTGCTACAGGCCAAATCTTGGCAGCTGTGAAGTTAGCTACAAGCTGTGCACATCCCCTAACATAATTATGACAATATTGCTACTGTGAAACCACTCGCCTAGTATTTATAGTTGCCAAGATATTTTCGCCCTTTAAGTAATTCCACAGGCAAACAATGAAATATTTCACCGGAGTACGTACATGATGGCTATAAACACGTTTAATGATTTACCTCATCATATTAAATCATTGTCTGGAAGTAATTTTTAAAAAATGTTTAAAAAATGGCTTGTTGAAATAACCTTTTATAGCATGAAGGAATTTTATGCATGTTCTCATGGGTCTGGCCCATATCTATATTATCCTACTAATATTATAAACGCGAAAGTTTGTGAGGATGGATGGATGGATGGATGGATGTATGGATGTTTGTTACTCTTTCACGCAAAAACTACTGAACGGATTGAGATGTAACTTTGCAATAATATAGCTTATATATCAGAATAACACATAGGCTATAAATTATAACGATATTGCGTCAAAAATCAAAATATCATGCGGGCGAAGCCGCGGGTAAAAACTAGTAAAAAATAAATCTAGAAAATGTGATCTCATTTTAGTTTTGTAAGGTACATATAGATTGTTTCAAATGTCTTCCTAGTTCTATATATTATTTTCTTATACTCGTATAGTGTTATTGAGTAATTGTTTATTGAGAGTAAATATTTAATATGTAGTAATAATTAGTTAATAATTTTCTCTAGGCTAGGCTTTATGAAGACAAAAATTGCATGTCCACTAGGACAGACTGTTGATACTAAGAAAATTGTACCTACCATCATTCTACACAGTTTGAGCAATAAATTTTACATTTTTTCTTTACCTTCTTTGATCAAGAGCACGTCATTAGCGCTCAGTCAGTATGCTGAGTGTGAGTTTTGTCGTAAACATGACGCGCTCGCTGTAAATTTGTTAGAACTTGCTCTCGCACAGTGTTTTAATAAATAACGCGCCGCTAGTGGCGCTGTACATTTCTTCATACAAATTACATGCTTACGCGCACGCGGCGAGCGCGTCATGTTTACGACAAAACTCACACTCAGTATACAGGTCAGAAGCGTCATAGCGCAGTATGAGTTTTGTCAGTAATCACCAAAGTTAAGCAACCTTTAGCATGTTCGGTCTTCGGATGGGTGACCGCGGGTGGCATTTGCAACTGAGCGCCGAGGCTCGGAAGACACGTTAAATTATAGGCCCCTATTTAGTTATGTCAGAGGCCTTGAGGCCGCTTAAAAACTGACACTAGGACTAGCCACCCGGTCTATATGAACATGCTTACTATTGTTACGAGATGGGTTCTTGAATAATCAGTTAAAACGCCGATTATTCACTTTGCACTTTATTGCACAAAATCACAATACACACGACACAACTGGTTCGCACAAACACTTCACACTGGCACTGATATTCACACACACTAGTCACTTCATAATCGCACTGGAACACGAGATGTTTTCGCTTCGACGGTAAACGAAAAACTGAGTCCCCAAGGGTCAGCCAGCGTATTTACGAGTATATCCGTCATAACAGTCTCAAATTAACTAGACGAGTCGCGACATTACTCGAACAGAGTAGCAGGTTGAAAAGTTCTGGAAATATCGGTGCCATTGTGTTTGACAAAGTAAACAAGATAAAAGTTCGAGACTTCCCTATTATTCTCAAATACAGACAAAAAACCATAAAACCGAATACAAAAGACCGGGAAACAAAGGCACCAAAAAAAACGCAAAACAATAGAGCACCCCAGAAGCGTGATCACGTAAACATCGCAGATTACATCATACCTACAACGGGCGTAGGCCTACTGCGTTACACTATTTAAAGAAATCAGTCTCAATCTTAAATTTTATTAATTTCAGGTGCCGTCAACAATAGCTGAAGAAAAACTATACAATCCCTTCATGAGAGTGACTCAAGAATCTGTGATGTTGCATGCCAAGGCTAGCAACCCCATTGACACCATGAAAGCAATTCGGCTCGAGAAGGATAGTTTTAAAGGATAAATAATGTTGCATTTATAGAGTTAAAATGAAATATTTGTTATTGCATTTTTAGGGTACGGTACTTGTTATATATTTTTATCGCTTTGTTTTACACAAATCTTTAGTGCACAATTTTATAAGTTGTGGAAAGGTTTTGAATTAGTGTCAACTCTTTGTAAAGTGTAATATTATAAAAATTAGTTTTAGCAGCTCAATAGCCATTCTCTATTATGGAAACATTTTGTTCATATATTTAACTTTCTCTAATAATTGAAATTAAACATTCACATTACTCATCCCAAAGCGGTTTTTAGCTTGAGTTTGTGTGGCATTACCAAAAGGTAATTGTAGTGGAATTTGAGTGTGAATTTATGAAAATCAACATAAAAATGTTTGGTACAGTTAACTGACCAATTATGTTATAGGTAATAATCTGTCAAAATAGATAATAATATTGTAAGTGGTGTATGGTTTTTATAAAACACTGAACATAATAAAATAAAAATACATGTTTTCCAAGTTTAGTTAGGTATAAAGAGTCCACACTCTAATTATTTTTGGAAGTTTTGTTTTGGAAGCTCAGAAGAATGACAAGTAATAAAACTATTGCTAAATTTTACTTAAATAAAAACTACGTTACAGCTGTCTGTTCATATCTGGTTATACAGCATACGCGAGAGTGAGTGGAACAAAAAAACGCAATGTCTGTCGGCATACGTCAAAATCACAAGTTGAAATGTCAAAATGGTTAAAAATTTGGTTCCACTTTCTCTTTTATGATCGGAAATTTGAACCCTCTAGTTTCAGCAGAAGGTTCAAATCTGAATCCTTTTTGAATTTGGACAGCCGAGTGAGCTCAATGTTAGTTTGTGAAACCCTTCGAATTTACGTAAGTTCGGGTGTATGTGCATCCTTTTCTGACACCTTTTAAATTTCACTTTTAAAAGGGACAAAGTGATACTCAGCGCCACACAAATCAGCAGATGACAAGTTAGCCGCAGATGACACTTGGCCGTGATAGGCCAATTATTGCGCATGTGTGCACAATTTTGATGCCGCGTGTCGTAGTGGTGAGCATGGGCGTAGGGAGCGTTTGTTATGTACTTAAAAAGATGGCTTTGGAAAATATTTTATGTATATTAGGTAAATTAAAAGTTCTTTTAAACTTATCATTAATAATTTTTATTTGTGTATGGTTCCTATAAAACATTGAACGTAATAAAGAAGGATGCACGGAATTAACCTGTCAAAATTTTTTATTTTTTTTTTGTTAGTAAAAAACCAAACATATTTTCTAAAAATGATATGTGCTTTAAAAATATAGGGATTTTTTGCTGTTTTCATATCACTAATTAAAATTAACCCACCAGAAAAATTACAATGATTTTTTTTATTGTTTTTACATTACGGATTACATACATAAGAAGAGGCGGTATGGTCTTAAAGGCTTTAGTGTCCAAAAATGGGCGAATTATTTGAAAAAAAAAAAAATCTTTTATTACTGTTGCTGTCAAAAAAAAAGGAAATGACAAATTCAGTCAATCAGATGACGTATTTAGTGTTGCCAGACTTCGTTCTCAGTATCCAGACTTAGTAATTTTGGAAATGTTGATGTAATAATTATTTTCTTTTTTAACTATTGGCACGTTAACTCGTTTTAGCCCGTAATGTTTACAAACTGAGGTGTTATTATACATTTTTATAGAAACATACATTTTTGAATACTAAAAGATTATCAAAAAGAAAAAATATTCTTATTATTTTTATATGTACTTTTTATCATATACTTTACTACTAAAAACAAAAAGCAGTAGTTGAAGTTATCCGAGAAATTCGTGGCAATTTTAATATTACTCGTAATAATCCTTAAGGGTGCTATTCGAATCTTTCACTTGCTTTACTTCACTTGCAGCAGCTGCACTAGGCCGGCTGTGGCTACACAACTGAGGCGTTAGTCCAGGTTTACACATAAATTGAAATTACATCTGTTCGATATTGCCCTATACATTTTTGTACAGCGCCCCTGGCCGAAACGATGAAGAACTAACCAAAATGTATGGAGCCACACGCGAACGCAAAAGTTTAAGTAAACAACACAAAACCTGGACTAAGGGCTCTGGTTATCTAGGTAGTTGTATGAATTTCTACAAAAAGATTCCGAACACGGCTGCGGCAGCATGTGCTACCGAGCCTCGGCTGCAAGTGTTATTAGCCTGTTTAAACAAGTCCAACGTACCTGCGATGTACGACGTAGGCAACCAGCATCGGAATCATTCCCGACTGCGGATACAAGCAGCGGCTCATGTGTGTGCTACCTCCATTCGCAACCTGCATCCGCAGGCTGCAGCCGAGGTTCGAATAGCTGCTTTACTTATATTCTTAACTTATAGTTGCGGTTCTTGTACTTTTGCTAATGAAATGGATGAATACCGAATTTTCTTTATCATTCCATTTTTCATTTTCTTTTTATATCAGTCCTAGACATTGATTTTTTTTGACGTGACAACGTCTTATAAATCGATGAACTCCAAAAAGTAATCTGATATTACAGACAAGATGACATGCACTGTTTTAAAAATCAATATAAATATCATTGAGACAATATTGACTAAAAATACATGACATCAAGTTTTTAAAATCGAGCACCATTTTAGCACTTTGAACATAACAAACCTGGCAATCCATAATCTTTAGTGTGTATACATGTCTATAAATAGGTACTTATAGCTTGAAAATTGTTTTCGTCTTTTCTTATTTTATATTCAATTTTAGCGAAATTGTACATATTTGAACAGTTTTAGAAGCGTCTTAAATCACATTGGTGAACATATCATTCTTAGAAAATAAGTGAGTCTGTTCGTATATAACAGGTCCGGGTATGTATGGGCTCGCGCATCCTTCTTTAAAATACTTGTTTTTCAAGCCCAGTTATGAAGAGTTCACACTAGGTATAACATTAATTCTTTTTGGAAGTTTTGTTTAGTATAAAGATTTGTAATGTACATATTTAAAAAATGACTTTGGAAAATATGTTATGTATACTAGATAAATTAAAAGTTCTTTCATACTTATTATTAGTTTTATTCTAAATAAACCTAAACTTAAAGCTGACTATCACAAAACATAAAAGGAAATGAACGCTTCGTCATTGCTCCTTCTTTATGTATTGAGACATTTGTTCTGCATATTTTTCTTTTGATCTTTCGAACATTGCAACATATACCTGGAAAAGAAACAGTAATTTGCTTAGTCACTAGTATATGCATAGTTAGGAGAGGCAGTATGGGTAGGCCTTGCCCATCCTAGTTTTTTTTTATGCATCTCAGGAGACTTGAAAGTCGATGAATTCTATTTTTATAGGGTATAAATAAATAGACAGAGAAAATTACTAGCTATGCTAAGGCCGCCCTTAGACTTGTAAGATTTACTCACGTAAGTGACATAGGCCAAATCATTCAAGTCAAGTGAAGTTAGCTACAGGTTGCGGCATATAAGTTTAGCGCTGAGCAAAGTGTGGAGGGGTTGGCTGTGCATGGGTTTAGTATGGCGTTCACCATGCGCAGCCATCACCTCCACAGTACCCTCAGCTCTGCAGCTTTATGTGAGGTTCAATCAGGATTGTGTATTGTGCAGCTTGTAGCCTAAGTGCACATCCACCAACTTTTATGATTTGGCCTATAAGTAGCATATGCATATATAAAGCTTATTGCAAGTGTAAGACACGCCTAAAGCTCACTGGCTGCACAAAATAGTGATAGTACTAAGATTAAGATTACAGTAGATAAGTCATAATACCTACTTGTATTATATGTAACGAATATTTGTATCCATCCCACTGTAAGAGCAATTACAACCATGGAATTTTAGAAACAGTGACCTTCATTACAATGGCAAGTTGCAATACAGATTTTTCAAACAGAAATGTAGATCATAAATAGCGCTAACAAACTTGTTCACCAATTCATAAAGTGAAGACTACATTTAAACAAGTTTATTTACTATTGAACCAAGAGCAGTTCAAGAGTACTGTTATTGTTTTTATCAAATAAAAAACAGCAATAGCACTATATTTAATTTTATGAGCTGACATTAAAATTCACATTTAAGTTTTTTTCCTACAGAAACTTAATTAGCAGAGCAACATCTCACTTATTTTTTTAAATTGTAAATCTTTTTATGCTTCGCCACCAAAAGACCTGGCGGTATGATGTTGTGCTCAAGATAAAGCGCAATATGGAAACTAAAACTCGAGAATGGGTAATTTTGGTCTTGAAATATTTGTGGAAGTTAAGGGAAGGTTTAAACGGTGATAAAATTTACACCATTTGCGAGAAAAATAATAAAAAACATTAATTTCATTTTCCCATACAAATATTCCTGCATGTAAAAGTTGTCTATGACAATTATTGACAAATGGTGAAATGAAGTTCACCGAGTTGGCTAGTTTTATAAAAAAAACATTTACGAAGAATACAATACAATATACAAGTATTAATACTTGTAAATTGATTTTAAGTTGCATCTAATCTTATCTTTTATCTTGAATACTTACACTTTTTTCCTCATGGGTTAGTGACCGCCACCTTGATGCGAGCTGCCTTGTGACCTCTTGTTTTGAAGGTTCCATACCAATTTCTGAGTTCGCTTCTGCCACAACCAGCGGCCTCTGTTCTTGACAAAATTGAAAGAAGGCATTACATGGCTTTTTGGGGGCATTTGGATCTCTTTCAGGCTGCAAGATAAATTTCATGAATTAGAAGATGGGAGTAATGGTCAAATTGATCATATCAATGCACTATAAGTTTGTTGTATAATGATTTTCTGTGATAATTTTAGGTGCTCAGAAGATTTACCTTGTCTGCTTTACTTTTCCTTTTGGGACCTGGCTTCTTTCCAACAGCAGCATTTTGTTTCTCAGCTTGCTTTCCACTCACTTGAGCCTTAGGTGCAGGGCGTGGAGTCTTCGGTACAGGCTCTGGTTTAGCCTCAACTTCCAAAGAAATAGTCCTGAATGGATCTCCATGTCTGTCTAACCTTTCGACCAAGAGTTTGATATCCTTACGATACCTCTTGGTTATTTTCTTCACTTCATTTATCCTGCAATGATAGCTAATCTTAGTACACGCCCGTGAAACGCACAAGAGCTCGAATAACTACACTAAACACAAACCTATTTACAATTCTTTCGTTATCCTGTTGCAAGACTTCACATCGTTCCAGTAGTAATTGATATTTTCGCCTATAAATGTTCTCTACAGGCGGTAAACTAACCATATCATCTGAGTCGTCAGAAATATTCGAGTTTAGCTGTTGGACTGTCATTTTAATTTATTTCACGGCTTCAAAGTTCGAGACGATCGAATTTCTTTTTCATTTACGGCTGACGCTAGCTGTCACTTTTGTTTTGAGAATTTTCTTGCGGTTGGTACAAATGCTGCGCAATGTGACAGTTCTACTTTTATGTTTTGGCGTCGCATTTTTGTGCATTTGTCAAAGTCAAGTAATACAATACAATACAAGAACACTTATTGACACCACAAGAAATAAAACATAACAGTAGAAGAAGAAAAACGATAGAAGAATGGTACAAAAGGCGGTCTTATCGCTAAAAGCGATTTTTTCCAGACAACCTCTAATGTGTGGAAACGTGTTATTGACATGGACGGCGGTGTAAACATAAATGAATAAAGTAGAGCTATAATTATCACAAACAATAAAATAAAATACACTACATAATAATAGGGGTACACAAATACTTCTTATAATACATACAATAAAAATAAACCTACTTACATACATAAATAAATACATATAGTTAAAACGTAAGCGATAAGTAATATCAGTTATTAAGACAGCTTTGTAAGATAGTTTGACCTGAGTCTTGAAAGATTCAACGCTCTGCGCGCGTTTGATATTTTATTAAAATAGTCACTATCGTAGTCACGTCATAGTCCAATAAAGTTGCGGTCAAGTCCAAACATAGTCTAAGTCATACCTCAGTAAAGCAGTGGAGACTTTACTACGTAGTATTATTATATCTTCTTTGCTACATGCGTCTATGGAGTTTTGGTAACAACACGGAACAACATGATGCGGCACATTATTTCACTTGCCTACACTCATGCACGTAAATCAGCTCATAATCAACGAAATACCACAATTATTCACCAATTATCACTCACACGTTTAACATAAATACAGCGACATGATTTTTCTGCGTTCCCGCCAAATCTCGATGTGACAGTTTTTCTTCTTCTTCTTAGTTTTGGCATCGCATTATTGTACATTTGCCAATGTCAAGTATTAAGTTTTAATAATTTTTGATATTTTATCAAAATAGTCACTGTCGTAGTCACGTCATAGTCCAATAAAGTCGCGGTCAAGTCTAAACATAGTCCAAGTCATGCCTCAGTAAAGCAGTGGAGACTTTACTAGAGGCGTCTATGGAGTTTTGGTAACAACACGGAACAACATGATACGTCATATTATATCACTTGCCCTCACTCATGCACGTAAATCAGCTCATAATCAACGAAATACCACAATTTTACACTAATTATCACTGATAAAAACACAAGTTTAACAAAATAATACAATGACACGACATGATTTTTCCGCGTTCCCGCTAAAAAACCATGTGACAGTTATGTTCCTATGATCGATTTGCGCTATGCTAAAATCACAGACATATAAGAGTAATATGTCTGTGGCTAAAATGTATCTGCTACCCTTGTCTTACACCTAGTATAATATATGCTCTATCTCTTACAGAAAAGTGTTCCCAGGTCATGCTCTCTACAAAAACTCAGAGGCACCAATATCAAAACACAAACGTTGCACGGAATCGGATCCGTAGAGTAAGGAAAGCGCGCTAACATTTGCGCGGTAAATTCAGTTTTTCTACCTCCCGAGATGTCTATCGCGCCGCTATTGCGCACACAATCATTTGGTATATAACCCGAGGCTACATCGATCGCAAAATTCCGTGTATACATTATTGTGTCAGTTCAGACTGAAATACTGCATTGCTTCATTTTATGAAGCATGTGATACAAAAACTATATTACACAAATGTATCTAGCCAGTTGATGTTAATGTAGATTGTGTAATTTGGCAAAGTTCCTAAAAATGTGTGGCAAATTCGTTTGATATTGATAAAAAAAAATAACAAACAATTGCACAAATGCATTCGAAAAATAGCGATGAGATGGGTTCCGGTGCTAACGAGACGAACTATGTTTATTTGTTTCATATCATTATTTCTATTTTACTTATTTTATGCTTTGAATACTTGTTTAGTTGACGAAAGACAGGTAAGTTTTTAAACTCTATACTAAAGAGATTCTCATAGCCAAAAGCTACTACACAATACAGGACTTCTTAGACGATAAATGTTTCGATATCGCGAATCAGACAAAGTAAATTAGACCCTAACCGTTATTGATGGGTTTAGGGGACCCAGGGTTGACTAAAACGACTGATGAAAGGAGATTAAAAAAAGTAATAATAGGAGATAACTGTTCCTATTATTTACTTTAGTGTTTAAGTCAATTGCAATACCCTAAAACAGGGTCCATAAAAATGTAACTCTAAGTTTATAAATTAGTTAAAATTAGACTAAGAGATGTATGTGTTTTTGGTGCAATAAATGATTGAATATTGAAATATTGAATATTTTTCTGTATTGCCTAGGGTAGATGTAGACATGTATAAGGTAGACAATTTTAATGCCAAAATAATATTTTTAGAATTTTTCTATCCTCGATATTCACAAAAACAACATTTATCGCGTTACATGACATTGTTTATTTCTATTTATAATTTTGACATCGAATGGCCAAAACCGGGGCAGTGGCCCACAACCGGTGCATCTTATATACATTTATATGGAAAAAATAAGATGACTATTAAAGTTTAAAATTCATACAGGTGATTCGTGACTGGATCCGTACATGCCGTTCAGTATTATTGTTGAACTTTTTTGTTACACGTTGATATGTATTTTTACTTTTCCAGATTTCTTTCAAATACATATTCTTGAAAAAGCACGTGGCAAAGTACAGAAGCGTCACATTTCGTCTCGCGTCTTTCTTAGGACTAAATCTAAATGAAACTAGCAGTTACATGCGACTGAAGCAGAACACCACCCCGGTGAAGAGACTACCTGACGCACTCATCATTGGCGTTAAAAAATGTGGAACAAGAGCGCTGTTAGAATTTTTAAGGTGAGAATCCAGAATAAATAAATAAATAACTCTTTATTGTACACACTAAATAAAACTTACAATAAATACATTAGAGAAATTCTAAAGATAGTGCAACACTAGGCGGCCTTATCGCTGGAAGCGATCTCTTCACGGCAACCCAAAGGAATGTGCTAAAAATATTAGACGGGGAGTACAATAAATACCTACTAAAAATACACTATGTACCTAAATACTAATACTACATACAATATCTAACACATAATACTACTACATAAATACCGTCAGACTACCCGTAACCACGGTCGATGCAACTCGGCCGAAACGTCGGGATGATGAGGTATTTATTTATCTCGTAATTTTAGTGCGCGATTAGTCCCGTAGTATATAATACTAAACTCTTACTATGGTGCCAACCTGGAAATAGAGAAAAATACAGTTGTTTCATACGTTTCATCGATGCCGAGTTGCAATTTTGTATGGAACTGTTCTGCTCTGCTCTGCTTATTAGCTAGCTCCAAGTAGCACAACGAGCTATAGGGAGGGCTATGCTTGGAGTCTTTCTGTGAGATCGCATCAGGAATGAAGAACCAAAGTTACCGACACAGCCCAACGAATTGGCAAGTTGAAATGGATCACTCTCTATAGACTCTATAGATCTAGAGACTCTCCGTAGACGAACCAAAGTTACCGACTTAGCCCAACGGATTGGCAAGTTGAAATGGCAATGGGCAGGGCACATAGCGCGGAGGACTGATGACCGATGGGATCGAAAAGTTCTCGAGTGGAGACCACGTACCGGCAAGTGCAGCTTAGAATATCCACCTACAAGGTGGACAGATGACGGGTTCGCGCTAGATGCAAGCCGCTTCCAACCGGTCTTATTGGAGATCCATAGGGGAGCCCTATGTCCAGCAGTGGACTTCATATGGCTGATGGATGGATGGAACTGCTGCTTCTATTCTCGAATCTCGGGTTGGCCCCATAGTAAAAGTTGTTCATAATTCATAATAGTCTTAATCACCCCCTTTCGCCCTATTACTTTAGTATAGGGTAAGCAGATAACCCTGTATTTATATCATCTGTGTTTACAACCCTATGTTCGTATTTTCAGCGTTTCGGGGCAAATGAGATTCCACATCAAAACAATTTAGGGGCATTTTGAAATGCGTGTGCGCTAACAGTCAATGAATGGGACTTGGTGCTTATTTATCTGTTAACGCTTTAAAGAATACAATATACTTATCAAAGAATACATTTGAAGTTTTGTATTTTACTGTACCTTTTTATAGTCCATGGCTAAGCCTAAGCCTACGCCTAATACTATAAGTGATTGAGCCACATCTACCACGCTGTCCTAGTGCGGGTAGATGCAAAATTGGTTAAGATAAGTAGGTATATAAATATTGTATCTATTTTCAGAATACACCCAGACGTGAGAGCAGCAAGATCCGAGGTTCATTTCTTCGATAAATTCTACCACAAGGGTTTTGAATGGTATAGGTACGTAATTTTTTTTTAATACCTAGGTATAGCTATCACAAGTCACAAGCAGGACCGGATTAACCCTGTCAATTACATTTTTGGGGCTCTTTTTCTTTACCCTTTTACCTAGATCTATCACCTTAGAACCATCGACACGAAGAAGAAGAAGAAGGACTGATCATAAAGAAAATAAATTGAATATTTATAATTTCAGGGATAAAATGCCGGCCACCCTTGAAGGTCAGATAACTATGGAGAAGACTCCATCTTACTGGGTGACTCGGTCGGCGCCGCGCCGAGTTTACTCCATGAATCCCTCCGTCAAACTGTTAGCCGTTGTGAGAGACCCTGTCACGAGAGCCATTAGCGACTATACGCAATCTGCCAGGTATTATACTCTTCATTGATTTCAAGCCATAAATAGTTTCAATGTTATTTTCCACAAGAACCTTTTTTTTTCTATAATCTAGGATACTAAAAAAAAAAAGATCAGAATTCTAACCCTGATGAGCCGTGAGCCGTGGGAGTAATTTTACTGTTCATAGAGTAATAGCCTTTTTAATAATCTATCTAATATCTAAGAAGACACACTGGCCCAGAGCGGTTTGTTCGGTTCCAAATTATAATTATGTCATGTAATTTTTTCTACAGAAGTAACCATACCAACAGGTTGCCTCGCGATATCTTCTTTCTCCGAAAAGCCAGTGGTGTATAAATCCGTAAATAAAATACAATAAATTCAATGGTACGGGCACGGGACCAAACCGTCACGGCTTCTCAAAGTAGAAAAAAATTAAGCCTTATAAAAAATAATTTTGTTTCCAGTAAAAGAGCCACCCTCCCCCGTTTTGAAGAACTGGCACTGATCAACAGCACAGTTCGCTGGGCTACACCACTTTCCGTAGTGGACGCGACATGGCCACCTCTTCGTATTGGAGTCTACGCGAGGCCTTTCAAACGATGGCTCAGAAAATTCCCTAGAACAAGAATACTGATTGTAAGCGGGGAGAGGCTGGTGGCTGATCCAGCTGCAGAGATGGCCAGGGTACAGGTAAGCAACGCCGAAATATCTACCGGAACTTTTTTCAGGAAAGGGAAAAAACAAACAAGGTGTTCCAGGTTTGAAGATTTAGAGCGTACGCGAGATCTCTCTTATGCGGGCTTAGAAAATTTCCCACGGTAAGAATATGGAATGAGAGCGGAGAAAGTTTGATGGCTGATCCACCACTAGGTGGAGTTCTGTGGTAATCCAAATCTACCCTACCATATATTGCTAGCTAGGGTACTTACCTATTACTACTCCATTTCCAAGAACTAAGGTTCGGTATGTAGCAAGACATTTTATATGCTGGTTCAGAAAGTTTGCTTGGGCAAGGTTATTGGGCCATATCACTTTTAGTACCGGCCGCCGCTTCGTCTCGGAGTCTGCGCGAGGCCTTTCAAACGTTGGCTCAGAAAATTTCCCAGAGCGAGAAGATTGATTGTGAGTAGGGCAAGGCTGGTGGCTGATCCAGCGGCTGAAATAGCCAGGGTGCAGGTGAGTATTACTAATTTTACTCTTAACATTTCTTGAAAACGAAAGGGGGAAAAGTATAACGGCTCATTTCGAAGACTTACTGCAGGTACCTCGATGCGAGACCTCTCAAACGTTGGCTCAGAAAATACCCAAACAAAGAATATTCAGTGGTAACTCTCCTACCATAGTCTCCTAAGAAGAGGGTGAGAAATGGCCAGGTTAGTCAGTATCCATCCAGTAAACTAAGAAAATTCCCCAGAACAAAGGTACTGCCCATTTGCAAAGAGACTAGTGGCTGACATCAGTGTGTAAGTAACTGTATTCGTTTCGTCGGCGGTTACATCCATGGATGCAACAGTAAAAGAACAAGAACTTTTGGCTTCGAACCAGCGGAAACATAATCCAACCTTTCGTCTTTCAGAAATTCCTGGGCCTCAAACGCGTTATTACCGACAAGCATTTCTACTTCAACTCCACAAAGGGTTTTCCCTGCCTCCTCAAATCTGAAGGAAGTTCTACACCCCACTGCCTGGGCAAGACCAAGGGTCGCAGCCACCCTTTTATCGACCCGAAGACTATAGAACGACTGAGGGACTTTTATAGGCCTTTTAATGAACGGTTCTACCAGCTCTCTGGTATTAACTTTGGATGGCCTTGAATGTGTTGTGATTTTGTATACGTGGTAGGAAAATTAGGTATATGTATTGAAGATGTTGGTCAGATGCCCAATTTCAACAGACTAAATGAAACTGCATACTTTTGCCCACCTCAGAAAAATAGTACGTATTGATTTTAAGTTTGCTGGGGTGGGCAAGGCCCAATTATGCCCCCTAGCTACGCCCATGGGCAGTTGGACACATCACTAGGTAATCCTTTAGTCAGTTGATATTGAAATCGAGTGTGTATGTCACGGCTATAACCCGATTTTAGGGATTACGCCTACTTCATTGGATATTGGATTACGTGTTTTCCCTAGTTAGATATGACGGAATGCCTTTGGGACATCGCGTTTTTCCTAGTTACACCCCGAAACATTATGATTGTTTTCTGGTTAAATAATATAATATACATTATTTATTACTAAATTCTAAGATACCTAATAACGTTTTATAATACAATTTTGTTATTATGGCTTAGCTAATTATTAAATATTTCATAAGATAAACCAATGGTTGTGCATCGTATTTGTAATCGTAAATGTTAAAAAATCAGGGGTTCTATTTTTGTCTTCATTGCTGATAGCCCGCTAAGAAGTATTCGTAAATATGGTTACGATACAGAAAATAGGAGCGAGCATTGAAAACCTACATTCCTGCGAACGGCATAGCATAGCATGCGACTATAAAAGTAATATTGCAAGATTTAAAAAAAAATATCGTAGCAAGGGGCCAAGGGGGCATAGTGTTACAGCGCCGAGCCTAGAAACAGAAAACTCACCCCCCCCTCCCTCTCCAATCTACGGTAGTAAATGGATTCATGTATTTTTTTCAATAGAAGTCACGCTAAGGCATAAGACGTGGAGAAGGTACACAGAAAAGATCTACAGTTCTGCTGTTCTGTGAGTAGGTACCATAATATATCTAATTATTCCTATTCGTAAATAAATCTAACTTAGGTATAAATTACACTGCTCATATTGTCATACATATGTATAGATAGATAATATTTGTTTGTTCTAGAAAGGTAAATAATTGTATGAGAAAGAAAAATGTTTTACGAACCAAACACTACTTACACTAATATATAACCGACGAACGTGAGCAGTCTGTTTCCAAAATTTAACATAAATAATTGTAAGTCACTGGAAAATAATATTTTTTAATTAAAAATAAGAATGTACTAGAATATGTGCAAAAAGAGAACCGTCGTGGCGTTAAAGTGAACTAACAATAAGATTTTAATCATCAGCCAAGGTACCGACTATACTTGGTAGACGCGAGTACTGACGAAAACCGAATTGGTGTCTACCGAGTATCAAACACTTTTAGTTGTACTAGCAATGACAGAGCAGTGTTGTCAACGTAACAAAATTAGTAAAATGGCACACGGGCGACCTCGCCTACGACGCTTCTCTTTTTGCACAAACTCTAACAAAAATTCTTATATCAATACTAATTTTACAAAAATAGTTCATAAATTACAGTTTAAAGCTTTTGCTATAGTAGTATAGTACCTATATTAGTATCAATTAAGCACGTATGCCCTCCGTTTACTAGTGCCATATTATGGTTATATTATTATGTAGTAAATAAAGATAATATACTAGGTAATAAAGAACATTTTTAACTTCAATGCTTCTTTATTTTTAACTAGTTTTTACCCGCGGCTTCGCCCGAATGATATTTTGATTTTTGACACAATATCATTATAATTTATAGCCTATGTGTTATTCTGATATATACGCCATATTATTGCAAAGTTTCATCTCAATCTGTTCAGTAGTTTTTGCGTGAAAGAGTAACAAACATCCATCCATCCATCCTCACAAACGTGCGCGTTTGTAATATTAGTAGGATTCCGATGACGTCATATGGGTATAAATTATTTTGAAACCTAGAAGACCTAGATCTGTATTTGGCACCATTAATGGTTTCTACATAGGCCAAATCATACAAAAGTCGTCGGAAGTGAGGTTAGCTAGAAGCTGCGCGAAACCCAATCAACGTGCAGCTAGGTGAGCTTCCGTCAGGATTGGATATTGCGCAGCTTGTAGCTAACTTCACATCCGCCAACTTGTATGATTCTGCTTACGATGTCTTAAATCGAATGCTATCAATTTAATGTTGCCAGTTTTGTGACTTTTAGCTAGAAATTAAAACTCACGAAGAGCGATTGAGCCATATCTAAGCTGGTCGTGTGGGTTGTTGGATTCACTTCCGCCCAGTGGCGTATTATCCCTAAGGCAAAGTAAGCATGTGCCTAGGGGCGCGAAGGTACAAATGGGCGCGCTTGCGGAATTGTAAAACAAAGAAAAAATATATAATTTAGCATAAAATTAATTGCTCCAGTAAGTATCTACCTATCTACGCCACCCACTTACACAATAAAAACTATTATTTTTATTACAACCTCAATTTGAGGCCGTGGTGGTCTAGTGGTAATGACACCTGCCTTACTATCGTGGTCGTGGGTTCAAATCCCGGTCCCGTACCAATGAATTCCAGGGAATTTATGTACGGAATTTCACACCACAGGCTTTTCGGAAAAGGAAAACATCGTGAGGCAACCTGCATGCGTCCGTTGAAGAAATTCGATGGCGTATGTGAATCCACCAACCCGCACTGGGCCAGCGTGGTGGATATGGCCCAATCACCCTTCGTGGATAGGCCTACGTCCTGTAGTGGACTATTAAAAAGGCTGGTACAATACAGTACAGTACAATTTGCTTCAATTTATTATTAAGATATAAATTTGTCGGATGACTTGCAACGTCTACAAACAACCTTGTCAGTGGTAAGTACATGATCTCTGGTTGAAGTTGGAAAGATATGACTGCAATATTCATCGCGTCGACCGCCAGTGAAAAGGTATCGAACGTTCCTACTTCTAAAATTGCGGGGACGAGGGTGTGGCGCGGAGGCGGTAGCTAAGCAGTCAGGCGGGAACAGAGTTGTAGTATAATTGTACTATTTGTATTATTATTTTACAGTATGTGTAGCACGTAGTATCGTAATGCCACTATACTACGCGAAAATGCCATAATTATTTTTTCAGTTTAACCGAATTCCAATATCAGTGGTTGTTATTACTTTTCAATAGGTATTTTATCTAAAATATCGGAAATTTCGAGAAAATAAAACAATATGTGAGTTAAAATTCGAATTGAAATTGATAAAGGATCTAAAAAAACAAAAGGTCAATGGAGTCATGACCCCCCTCTGGGCCCTTGTCGATCTTTCTGCCCACTGCTTTATCTTTACTTAAAATCGGCTCTTTGTTGAAAAATACATCGAAAATAAATCGAATGCTGTGTTTTGCTCACATCTGATGTCACTTCAACGTCAAACTAACTTTCACTAACAAAACATTGAAAAAAATTCGAGCTTACTGCTCTAGTGCTCAAAAAGCGTGCATCCAACGGGGGGGTCTTTTGTCAGGCGACGGTTTTTGCTTAGATCAACGTCATGCATTAGAATTTTAATGCTTGCTAAACTTGAAAATTTCTCGCGATAGCGATCGTGTACTGTTATAATGCGCGAGCGCAGCGGCGCTATAACAGTACACGGCTCTCTTTTGGTGTTACTAAAAAGACCGTAAAGATTTTTACATAAAACAAAACTAAGATGATATGGGATATTATTTATTCTTACCTATACAATCATACACAAATAGTATCACATTTCGCTTCAGGGTTGCTACAAACATAAGCTGGCTGGCACAGTCGATTCGGCAGAATTTGTTCAGCGACAAAGCCAAACCAAAGTTATGCATTTATCGACTAGTGCGGGAGGTTCCTTCTGGTCCAATCTCCACAATTCGGTTGTCATTCGGCTGTCACACTGCTCCGCGCGTCGCGGCATTTCCGAACTAGTCCATTTAAATGTTACATGAGCTGTACATTTGTTAGAGGACGCAATTTTATTTTTGAGACATGTGTGGAGTATGAAATGACAGGAGGTATGAAAAGTAGAGTACGCAGCACTAAAACTAAGTCTGTTTTCGTCTTGGGCGACTTGAACCCCAAGAAAAGTGAATAAAACTTAATAGAAAAATTCTCATCGAAAAATTTTTATTTTAAATATAGGGCAAAGAATTATAAGACATATTTGTAGGCAAAGCAATTTTCCACAAATTATGTGCTGACATTTTTTTGTAGGATGCTTAGTTTCCGAGATATCGCGACAAAGGTGTTTGCACCACTTTTTCCAAGATGGCGGCTGGGCGAAAAGGGCGGCAACCCCACAAACTTGGGGTTAAGCTTCTATTGGCACATGTCTCAAAAATAAAATTGCGTCCTCTAACAATTGCGATATAATGGGCTTAAATTGTAACATTTCAATGGACTAAACATACCTAATATAGTAGATGCATCGGACACCGGTCGTGGCCATGTTAGTTTAATTTTTAATTGTGTAGACAATTTAATATTTTCTAAGAATTTTATAAACTTTGACATTCACACAAACAATATACCTATGTGTTATATTATTTTTAATCTATCCACGCAATAGTTTGACATTGAATGGCCAAAATTGGGGCAGTTGGCACAAACGGTGCATCTACACATACATTTGATTTGAACGTCCAGCAGTGTTGATGCCGGCCCGCTTATATGTGTAGCAAGCCTCACACACTCAGTTTACATTGTCCCTGTCTGGGACAAAGACTAACAAAAAAAAGACTGGCAAGTCCGTGGGGTTGATCTGTAGATACGAGACCGACGCAGAAGTCCCGACGGAGGACGTGAGGATCTACAAATCCGTACACCAATTCCAAGGACTCCATTACTCTGTAATATACAATGTGTTTGTCTACCGGTGTCGGAGCCTTGAGCGGTGACCTATATGGCAAACTAGTTTTTACCCGCGACTTCGCCCGCATACGCAATATATCATTATAATTTATAGCCTGTGTTATTCTGATATATAAGCTATATTATTGCAAAGTAGGATAGATAGAAGTAGGATGGATCCTCACAAACTCACAAACTTTCGCGTTTATAATATTAGTAGGATTTTGAATAACTTTAACTGTGAGATCAACTCTGAAAACGCAAAAAAAACAGCTATTTCATACTTTTTGTCGAAAGTCTTTAAAATCGTATGGAACAAGCAGTTTTTTATTTCACGTTTTCAGAGTTGGTCTCATATGGTAAAAGTTGTTCAAAATTTGCTATAGATGTCACCACTTAAGGCTCCGACACCGGTAGACAAACACAATTGTATGTATAAACAAACAATATTTCAAATAAAAAATATTTATTCTTACCTTTACAATCATACGCAAATAGTATCACAATTCACTTCACATATTCAGTTTACACTGTCACTGTCTGGGATGAAGACTGGTAAGTCCGTGGAGTTGATCTGAAGGTACGAGACGGAGGCAGAGGTCCCGACGAAGGCGAACACTGTAGGCACGCCATCCGTGTATTTGGCTTGGAGAGCTACCACGTCAGCGGTAGACGGGAAATGAGCTGATTCACTGGAATTGAGAAAGAAGATTGTTAGTGGTACAGAAAGAGTTAAGGTGACGCATTGATAAAGTAAGTAAGTTCGTATAGGCCGGGTGGCTAGCCCTGGTGTCAGAGTTTTTAGGCCGCCTGAAGGCCTCTGACATGGCTAAACGGTAAAACAACCGGGACCTACAATTTAACGTGTCATCCGAGCCACGGTAGCGCTCAGTTGGAAAATGCCACAATGATGGTGACGCATTGATGAACTATTGTTTCTCAAAATTCGAGTACCGCGCCCCTTCACCCGTATAAATTTTACGCGGTCGCGCTTGACAGGATCGCGCCAGAGCGGCGGGCGGCAGTGAGTTTTTAATTAATTACTCATAATGTACACATTCAAAAAAATAACTTCTCGGTCTGTAAAATAGAAAAGTGATTTGGCTATTTTATTCGTAAAAAATAATGGCGTGTTGTCGCTGATAATTCTGAGCATTCGAATTATTAAACTTTTTTTTGATGAAAAATTTGTATTTTTTTTAATATAGCAGGTCACATTCAAAATTTTGTCCGGTTCATTAAATTTTTCAAGATTTTTAAATGCGTTCTCGCAGGAATCAGGAATT
The DNA here is from genome assembly GCA_949316475.1 of Hypomecis punctinalis. Taxonomy (NCBI): domain Eukaryota; kingdom Metazoa; phylum Arthropoda; class Insecta; order Lepidoptera; family Geometridae; genus Hypomecis; species Hypomecis punctinalis. The sequence continues at coordinate 7,569,767 of OX438801.1, read as the reverse complement.
TGATTATTTATGCCGCTCTTGGACTTGTGAGGGCAGCGTAAGATGTGATAATAGAAAATGGCAGTAAGGTTTCAAATCCCGGATTCGGACCATCTGGAATTTATGTACGAATTTTTACATTACTGGCTTTTTTTTAAAACAAAAATGAGACAACTTGCGCACGGCCCAGAAGAAATACTTTAAACGTCTGTGAATATGGGTCAAGGTGGAATGTCGCGTAATAGCTTTTAAGCTTTTTGAAAGTAGAGGTTTATATTCATCAATGACCTATTGAAAAATAATGCTAATACAGAACAGTACAACAATGATCAGTATGTTTCATATTGAATGTAAACGCTACAATTTAAAGGCAGGTAATAATCTCGCTCCAAAAATCTATTAAAATCGGATATTGAAAGATTTTACGAAAATAAAAATACTCACTCATAGCAAACAACTCTGAAATTCGGTTTAGGCGGGTTCGTTTTCTTGAAATGCACATCCCTATTACAAACATCGAAGTGGATCCTGAGCGTCGTTTCAGCCGGTACTTCCTTATTCGTCGGAATAATCGCCAATTTCTTCAGAGCAGTTTTCAAATCGGTACAATCAGGTCCTATAATCGGTTGTAAGCGAGATTCAGTCGTAAAGAAATCTTTGCTGAGCGCTTCGACTTGCTGCTTTTCCAAGTTGAGATTCCCTCGAATATCTTTCAATATGGCTAATTTTATATCCACCCAGCTTTCGAACTCTTCCAGAGAATCTTTCAAGACATCTTGCAAATATTCAGCTTGGAATAACAAGGCGTCAAATCGAGCGTTGATACGCGAACATAATATAGGTTCACCGAAATCGTCGCTACCCGCAAACCTAGCTTTGTAGAAACTTTCCAACTGATCTGTATCATTTGTTGTATTAGACTCTGTTTCTGTATTGTCATTTGCGTTTTGACTAGTGGCATCGTTTATCACGTTCAGTGATAGCGTTCGAAGTACAGGGACTTGTTGACTGGTGCTCGCACCAATATTTACGTCTTTGGCAAGATGCTTCAGAATGCTGTACGGGTTTCTTAGCTTTTTCCTCTTTCTCAGCTTTTCTTTGGCATCCACAATAACCGCTTCCGAGTCTGAACTAGTATCCACGACTACGGTTTTCCTGTCTATTAAATTAAAGTCGTTGTCTAAGTAAATATCTGCATTGAACGATTTGTTAAACGTCTTTATAGCATTCGAAAAGACTCGTCTATGTCGGGATACCGCAAGGTTTTTGGAGTGCAGTTCTTTCAGTTTAGCAGCTAACGCTTTCAATTTTGCCAAATTGATATTGTACTTGATATTGTCTTCGTTTAATTTTCTTGGTTTTTTACGTTTCGGCTCGTCTTTCAAAGTGACGGTCGTTTTATCGTCGTCTATCTCGACAACTTTTTGAACGTTTAACGCGTCTGGTGTGCCGATTATATTGAAATTACTCGTCAATCGAATTTTCGAATTGTATCGTAAATTGAACGTATTCACCAGTTTTTCTAAACCTCTGACTTGATCGGGGTTTCTTTGGGAATTTTTCAATCTCATTGCTATGTTGACTATCATATCGTAATGATATTTTCTGATACCGTCCTGCCTCGATGGGTTAGTAAATGTTTGGCCACCGGGAAAGTTCACGTTGTAAACCATGTAATGTTGTCTCACGTAAGAGTTAGGATGACCAAAGAAACTCGGTATGGGTCTATACATGAAATTATTGAAGTTTGGTCGCGGACTATAATGTGGGGTTCTCTGATAGGGGTAGCTGGGGTATCTATGTTGTAGATTGGTATTAAAATGGCCAAATCGTAAGTCAGTCAGTCTTTGCGAATTTGTATTAGGGGCAGACGTAGTTGATTCTATTGAATCTGCGTCGTCGCTAGCAACATTAGTCGCATTTTGAGTCCGCACTATTTCCACATTTAATGTATACTTCGTTTTGTGTAGAAATATATTCCTGGGGAGATACTTTTCATCCGGCACGTTGACATTGACAATTTGTCGCTTAAAATAGTCTTGTAAGGATTCCAAAGCTTGATTATTCTTTCGATTGTTGTTTTTCCTCTCTGTTAGCTTTTTAATTTTATCGTCGTAGTGTTTTAGCTCTAGTTGGTAGTGTTTGAAAGATTCGTTAGTGCTGGAATCTGTAAAATGACTTTTCGATTAGTAATCCGTATGTGAAGATATTTTGTCTAATGTATACAGATAGTAGTGCTCTAAAATCTTTTACCTTTGGTTTGTTGGACGCCATCTACAGAATCGGTAACCGCATTCACTTCATCAGCTGAATTAACTTGCATTGGGGCAATGTTTTCAAACACTCGGATCACGCCAAATTCATCTATTGAATACACTTCAGCTGGAATATAGAATACAGATTTTTTTATCTTAATATATATAAATCTCGTGTCACAATGTTTGTCCTCAATGGACTCCTAAACCACTTAACCGATTATAATACAATTCGCACACCATGTGCAGTTCGATCCAACTTGAGAGATAGGATAGTTTAAATCTCAAATTATAGTCGCAATTCTAATTTATTTAGCCACAGCAACGCGTGGCCGGGTCAGCTAGTTAATACTATAAATCCTGAAGTGTGTTTCTTGGTTTGCTACTCTTTCAAGTTTAGGTAGACCTACCCACGCTGGGTGATTGGGCCATATCCACCACGCTGGGCCAGTGCGGGTTGAAGTTAGCTACAAGCTATGGATAACCTAAACGTCGCGCAGCTTTCAAGTGAGCCTCAGTAAGGATCGGGTTATCTGCAGCTTGTAGCTAACATCACAGCCGCCAAGTTGTATGATTCGACCGCAACAGAGCAATGGATACTTGATTTTTAGGGGTCCGTACCCTTTGCGTACTAAAAATGAGACCCTATTACTAAGACTCTTGTCAGTCTGTCTGTCACCAGGCTGTATCTCAAGAACCGTGATAGCTACCCAGTTCAAATTTTCACAAGTAATGTATTTCTGTTGCCGCTGCAACAAAAAATACTATAAACGCAATAAATATTTTAGGGGGGCTCCTATACAACAAACGTATTTTTTTAACGGGGCTCCAATCCGGTACATAACCTTTCGCGCTCGAGTCCAACTCGCAGTTGGCCTATTATTCATAGCTATTATTGGCATGGATATAGTGCAAAGCTTGAAAAGTGGCAAAAGCTACTTTTTACCCGGGTAAAGGTTCCTATGGATTGCACAGAAATCTAAATATCACACGCCTATCTAAATATCAAAGCCGCGGGCATAAGTTAGTTTCTAATAGACGAAAGAGGACCATAAAAATCTTTGACATTTGAATTTAAGGACAGAGGGAACAATGTTAAATTAAGACTAAAATATTCTTACCTAAAGTATTTGATGTTTTTTCCACCATTTCGTCAAGAGATGCAGAATCTTGCATAACAGAAATTTCAATCACCTTCTTTACATTTTCTTCGTCTTGAGTGTTCGAGACTGTAATATCTTCATCTCCATTAGTGACTACTGTTTCATTGGCATTATCATCTACATCCATTTTTGATTCAGCAGTTTTATTAGTTTTATTTTCATTCAAATTGTCAAGAACTACATCAGGTTTATCGTTATTCAATTCTGATGTATTAAGTACTGTATTCGTTTCTGCCTTAGAACTATCAGCATTATCATCTATTGTTGTACTATAATTTTCAGTAATGACATTTGAATTGACAATTTCATTGTTTTTCATTTCTTTTGGAGTTACATTATCTTTATCAGTTTTATTTGTATCTTTGTCAGCTTTTGAAGCATCATTATCCATAGTTATATCATTATTATCAACATAATTTGCAATGCTGTGCTGCTCTATGCCAGATTGTTCTGTATCCATAGGAAGAGGATCATTTGTTTCTGGATTTTCTGCTGATTGTTCAGCTATTTCAGTAGCAGTAGCTTCTAAGTTAACATCTTTAGGTATTGGACTTTTGTGCCTGAATACTCGATATCCGAGTCTGCTAAGAGAGGCATATACTTTGTATTGCATAACAGTTATTTCACTGAGGCAGAGAGAATAAGCTTTCTGTAGTGAAACTGTGACATCATTGTGCTTCAATAGGAGACTATTCTGTAAATTAATAAAGTGGGTTTCAAAATAAAAAAATAAAGTCAAGGACAGCAAAACTTTATGAATATAAAGAACTGTTTACTATAATTATTTGGCATTGTGACATGCTGTTGGCCGAATCAAATGTAATGGTGTCTATAAATCCATGTAAATTTATTTATATGTCAGCAGCGCAAGGAGTGAAATTTTTACAAAAACTCATTTAGCGATCATTTATTTATTTATTTATTTCATTTCCTCATCATGCTTACAGCAACGCCAAAGCGCATGACGAGTCATTGGGTATTTTACAATTTTCATTCAGTATAGAGATAATATACATGTCAAAATAATCTAAATAAATGTAAAAATAATCTAAATAAATGTCAAATAATCTAAATAAATGTCAAATAATCAAAATAAATGTCAAATAATCTAAATAAATGTCAAATAATTAAAATAAATGTAAAATAATTTCAATAAAATGTCACAAACAAACAAAAACGGGCAAACTAAAATCAGTAACGTTAATACAATAGTAATTAATTAAAACTTAAATAATGCATACAAATTCTTACATATGGGTCATATTTTATGTTAAAGATGTCTAGATCAGAGTGGTGAGCAAGAAAGCCGTTAATCAGAGAGATAGCTTGGGCCGTAGGAGCGTGCTGAGACGTGCACGTGCGCGAGCGCGGGGCCGCGAGCAGGCGCCGCACGTGCGGCCGCCGCTCCCGCCCCGGTACGACGAGCGCAAGGCGCGATAGACTTTCCGGGTTGTCGATCTTATTGCGGAGCACCAGGTAAAAATGTACCATAATAGCGCACTTGCGCCTGAGCTCCAATGTATCGAGACCTACCATTCTCGCTACAAAAAGGGACGGATACAAATACGGATAGTAACCGTACTCTCTGGCATATAAAGCACGAGCGAACCGTTTCTGCACCTTCTCTACCATGAGCTTGTACTTGATTTCATGGGGGTCCCAGATAATGGAGTTGTACTCTAGCTTACTCCGCACCAACGCACAGTAAAGGGCGAGCATCGTACGTCTATCCTGAAATCGCCGCGACTGCCTCATAACGAATCCTAGAGATCTATGAGCACGAGCACACACATCCAAGATGTGGTCATTAAACGTCAACTCCACGTCCAAAGTCAAACCAAGGTCACGAATGCGATCTACGCGTTCAAGAGGGGAAGAGGGGAATCATGAATGTAGGTAGCGTTTACGAGTTATACATACACTTACAAACCAAATTAGTGGTCTGTTTGTAGATGAAAGTGCATAAACAATTCACCTTAGTTTAGACTCTTGTGCATAAACTAGCCACTATTTTAATTTCTAGGTGTATATACTTACTTCATTGACACTATCTATTCACAACCTCTGAAAACGTTTTTTTTAACTTACAATGAACAGTATACTTGTAAATGCCAAAAAAAAACCCTTTAATTCCTGACATTCATTATAAAGAGTTTACATTGTAATGTTTTACTTACAGTTTCCATTAAAAATAAGGTTTCTTCAGGCAGTAAGTACAAATAACTTCCTCTCTTATGGCCGATGTAGTGCCAGTAGCCACCAGTTTGTTTGGTGACTTCAGCAAGCTTCAGATCATCTCTCCAATCTGCATGAGTTAGGGAACCACTGGAAAAGATACAATAAATATTGAAACTACATAATACAGATATTCTACACTCTACAAGAAAAACAAACTACAACTAGAGCTAAAAACATTATTGTCACGCGGTAGGCGTGCGCGCACGTTGTTTACGTTTAGGTACGCGGGTCGGCCTTTGTTTACGTCTGTCTTTTGTCTTCGTTTTTCTTGGTGCTTTTGTATTGTCACGTGGTAGGCGCGTGGTTATTACGGCGAGTTGTTTACTCTTAAGCGAGACAGTAACTATGCCTTAAGCTGTGGTTTGGTTGCTTAAACGGGTGCTTTTTGTCTCCCGGTCTTTTGTGTTCGGTTTTTATGGTGTTTATTGTATCGAAGGGCAATAGGCTCTTCCCGAACTTTCAACCTACTACTCTGTTAACACAATAGCGTTTATTAGATCGAGCAATGTCACGAATTATCTAGTAAATTCCAGACTTAATAACAGATATAAATAGGCCGGCCGACCCTTGGGGACTCAGTTACCGTTTTTATCGTTGTTGCGAAAACATCTTGTATTCAAGTGCAGTGATTGTGAAGTGACTAGTTGTGTGAATATCAGTGCTAGTGTGAAGTGTTTGTTCGAAACTTCGAACCAGTTGTGTCGTGTGTACGTTTTAACTGATTATCCAAGAACCCATCTCGAAACATTATTTTTACTTCTACTGTAGCCAATTTTAAAGGCCCCATCATAAATTTAATAGCAACTTAAAATATTGTTCTCTCTTTCAGATGCAAAAGTAAAGAAACAGGAATGTTTCAAGTTGCTATTCAAATTACAATGGCGCCTTTAAAGTTGGCCACAACGATTTCCTAATGAAATTGATGTTTCTTCAAAGTCTGCATGCTTCACCTTGAACCAGTTACTATTTGCACTATTGCCATAGATTAATATTAGTATAACTTAATCTATGCTAATTTCTGACTGCCTCAGCTGATGGCTTAGTGGTTAGTGAACCTGACTACTGGATCAAATAAATAAATATTTTGAGACATCTTACACACAGCCTCTGACTATGGTACTAAGCAAAGCTTGTGATATGGCTGCCAGAGACTGATATACTACATATACTTATTTTTAAATATGTACTTATATAGATAGTAACTAAATGACACCCAGACACTGACACTTATGTTCATCACATAAATATTTGCTCTGGGTGGGGATTGAACCTGCGCCTCTTTGACCCAGAAGTTAGGGCCACTAACCATTAAGCCACCGAGGCAGTCAACTGAAAGATGTTGTCAAAGTTGTTGTGTTAAACATAGGTGTTTGCTCCGTATCTGGTTGTTATTGGTAATTATATAAGTATATATTTAAAAATATGTACTTGTGGTATATCCTAAAGTTAAACCTAAAGATACATAGTGATATCATAAAGTACCAATTAGGTCAAAGAATTCCTGGCCGGACAGTTATCTGAGTTATCAATTTTTGCCTTTATTTCCTTTACAAGCTCCACACAGGGATTAGTGGAGAGTTAAGAGTATGATGTGTATTTATTATTTTACTTAAAAAACAGACAGAAGATTACTCATTTCCTATCACTGATGTCAGAATCTGTTCACTACACCTCCACACTGACTCAAGCACTGTCAACTTTGCTGGGTAGATTCACAATGTTTGTCACATACTAAGTGCAAACTGACAATAGGGAAGTTTCCTTTATCATAAAAACTAAAAATAATTATATACATTTAAGGACGTTAGAATTATATTAGACACAGTGAAAAAATTACTCGAATATCTTAATAAATGACAGAGTTATGGATGTCTAAACATGACCGCACGAAATCAAAAAACCTCGCGACGGATTTACGCGTGTGACGTCATTCGGCTTCAGAGCCGCGCCGTAGGTTAGGCGGGAGTAAGGAAAAAAGGAAATAAAGTGCTTCATTCTATGCTGGGTATTTTTCTAAGCCACGAATACGTTCTAGAATATCATTGTACTTATCTTTATGCTATGATCAACATTTACTATGGGACTAACCTCCCAATATAACGAATAAAAAGTCAGCATTCCCATGATTTTGTCGTGAGTAAATGAACTTTATTTCTAAATGGAACAAGACTTGGCGTGTGTACCTACTGTTCTGCGGTTATTACATCTATATATATTGACTAGTAGTTTTCCAAATAGTAGACCTCACAAGTATACATTTTGGTGAACATTTTCTGGTAAGTAATCAGTTTTCAAAAATGCACAACTTGCACAGGCAAATATAATCATAATTACAATATTCTGTCCTAAAATATCATTGTAAATTATGACCAACTTTTACTATGGGACTAATCCCCTGTATAGGGTTATCCAAAACTTCTCAGCCTAATATTAATTCTTATAAAGTCATTGTAGGTAATATAGGTTTTTCAGGACTTATTTTTTAGTTCCGAAAATGACAGATGTCAAAGTGACAGCTGCCATTATATGGCATATTATTATAAAATTCATACTGGTTTTGGCAGGAACGCGGAAAAATCATGTCGCCTCATTGTATTATTTTGTTAAACTTGTGTTTTTATCAGTGATAATTAGTGAAAAATGGTGGCATTTCGTTGATTATGAGCTGATTTACGTGCATGAGTGTAGGCAAGTGATATGATATGACGTATCATGTTCTTCCGTGTTGTTACCAAAACTTCATAGACGCCTCTAGTAAAGTCTCCACTGCTTTACTGAGGTATGACTTGGACTATGATTGGACTTGACCGCGACTTTATTGGACTATGACGAGACTATGACAGTAACTATTTTGATAAAATATTATCAAAAATTATTAAAACTTAATACTTGACACTGGCAAATGCGCAATAATGCGACGCCAAAACTAAGAAGAAGAAGAATTCATACTAGAGTGGCATGACAGATGTCATCCGAAATGTAGATCTCGTTGAGCTCTATCAATTTTGTGCCTAAAGTAACGGTATAGAAACGACAGTTACGGAGATAAATTACATTAAAGAGCTGTCATCCGAAATATAGATATTGTTGAGTTCTATCACTTTTGTGAAGACAGCAATGGTCTAAAATCGTTAGTTACAGAAATAAACCGCATTTAAGTTTGACAGCTGTCACTTTGATTTCTGACATGTCATCCTAGTATGGATTCTAGAGTTTGACAGTTGTCACATTGTTCAGTCATTTTTAGGGTTTCGTAGTAAAACAAGGAACCCTTAAAACTTCGTTATGTCCGTGTAACAAACGGACGCCGTTTACAGACCATATTAAAAACTTTCCCTGAAAATTATTTTGAGCACTGTGGAATCATAAATTTTAGAGCTATAAAGAAAAAATTTAAATTTTTAAACATTAGGGGTCATCGACTTCACATGTATATTTCATACAAACAAACAAACAATAACACTTTATTAGACAACCACATAACATAAAAAATACAGGGACAAAACAATACAATTAATAGGTTTCTGACTGGTGGCCTTATCCCTTTAAGCGAATTCTCCCAGGCAACCAAGAATTCATACTAAATTACGTTTTCCTAGTAATCAACCATCTTAAAAATTGGTTTTTATCATCATCATAATCATCGTCACGTCTACGGAAGCATGCAGCAGTAGGATACGCATGTCTTGACACGAACTTGACAACTTATTGGGACTAGAAAATAAAAGCCTTGAAAAAAAATATCTAAATTATTTTATTAGAACAAAATATATTACGCTTCACCAGTTCTAGCTAGCTAACCCTGTATAGGGGATCAGTCCCAAACTCTGACACCAGGGCTAGCCACCCGGCCTATACAAACTTACTTACGTAGTCCCATTATATACAATAATATCTTAGTAAAGAACCTTACCATTTTTATGATTAAGAATATATTTACCTGTGAAAGTTGTGCATTTTTGAGAACTTATTACAAGAAAATGTATACTTTCGAGGTCTACTGTTTGGAGAGCTACTAGTTAATAGTTACAGATGTAAAAACCGCAGTACACTAGACATATACACCAAGTCTTGTTCCATTTAGATATAAAGTTCATTTACTCACGACAAAATTATGGGAATGCTGACTTTTTATTTGTTATATTGGGAGGTTAGTCCCATAGTAAATGTTGATCATAACATAAAGATAAGTACAATGATATTCTAGAACGTATTCGTGGCTTAGAAAAATACCCAGCATAGAGTAAAGTACTTTATTTCCTTTTTTCCTTACTCTCGCCTAACCCACGGCGCGGCTCTGAAGCCGAATGACGTCACACGCGTAAATCCGTCGCGAGGTTTTTTGATTTCGTGCGGTCATGTTTAAAAATTCATAACTCCGTCATTTTTGAAGATAATTGAAAAATAAAAACACCATAATTTATTGCAGGCTTAGTGTAATTTAATAAAAATAAAACTAGAAAACGGGAAACTTCCTTATTACTGCAAAGCTTAACAAGCATTTAGATATGAGTAATTGTACATATTATATTGTAAAAAAAAAAAACAAAAAAAAAAAAGATTAAACAATCAGCAAAAAAGGCTATAGTAATAATAATAATAAATAAGGGCCCATTTAGTAGATGGCAAGTCAGCACCCGCCTGAATATTTGAAATGAGGCATTATTTGGCGGGTGCCGTACTTTCAATTCATTACTCACAATAGGCTCCTTGTACCTTCACCCCTACAACATAGCTAAATGATGTTTAAAAAAGGCCTCTCAGTGTTGGCTTTGGCTCCACTGATGCCCATCAAAAAACTGGGCTTGGCCCGAGAGATGTATAATATACAATAATAATAATAATAATATTGAGACCCCTAACTTCTCTCTTGCCTTAACTGGCTGGCTTGGAGTGGAGACCGCAAGAGCTAAGAACCTAAGCTCCAGGGTGGAAGTGTTAAAGGGCATAACGACGCTAATAGCTTTTAGTGAACGCGCAGCACACCTCTCGACACCCTAAGCCGTCCACACCAATGTTGCCCCTCCGGCGCCAACTTACGGTAGCCTTTATGGGGGGCCCATTTAGTGGATGGCAAGTCACCATCCCCCTTAATATTTTGAAATGGGGCATTACTTGGCGGGTGCCGCACCTCATTTCATAGACCGGTTATGTAAATCATCCAGAAGTTCACTACAATAGCCCATTATTTTTTGAATTCATTCCGCACAATAGGTTTCGCTGTACCATCATCCCAACTATATAGCCAAATGATGTATTAAAAGGGGCCTCTCAGTGTTGGCTTCAGCTCCACTGATGCCCATCAAATAACCAGGCATGACCCGAGAGATGTATTGAATAAAGTATAATAATAATAATTGTACATATTACAAAATACCTTTTATCAATTCTCTCCACTGCAATCAAATGTTTCCGAGCCTCCAATGCTGACTGTATCTGCTTTTGTTCAAGCCAAGAGCCATTGGGTGTCACATCTTTCAACCCAATTTCAGGTAACTGCCCGTCAACCTTCTTTGTGGCTCCTTTAGCAACCAGTTGAGCACCGCTGAATAAAAAAATATGGTTGTCTTAGCAGTTTGTTCCAGCTATTTACAATTTCAACAGGCTAGTTGACAAAACAAATTTAATCTGTCATAGATTTAAATAAAATATTAGACATGTATTCTTTCTTTAGTCAATTAAATAAAAATTGCAGAAGATATAGCCCATTAAAGTTTTGTGTTATATCACAAATGCACTATAAATGTAAACTATGTTGCACTGGTGACTTCACGATCCCTCACTCCCAAACTTTGACAAGGTTTATCTTAGTCATTTTATTGTTTGATTGACGAAAGAAAAAATATGTGTTTAACATTTTTTGACTATCAGACTAATAATATTTTTTTTACCCAGTCATCAGTAGCCATCTACACTAAGTCCTACAAAGAAGTTCCTCGCATTGCTGATAAATAATATTCCTAGTAGGTATATAGGTAGGCCGAATCAAACTTCCTGATGTCTGTGAAAGAGGCATGTCATTGCGCAGCAGCAAATTTATTATTTCAGCTGTGCGAGGAGAGGGGATCTGCTCAGCTTGCAGCTAATTTCACAGATGTCAAGAAACTGGATTCACCCTATACAATAAGGATGAAAAACACAGACATGGATTTTGATGTCTCTTCATGCAAACATCAATGAATTATTCCGTTTTTTGTATTGAAGGAAACAAAAGGATCATACAGACTACTGAGAGCCTGGTTGCAACAATTAATAAATAAATAAAAATAACAAGCCTTTTTATTTCTTACTTCAAAAAATTACATGAGCTAATTTAATCCTATATTGATATTAGTAAGAACCCCTCCGCTGGTGAAGGCCTCCTCCAAGGAACTCCAGCGTCCTATGTTTTGAGCAGTTTGTAACCATCTTGAGCCAGCCATTTTAACAATATCGTCTGTCCATCTTGTTAGCGGTCATCCTCTGTGGCGTTTGCCACTAGGACCGCACCATCTTGTCACTGTTGAAGTCCAGCGCTCATCAGACATTCTTGCCACATGCCCATTTTTCTAATCCTGAGCATGCTCCTTTCTAGACCTCGTTGACAAGTTATAATTTTTCTTTTTATTTTGTCTGTGTATTTCCAAGTCTGGCAGGCATACATTAGACATGGTAAAAGGCAGCTCGACATGGCTCTAGTTTTAAGTTTCACTGGCATTTTTTTTTAAATTTCTTTTAAGCAACGATTATCAAGTCGAAAATGACCTCTGCCTTTTTGGATATCAGAATATCCTAGTCTTTCTCAGTGTTTTACAAAGGTATCCTACAAGTACGTAGTTATACCTACTTCATTTGATGTAGCCTAGTCCACATACATACAGAGATAATAAATGCGGTCTATAAACCCTATCTACTATGCAATCTTTCCAATTCAAGCAGATTTAGTCGAAACCGGTATGGTCATGAATGTTGTCTAAAGATTGTTTTCTTTATTGTTGTTTAGTGCTATGATAGATTGGTCAGAACTTACGATAGTATTTTAGATTCGTCCATTTCTGATGCCGATCTGGACATCAGTCAAGACAGTGTTAGTCCTGAAGGGGATTTACAATTTCACACACTTCCACATCCTCGCAGATTCATGCGGCACGAATAGGTACAGTATCGACAAACTGGATTACCTTAGTACCTTTAGTAATATAATATGTATTTTATACCTACTAATTATTACAATTTTTTTTCCACAAAATGAATCAGAAAAAATTACAAATTAAACTTGGAAAAGAAAACAATTTAGTGTGACCAGATTAAATTTCAAAAAAAAAACCGAAGCACCTCTAAAAATATGCTTTGCAGTCTCTACGGCTCATTGAGGAAGGAATCAGGAGATGGTGTAATGACATTTAGATACTTTGACATGTAATAGTTTAAAAACCGAAATAATAATCATATGGGCGTCTCTTTCAAATGTACGTAATAAGAATAGACCAACATTATACAGCACAGTTTCGCTATAGTGTCTATATTTTTCGTGACGTGTCGCGCGTGCCTGGTCCGCCATATTGAGTCGAAAAACAATAGCGATGTTCTTATTATATCAAAAAAAACTATCGATATTTTGGTTAGTTTTTATTTGTGTTATTGATTAGCTGAAATTTTGAATTTTTATTTCATTTCACTTTTCATGTCAAATTTGACAACTGTCATTCCAGAATTAATACAAGTAAAATGGCATGACAGGTGTGAAAGTAACAGCTGTCAAACTAAGAAGTATTATTATCTCCGTAACTATCGAAGCTAGACCATAACTGTCTTAATAGCAGTAATGACACTCAATGAGATCTATTAGATTGTTCTAATGACTGCTGTCAAAGCTTAACCCCTTACCGCATGGATTTTTAGATTTCAATAATTTTTATTTATGATGTTCCTGTGCCTCAGGGGTATCCATAAAAAATAATAAAAAAAATAAAAAATTCATAGTTATCTAAAAATTTACAAAAAATAAAAAGTTCCAATTTTGGCACAACATGCACTCTAGTTTATAAAAACATGTGTTCCGAATTCGTCACAATATGCAGCAGTACTTAGTAGTCGTATAAAAAACACAATTTTTTATAAGCTTAAGTTTTTATTTCGAAATTCGTCGTCTGTAATATTCTCATCTTCACTGATGTCTGGTATAATTGCAGTACATCGATTTCGAGGGGAAATTGCATCTAAAACAAACAAAAAAATAATCAATAATAGGTATCTTCTTGTACAGCAATTTATCTAAAGTTTATATTTCATAAATAACAATGCCGTCCATCATCTAATGATCTCAAACTTAGGAAGCTTGTTGTTTTATCACAGAGATACCGTGGCCACCTTTCATCGCCATCATCAGATGTATATAATATATATGTACATTAATCAGAAGGAGGGTCTAATTTTGTTTGCAAGGTTAGTTAGCCAAACATACATACATAATATACAGAGAATTGTAAAATAAAACATGTACTTTATCGCAGGCTACTTGTACCACACTGCATAGTGTGCCAAATTTGTTTTGTCCTTCTACTGCATGATGTTCCAAATTTGACGGGTAAATTGAAACTTGACTGCATGATGTTCCGAATTTAGCACAAAGTTTAAATAACAAAATAATCACAATTTAAAAGTTGAAACTTACGTTTTTTGCCATAAAACCGTCGTGGGTCCATTGTTCTTCACTCCTAGACACTTTTTTTAACGATATTTAGCCCAAAACAATTAAAAATATCTCATCGAAAACTCTCAACCTCATGCTCGACCAAAATGGCGGAACACACTGCTTTACCGACGTAATTTCGTACTCACATGACTAGTTATAAACGCGATCTGTATTTTTCTGGGTTCGTACGTGCATTGGCTTGGCAAATAATGCGAAACTAGATACATAGATGGCATACATAGTTTGTTATTAGCGATTTTTGAAAATGTTCCAAATTTGTCCCGGTATGCGGTAAGGGGTTAAAAGTGAATTATCTCCGTAACTATCGAAGTTAGACTACTGCTGACTTCACAAAAGTGACAGAGCGCAACTAGATCTATATTTTAAATGACACCTGTCAAACTTAAAAGTGGATTATCTCCGTAACCATCGAAGTTCGACTATTGCTGTCTTTACAAAAGTGATAGAACTCAACGAGATCTAAATTTCGGATGACAGCTGTCAAACTAAAAAGTGGAATACCTTCGTAACTATTAAAGCTAGACTATTGCTTTCTTCACTAAACTGATATGAGATCTACATTTCGGATGACAGCTGTCAAACTTAAAAGTGGATTATCTCCGTCACTGTCGATGCTAGACCATTGCTGTCTTCACAAAAGTGATAAAGCTCAAAGAGAGATATGATATCTTTCAGATGACAGCTATCAATATTACGGAAATAATCAAATTTTAAGTTTGAGCTGTCACATCAAATGTAGATTTTTTTAAGCTATAATAGATAGTTATGGAGATATTCCACATTTAAGCTTGACAGCTGTCATCCGATATGTAGTTCTTATTAAGTCTTATCACTTTAATTCTAAGTCATACCTCAGTAAAGCAGTGGAGACTTTTCTAGAGGTGTCTATGGAGTTTTGGTAACAACACGGAACGACATGATACGTTTTATACAATATATAACGGGAATGAACTCACGTGTGGGGATAGTCGTAACGACTATCCCCACACGTGAGTTCATTCCCGTTATATATTGTATAAAAAAGACATGATACGTCACATTATATCACTTGCCCACACTCATGCACGCAATTCAGCTTATAATCAATGAAATACCACAATTTTTCACTAATTATCACTGATAAAAACACAACTTTAACAAAATAATACAATGAGGCGACATGTCTTTTCCGCGTTCCCGCCAAAAAACTCCTACCATTCTAGTGTGGATTCTTGAATATGACAGCTGCAACCTTGACATCTGTAATTTTTAGGGTTCTGTACCTCAAAAGGAAAAAACGGAACCCTTATAGGATCACTTGGTTGTCCGTCTGTCCGTCTGTGTGTCTGTCAAGACTCCTTATCTAGAGAACGCGTAAAGATATTGAGTTGAAATTAAAACTGTATACGTATATTAATGAACTCTTGCTGTTGTGTAAAAGAAAAACTTCTCAGTTGTCGTTTAAAAAAGTTAGAGTCGTTTATATCGTAAAAAACAGCATATTTCGACACTCACAAAAATCAAAACCTACCGGGTACTTCCCGTTGACATAGAACTATGAAATTTGGCGAAAAGCATTGTCTCAGAATACACATATAGGATTAAATCTGAAAACTGCACATTTTTATTAACATCACAAAAAATAGGGCCTCAAAATTCACAAAATATGGGCTTAAAATTCAAAGTGAGTAAATCGTATCATGAAAGGTGTCATATAAAAGAACTCATTAACACATGCTAAAACAGGTTTCTAATTATTTTAACAATGTGTTTGTACGGAACCCTCGATGTGCGAGTCTGACTCGCACTTGTCCGGTTTTTTAAATAAAAGTTTGCCATTATGTTTGGTTCGGCTAAAATTAATTTGTGGCGATAGTTTTATCGATAAGTACGGGGAAATCGATAAGTGTAGTGTGGTAGTAACAACACTAATCCGCCGTATTATGTGCGGTGGGTATGCAGGTTTTTCTCGTCGTTAGGGCAACTCCATTCTGATTCCTTCCTCAATGCTACGGCTACACGGTAATGTTATCTAAATACCGTGACGGAGATACCAGAGGGATAATGTGGTCGATCGAGAAAAGAAAGAAAGATATGCAATGATTTAATATGGCATGAGTTCGAAACAGATACCTATGAAAAATATCTAGATTCAGTGGCTAGCCACTGAATCTAGATATTTTTGCCCAGCAACTAGTTGCTGTGTTTTTCTCTCAGTAGTGTCTAATTCCAATTTATAATGACAGTTTTGTTTTGACAGCTCTGGTCAAAGCTTTGCATACATTTTTAGAATCAGAATTTATTATTGCTTATAACTAAGTGTTCAGGCGTTAGGTTAAATAATAGTCCCCGACTGCTAAATTCTCTAACGCCTGATGTAAAACCCATAGCAATGCTGGTCGTAAATCTGTATTACTCTAGGTCAAGGAAGTTTCATACGAGAACTGGAATGCTTAAGTGCATCCCAAAAACGTTCCGAAGAGTAAAGCACCAACATTGGAATGTATCTCTTTCTATTAGTGTATCCATACAGTAACTCCATGTAATAGGACAATCTACAAAACGCTAAGTACTTACCGTCGAAAGGTCAATAAAAGAATGAGAAAAATTATTTGTCTTTCGGGTGGGATAAATCTGAAATTTAAATATTATTATTAACAGGGTTATCTGCTTACCCTGTATTAAGTCAAAATGACTGGTTGATTAAGACCATCATTTCGAACGTTTACTATGAGACCAACCCGAAATTCGGGAAAAAAATCAGCTGTTCCATACAAAACTGAAACTAGGAATGGACAAAAGGTATAAAACAGCTGATTTTTTTCTCAAATTCCTGGTGGGCCTTATAGTAAACCTCCTTTCGGCCGAGTACATCAGTTCATTATATTATCTCTACACCATCATCTTAACGCCCTCAGCGCTTCCCACCCGCTAGTAGACATCTTTTCTGACGAATGGACAATAATTGTTAAAAATATTCTTTCATAATGCGAAGAAGTCAAATTGTGATCTCAAATATTCCTAGGTAACAGTAGGTATAGGTAGTTAATTCGTAGGCTTTAAGGATAAAAAATGAAAAGCCCAGTATTAAGTGCTGCTTGCTCTTGACCAGTTTTGCCCATACTCACAAATCTTGCTAGAATACACTAAACCATTTTGCCAAATATTATAGAAATCAGCTGATAAATAGCGGGACAGCAAAATAATTAGGTATATTTACCCGTAGTTACCTAGCAGTACTAGTTACTAAGTACAACACAGTTTGTTATTTTGCTATTATACGAGTACAAGAAAAGTGCATAGTTCATAGAATTAGTTGATTACAATTACATACTAAAGTGCGTAGTATTAGATTAACTAGTAATTTCTTCTCTCTATAACCTAATATCACATTCCCGAAATGTTGTATTGTTATTGTCACCCTACACAAGAAATTTGTAAACAAACTAAGAAACATACCTAAAAATGAAATTCCACAACCAGCATAAGCTTCACTATTACAGCCCTTAACGCAAACATTTTTCATAATTTTCCAACGTATAAAAATATTAAGCAGCAAGCAGAAAGACGACTTTTGCATAAATTATCAGCCATATTGTTTTTTGAAGCGCTATAAGTGCGACCGTGCGTAGTTGGTAAATTTCTACTAATTCTATTAATATGAAAAAACAGTTTTTGTATTGCAAAAATAATTACGTACCAATATTAAAATAAGAACATTTTAAAACTCAATACGTCAATTACAATACATTTTATGCTAATCTATTTATCAACGTGTACGATTAAATGCGGTTTAATGGTTACCAGATATATAAAATAATCTACCATCCAATAGTTTTATTAACACTGGTAATTTTCGAGAAAGGGACAACACGTTCCGAGCAGGACAGCAACAACTGTGGGGACAGTTGTCCCCACAGTTGTTGCTGTCCTGCTCGGGGACAACTGTCCCCACAGTTGTTGCTGTCCTGCTCGGAACGTGTTTTCCTTTCGATAAGTAAGAAACAAATGTGAACCTTTTGCCTATAGAAATAAAGTACATTTTTATTTTTTAATTATTGCTTCGTAAGCGTTCCAGTTCTCTTATGAAACTTCCTTGCTCTAGGTTCGTTGTGACTTGCTTGACAGTCTTCAGAGCGTTTAGCTACCTGCCAATAGGCTACTGGCAGTTATCTAAACGCCTGATGAAACTATTAAAGCACTAGAGCGGGAGCTCTGAGTACTATAACATTCAAACTGCAAGTTGCTAAGAGGGAGCCTATCAATCTGTAGTACCTAACATCACCTACAAGACCCTACGATCTAGTATGACAATGTCAAACTAGTACCTATTGATAGATTCCCTAGATTTTCCTACAGGACCCTAACCCTACAGGTCCCTACTCAAGTCAAATACTTACTTGTTCCCTACGGTTCCCTAGCCAATCTATAATCTCTATCTATAATGCCTAGCCCTAACTATAGAGCAATATATACACATATACAGATAGGTGCGGGAAAACCTGTTGCCGGCGACCTAAGGCAACAAGCGGAATGGGGGAAGGCATAAGGATACGCACGTCGTGCAATGTGCGCAGGGAATGGTTTTCCACTGCCGGTCACGCAGGCTCACGTGAACGATGCAGAAGGCAACGGCTGCAAGGTGTCATATGCCGGCAGTGGAAGGAAAGGATTAGATCCAGCGGGAGTGCTGGACGGTGCGCGGAGGTCGGATCGTCGCGGGCGGACGTAACCTCGTGGAAGACGGGCGGGCGGAGCAACGCTCGGCGTAGGGCGGGCGAAGCCTCGTGGAGGGCGGGCGGTGGAGCCTCTGGTCGCAGCCGGTTGGCTGGGCGGGCTCTGGGCTCTTCTTGCTACTCCAGGTACTGGGTTCTCCTCGGTTGCTCCAGGTGGGGGTCTTCTCGGTGGTGATGAATTAAAACCAGTCGTCGGTAGTAATTAATTTTATTTTAAAAACAAACAATTTATTCATTAAAATACTTACAATCTACATTCAAAAACCATCATTGTGTGCTGTGTCGGTGTGCTGTCCCGTCAGCACCCGTGCGCTGGCCTGCCGGTGTCGTCGCCCGATGAATCGGGGTCGCAACCAGTGTTTTCAGCAATTCAGCTGTTTACTGGTCATGTTCAATAGAATTGGACACTAACAAGATCTCAATACTACAACGTCCGGGCTTGCAACAAAATATTTGAATTGATTTTGTGAAATGTCATTGAATATTTTTGTGATTGAATTGCCAAAGCGACAACAGCGCTTTCTGTAGCGGTCACGGAGATACCAAAGAGAAAGAGAAAGCACAGTGTGATGATTATCCTTCTTCGTTCATAAATAGTTTCGTGTAGGTGTTTCTACTCTATTAACGATTGTCAGTAAGATGTCAACATGTAGAGTGCATTTTTGCTAATTAAAGCCTAAATAGGTACGAGGTATTTATCTTTATTACACGCTGTAATCGCTTGAGGCCATTCTCGACCACAAAAATGTATTGAAAAATTGAAAATATTGACTAAAGCTGTGTGCAGCTAAATTGTTAGGGGGTGCCAGCGTGCCTTTTTAATTACCCAAATAGATATATAAACTAAAAAAGAACATTTTTAATTTTTTTTTCCGAATATAGGTACCTACTAAAAATACCTTTTCACAACACTGTTTTCCAAAATATACATAAAAATACCGCTAAAAAGTTACTAAAATACATTAGAAAAGCATTAAAATACTTGGTCACATTATAGTCACATTGCAAAACGTGCAAAACAATGTATTTTTTTTCTTTGAGGGTTTTTGACATGGATTTATCATATAAACAGGATTGAGTACTGGCAAAGAAAAACCTGCCGACAAGGATACCACATCAGACGATTGTGTCTCTTTTCCAAGTAGGATGACCAAAACATCTCGATCATCTTGGGATATAATTTTTCTTTGGAATGTTACTGCACGCAGGAATCGCAGTTATCTTACCCCTAACTCGTCGTCCTTCGTCATCGTCGTCGCTTTAGCAATAAGACGCCTACTGCTGGGCATAGGCCTTCCTTGAAGATCTCTATAAAACCAATCCCCATAAAAACAATGGTCTAGAACTAATATACACGGAGATAATTTAGTTTCAAGTTTGACAGCTGTTATCGGAAATGTAGATCTTGAAGAGTTCTTTCACCTTTGTTAAGACAGCAATGGTCTAGAATTGATAATGACGGAGATAAACCACTTTTAAGTTTGACAGCTGTCATCGGAAATGTAGATCTCGATGAATTCCTTCACTTTTGTGACGACAGTAATGGTCTGGAATCCATATTTACGGTTTCATAGATGTAATCTTGACACATATCACGCAACCCGTGTCAGTACTTAACCACGAAAAACTTTTTCACAAAAACTTTTTCACACAAAACTTTGTCACAAATAGACCTTATCACGAAAAATCTTAATCACGAAAACTTGTCCACGAATAGACTTCCGTAGTTAACAGAATTTTAAGGCTTCCGTAGTAAACAAGGCATCCATTTTGAAATAAAAAATAGCGGACTCACTTTTTGGAAAACGTCGTCATGGGTGTAGTTTTAGAGGTTTTTGGGGGTCCGCCTTCCGCGCTCGCCCATGTCCGGTAAGCTGTAGAGGCCTCAGAGGCCAACAGCTATAAGTAATTAAAAAAAAAATTAAGTGAAAATTATTCGAATTCTGTACACGGTGGAAGTCGGTGTTGCGATTTATTGCGAAAAATAATTATTTAGGTTTTATTGAATCAAAAGTAAATAGATAGCAAAATAGGTAAAAAATACACCAAAAAACGGTCATTCCACTGGGGAGTTAAAAAGTTTGACCTATAAGTGTGAGAGAGAGTCTCAGTTTTAGCTAGAAAATTTTTATTTCATCTCTCCGAATGTTGATTCTCCATTTGCGGTATTTATTAGTCGATTTTGATGTCTAACATTTGGCAAGATCATTTAGTATCTAAATACAAATGTTACAGTACGAATTTCCTGGCCTCGGCGCCACACAGACCCGCTGTTTCGACAGCGAATGGAACAATAAGTTGTATATTTCCTTCAAAAATAAATAATTAAAATATATTAAGAGGCCCTTCGTACGCGAGACCGACTTGCATGTTGCAATATTTTGTAACAATGTTAGGTTTAGTTTGATTCAGAATGAATTTGAATGTTTTGTACAATAAATGTATTTTTCAAAACTTGAAATAAGTAATTATAAACACACCTTAGTGCACCTTACCTAAGGCGCAATCAAAAACTTATGACGCTTTTCTTGCTCTAAGAAAAGAGTATAAATGTTATCCATGGTTTAAATAAACAACTGGCAGCATAATAACCATATCATTAAAAAAAAATCTATGTTAATTCTACTGTAGCGAATCTAGCTCTACTAACCTCAACTGAGATCAGTTAAAATGTATACTTATGCTTTTACTGCAAATCTAAAGCGTAATAATTATATGATTACCTACTACCAACAAAAAAACTATGATTTTAAGTGCTCCATTAATGCACAATTTTATATTTCATCACACTCTATATACTCTATATATATTTATGTATGTCTAAGTCTCAGAGACTTCTAGGTTGCTACACCCTACACCAGATTCTTGCTTAAAATTAAGGAAGATGTGATCAAAGGTGAACATATCAATTTTTAAAAAGTCTACTGCCACTGAAACTCCTAAGTACACGTCCGTAAATACTTAAACAGTCTATAGGCCCTATAGGCTGCACCCCTGAAACTTGAACATGTACCTACCTATACGTATGTAGGTTTTATTCTCACAACCCTACCTTTCAGAACTTCGCAGACTTTTAATTCAACCTCCACGCGTAGTAATCTACGAAGTTGTAGACCCTCGTAGTAGCTAGTAGTAGCGTAGCAGTCGCTACGGCTGGCGGCTATCGATTAGACGGAATTGCCCGAACCCCCCCGAACCCTCCCGAGCTCCCCCGAACCACGTCCATACATAGCGGAAGTAATGAAATGTACAGAAAGATATGAACCGGAAAAATTGTCGCTCTCCTTTTTCTTCGCGTCTCGTCTTATCCCTTCAAAGGCTTCTTTGTTGGTTTCTCCTTTCAGCACTTTGCCCGGGTAACGAATGGATGTTTATATGCGAGACGACATTTTATTGTCTTGCAAGCTGTTTAAAATTCTTCGAATTTATTTTTCGCCTTTGTCTTTATCCTTGGAAAACATTGAATTTACATAAGTTGGAAAGAAATGGGAATGAGGTATAATGAGAAACGTCTTTGTCGTTCAGGTGACAAAGGGTGCGGGGAAAACGTCCCCAGTCTAATGGGGGAGTGTAATTAAAGTTTGAGTTAATTGGCTGTGCATGTCGAGAGCTACTTGGGAAGTGTTCTCTGTATGGAAGAGGCGACCGCAGCCGGCGAGGGCTGGAGGCGATTTAACGTATTGTAATGGGAGCTTATACGAGCGCGTCTCCTACCCCCTCCCTGCCACGGGTGTCCGTCTCGCGAATCGTAACTCTACCGTACTCGAGTGCCTAGCCTGGTAACTCATAGCTTGTTATATTTTTTTCTATACAGCCTGTTCGAAGTTTTTAAATTGTTCCAAATTCGAAAATCTCAGTCGAAAATAAAGCCGTGCTCACACCGGCCGATCGAAGGGCCGGGGCAGGGGTGGCGGCGCACCCCGGATACGGGCCGCGTTATTTATGGTATATTTTGACGTGCCCGCTCGCTGCTAACTTCGCGTCGCAGGATAATGGGGTGATGGATAGTGTTATCGGTCGCTATTCATGGTGAACCGCGTTGAAATCGTGCATTTATTACACCGTGTGCCGTGGAAATCCCCATAAAATACCCGTGCTGCAGAAAGAATCGTTCGTTTCAGTATTTTCTAGGTTGTGTGTTACCGGCGTCCCGTTCTTAGCAGGGTTTAGAGAAAAACAACCCAGAATGTAGATTTACGTTAGTGTTCACTTATATTTTTAAGAACTATTTTTTTTATTAGTGTGAGTGAGTAAAGTGATTTCGAAACTTGAAGCTTGAATAACTGCAGCAGCTAAAATTAATAAGGTAAGTTATTTGTTACTTTAACACATTTCAAGGAATATTAGATTCATTTATATTTATTTACAGAATAATTATAATAGTATCGGTAGTGTAAGCAAAAATAACATTTAGACGGCATTATTTTGCAATAATTTATTTGCAATAATAGATTAAATACACAACTATAGTACAATCAGGGAAATCATTTGTTTTTGTTGGATTATTCTTGCAATAATAAACACTAAGCCGACGATTTATAACAGCGCCATCTATGCTTACGTCCTGTCAGTATCGTTTAGTTCGCGCTCCTGCCGTAAAATTGCGCCAAAGTGTCAGCCGGCGACACGCCTGCAGTCACGCGGCGTTGACGCGCGTCGCAACATGTTTGCGTGGGTGTAGATCGCATCGTGATAAACAATTAATGTGTTTGCCCCTTATCAACTACACAAAATAGTGCATTGGAGCAGCTGTGAATAACGCTGCATTACGACACAAACGAAGCTTTGTTTATGTGCATTGTGAAGTAAAATATAGTGCAAGTGTGTGTGTGTTTTGTTGTTGCCGACTCGAGGACAGGATTTTGGCCGAGCAGGGGAAGGACTCGGGCCGGCATGAGAAAAATAAACGGTGAGGATGCATATAATGCAGTTTTTAATGACGCTTTTACGCATGTCGCTTGCATAATGTACCTACTCGCTGCTTACTTACAGATAAGTGTCCAAGTTGCCGGGTCAGCCGATAATGTCAGGAAAACATACAGAGATTGGCAGTAGACGCAGCGGAATGCAGAAAGCATTACCAACTGGAAACTTATAAGATAACCTTTTCGGAAGGTGCTCGCTTTTATGTCAAGAACACGGGCGCGTAATTCGATAGGGGAGCGTTTAGTAATAATAAACCCCGCCTGGCCAAGATCATCGACTTTCAATCGACTGCACCTTTTTCTGAAACTTTCGAATCAGACGTGACTGCAATGGAAGCTGACAAAAGAAGCCCAATAAAAAGTTATTAAGTAACCGCTTGGAATAGAATTGCTCAAGCGATGGAGGAACGACCGAAAATCATTAACCGTAGCAGATCCCATACAAATGGTCCATAAACGTAATCCGACAATGTTTGATGGGCTGCTGGCGCGCCGGTTGCGAAACCCGCTGTCTGTGCCACCTAGACAAAGGTCCATGAGCCGATGCTCAGTCCTTACTAATCGATCAATAAATCATACATTTACCCCTGCCCCTTTTGGGATTTGCAAGTTGTCCTTGGCGCTACCAAGTTTTGGCATAAATTTTACGATATTGTTTTTAAAACTGTATGATTGCGATTACATTTTGCAATCAAAGGAATAATGTATCATGTGTGCCCAGTAAAAAAGTGCGGTTTCGGAACATGCATGGTATGCAAGCGCCAATATTAACATATCTTGTTATAAGAACAACATTCAAGGCGCAAAAACGTTATAATTAATCGAAGGTTGATTGCGCATGATGCAACAAATCCGGCGACAGCCGAGTTATGACATGGTCATAACTGATTTGTATTCAACGCACAATCAAGCTTTAACCCAGGTAGCAAAGTGACGTCAGTGACGCATAAACGACGTCACTTTTAGGTCATAATAGGGTCGGTCGTTAATGCGTCGTCGATGACGTCATAATGTACGTCAATTAAAAGTCATTATTTCGACGTCTCATATTCACCATAAAATTGACGTTTTATTGACGTCCATTTAGAGTCAATATCAGGACGTACCATATTCGCCACAAAGTGTACGTTTTACTGACGTCCATCTAGGGTCAATATCAGGACGTACCATATTCGTCACAAAGTGGACGTTTTACTGACGTCCATCTAGGGTCAATATCAGGACGTACCATCGTCACAAAGTGGACGTTTTACTGACGTCAATTTAGAGTCAAAGTCAGGACGTACCATATTCACCACAAAGTGGACGATTTACTGACGTCTATTCAGGGTCATTATTAGGACGTATCATATTCGTCTCTGGTGGACGTTTTACTGACGTCCATTTAGGGTCAATATCAGGACGTACCATATTCGCCACAAAGTGGACGTTTTATTGACCTCTATTTAGGGTCAATATTAGAACGTACCATATTCCCCACAAAGTGGATGATTTACTGACGTCTATTCAGGGTCATTATTAGGACGTATCATATTCGTCTCTGGTGGACGTTTTACTGACGTCCATTTAGGGTCAATATCAGGACGTACCATATTCGCCACAAAGGGGACGTTTTATTGACCTCTATTTAGGGTCAATATTAGGACGTACCATATTCGCCACAAAGTGGATGATTTACTGACGTCTATTTAGGGTCATTATTAGGACGTATCATATTCGTCTCTAGTGGACGTTTTACTGACGTCCATTTAGGGTCCATATAAGGACGTGCCATATGCGCCACAGAGGGGACGTTTTATTAACCTCTATTTAGGGTCAATATTAGGACGTACCATATTCGCCACAAAGTGGAAGATTTACTGACGTCTCTTCAGGGTCATTATTAGGACGTATCATATTCGTCTCTGCTGGACGTTTTACTGACGCCCATCTAGGGTCAATATCAGGATGTACCATATTCGTCACAAAGTGGACGTTTTATTGACCTCTATTTAGGGTCAATATTAGGACGTACCATATTGTTTGCACGCGCGCTCGCATCGGTGCGGACGTGTTTACTTTTTGTCGCAGCAATTATTTCTATTTAGTTCGATCGCAATGTTTACGTTTTGCCGGGCTTGTAAAAAAGACGTTACCGGTGAACTTATAATGAAGTGTACACTATCAAACTGTGAAAAAGTGTATCATATATTGTGTCTCGGTATTAAAAGACGAGATTTCGAGTCTTTTTCTACGGACTATGTGCGCCAATGGATTTGCCCGATGTGTGACAGCACAAAAAGAAAACGTGCTGGGAATGACACGCCAGTTCGCACTCCAGAACATAGGAAGTTACCAACAATAGCGAGCCCTAATTATGTCAATAACCAACGGGGTAGCAAGTGCAGTCAAATGGAAGTTTCCGTGCTGGAGAATGACGGCGGTTTGTTATCAGAATTCCAAGAATTTCGTCGGGAACTTAGAAAAAGATTACATACGCAAGACCAACATATTTTACAAATTCAAAATGTATGTTCAGCTACTAATGACGAAATTCAGGTACTAAAGACCGTTATAAAAGATAGGCGATGTTCGTGCGATTTGACCTCAATAGATACCTACTTAAAATGCTTTGCGACCGCAACCAGCGCATCGAGTCATTGTAATGTAATGCACAAACAAATCAAATAATTTCAAGTGTCAGCAAAAGTCCGATGCAGGTGCAGAAACAAGTTAACACCAACCTGATTAGTGATAACAGTGCATTAGTAATTTCTCCAAGAGAGAATAAATAGTTAATCTAAATGTGCCATGGTCATAAAATTGCTATGGGATCGACATTGTAATTTTAAGACTATGGATTCATAACAATTATTGATTATATATAACAGTCTATGTATGTATATACTTCTTGAATATAAATCTATTATGCTACTTACATTGTTTTGTTTGGTTTCATCCATAGTCCTAAGAGTCTGTTCAGGGTACGTGTATAATATAGGATGCCTGCTATCGCAAACTAAATTCTAAATTCTTTTCGTCATTTACTTTGTTCACAGGAAAGTGACTGGGCTGTACATATTAGGGAAGCCATCGTCGTTGGAGTATCGTCATTTACTTAGTTCACAGGGACTGGGCCATACATACAAAGGCAGCCGCCGACATAGTAGTGACGTCATACACAGGATTCACAGTAACGTCACTATGAATACTGTATATGACGTCACTCCAACGTTAGTGTCTACCTTAATATGTACGGCCCAGTAACGTCCCTATGAGTACAGTAAATGACGTCTCTCCAACGTAAGTGGCTGCCCTAATATGTGCGGCTTAGTGACGTCTTTATGAATACAGTAAATGACGTCGCTCCAACGTCAGTGGCTGCTCTAATATGTATGGCCTAGTGACGTCCTTATGAATACAGTGAATGACGTCGCTCCAACGTCAGTGGCTGCCCTATTATAAACGTCCAAGTGTCGTCTCTATGAATGCAGTATATGACGTCACTCCAATGTCAGTATATGGCGTCACTACAACGTCAGCATATGACGTCACTCCAACGTCAGTATATGGCGTCACTCCAACGTCAGCATATGACGTCACGCCAACGTCAGTATATGGCGTCACTCCAACGTCAGCATATGACGTCACTCCAACGTCAGTATATGACGTCATTCCAATGTCAGTATATGGCGTCACTTCAACGTCAGCATATGACGTCACTCCAACGTCAGTATATGGCGTCACTCCAACGTCAGCATATGACGTCACTCCAACGTCAGTATATGGCGTCACTCCAACGTCAGTATATGGCGTCTCTCCAACGTTAGCATATGACGTCACTCCAACGTCAGTATATGACGTCACTCCAACGTCAGTATATGACGTCACTCCAACGTCAGTATATGGCGTCACTCCAACGTCCTCCAACTTACGTCATGAGGCTGTGACAAATTGTCGTCATCTGAAGAAACTACCGACGTCATAATAATGACGTCTCTTACGTCGAGCAGTACCGTAAACGGACGTCATAATAACGTATAAATGCTACCTGGGAATGCTCACATTCTACCCGACGATTTACATACTAATGTCCAGGCAAGAAGACAAGACCGCGAAGATGTATTGTTTGATAATTGCGAGGCAGACGCTGCTGACGAACATCTATTTGTTTTAATAACGAATCGAGATGAAAAACGAGCTGTTACCAATCAGCTGCAACAATATGGGATGATGACGTCCGTCTGCCGAATTCATCTAAACAACGGACATAAAAAATCTGTTAATTACGGCACGGTAATGTGCGAGCATAAACTTGCGGGAGGTTTACGAGCGAGGAAAGGTGGTGGCAAACTGAGGTCGACGCCCGAGGCTTAGTTAATGCACGTACGCAGGCAGAAAATCAAATAAACAGTCGCTTTCATCTCCGGTTTAATCGGCGATGCACTTCGCAGCCAACCTTGCACTTCGCTTCGACTGCTCACAGCTATTACTCAGACATTCGAGGTTGCCGACTCAATAACAATCTTTGCGTTGTTAAACTTGCATTCCAGTAAACGTTCGGGATAGATGAGGCGTGGAGTTGAAAGTTGATGATGCTGAACGCTCTATTCAATTGAGACGTTCTCTAGCTAAATTAATTCAAATTTAAAAATACTAATATAACTTAATTGGAACGCTAACATCTTAGGATGGCAACAACATGAATGAAGAAATGTTTATCTGGTTTCCATAATTGCAGAAGATTCATTAAAAATTGTAAGGCTTCGGATAGAAGAAGACGAAAATAAATAACGTAGTCCAGCCGAGTTAAATATCTAAGTAAAACAATTTTAAGCAATCATACGTCTAATATCCGACAATGCCTTATTGATTTTACCACTGGCTCGGAACTTCCCAATATTGACAATGAGCGGTAGTTTAGATGGTGTTACGTGCTTTGCGAGCTGATGAGCATCCGACGTGACTCCCAGTTCATTGCTCCAGTTTTTTGCGGCTCGATCTTGTGAATGAGTGCGCAGACCTTGGCGTCGAGACAAGGATCTTCTTGGATTTATGGCCGCAAAAACGGTAATACGTGTTCGGACATTGTTAGCCTACTTAGCGGAAATAAATGCGCTGATTCGTCCGCGTTTACGATAACATATCCCTATGATGGCGTGATAAAGCCGAGAGACTTATCACTTTCAGCGGTAAATCAATCAGTGTAACTAGGCGTGTACCGCGCCGCCGACGGTTTGAATGCTGATTTTCAATAGGTACCGTCACATTAGGAGTAGTTGCGGTGGCGCCGCGCGTGATTGCCATTTTGATTGAGATCGCACGTATGTTATAAATCGTCGCTCCAATTCTCATGTGACGGGAATCATGGAATATAAGTATCGTTGATGCTATGAAATTGAGCTGAAGAAAGCGCCAGATGAAGGCGACATTTCAAATTCGCATGTTTACAGTTTTAACTTTTAAGTTAATGAAAGCGTCGATCCCCGATCTAACGCAGGTAAACGAGTCTACTTGGCTCGTTTACCTCGAGGGTGGTGTGATAAATTCAGGGCCCATTTAAATATTCCCAGGGGTGATAAAGGGAAGGGATGTGCGTCGGTTAATCAAGTAACGTGATCCATTTATCTGGAGCGCTCTTGATATGGTGCCAGTGAACTTTGGAATATTGTAGCCTCATTTGGGGGATGAGATTGAAATGATGTTATGCAAAACATATTGTTTCTGATACTATAAGCAACATTTTAGTTCTACATTTTTTTCTATCCTAATTGATGAAAATAAATGACTAACAAAATATAAGATGTGTTATCTATTTTAAGATTACTATTTTTCTCTATTTAAGACGAAAGTGAAAAGGTAGAAGAGGTAGAGGAGTCAGAAAAATGCCAGAAAAAACAGTGTTGATAGTGCACAGTTATTACAAAAGTGTAAGAGAAATCACTACAACTGAATATTTACAGTATTCACTTTCAGCTTATAGAGTCAATTCATAGAAAACCTGCGACAAGAACTGATCGAAAGGTTTCTCTAACAATCCGTAACCATTAATCGAAGTGGTATTGAGACATTTCCTCTAGTTCTTGCTGTAATTATCCGCTATCCGGTACAGAATTTCTATGCGGCCACCTGTCTTTTATTGACATTGAAAATAGGACCAGTTTTATTCAAGGTTTGCATGTTTTTTGCGCGGGTCTACGAGACGGGCGTCCGTTGAAGATTTTTTATTCATCTACTTCATTAACATAATGTCACTGCTGCAAGTCGAGTATGAATTAATGATGCTGTATTTATAACGTTTTACATTAACTTTTTTGATGTAAAATACGATCTTCATGAATAAATTGATTATATTAAAGTCTTTAGGACCCCAACAGGTAATATAACTTTTAAACATTGAGTAATTTAACGTAAAAACCAACTAAAATGATAATTGTTAAAACTCAATTATTGATATGTTGATAAAATATTTATAGATTTAGCACAGAGCTAAGTAATCCCTCATTAATTAGAATTTTCCCACAGCGGGCTATCATTACTTGTCAAAGATATGACAATCGCCATTAAGTACACTAAATTACCTAAAGATAACTTGTTGTATTTTCCAAAGTAAGAAAAGATTGATCTTATTATTAGTTCAGGCTCCCAAGATTCGATCTATAATCAACAAAAACTGTCAAAAAGAATCGATTCAACAAATCGTTGTTACATCGATCGCGCTGCAGTCGGAAACAGGCTCGGTACAGTGTTTTACTGCATTCGATCTATTTACGTGTTTATGAATGCCGATAAACTCGAGCATTGAACTTCCAGCTGCAAACTGGAGGCCAAGTACAGTCCCTAACAGAGCTATTCATCATCATCGTTTCAGCCGTAGGACGTCCACTGGATGTAAGTCTATCTTATAGATCTCCAATAAGAGAACACTGCGCGGTGTCTTAACTTCTAACTTTTCTGACTTAGAAGTTAGAATGGTTTCATCATCATCTTAAAACTGCATTTTAGTTAAAGGATGTCTAATGCAGGACAAAAGCCTACTCTATGGATCTCCAATAAGATCGCACCCAAGCGAATGACATAATTTTCTGTAGTACATTACATGCATTGTGTGCTATAATTGTTGCAATAGTGGACACAAATATCGGATGAGTAAAGAAACATATTACGTATAAAGAGGGCAGCTTAAAACATTAGTGAGCACACGGCTAACTATCTAATTTACATATCAACATAACATATGAACTGAGGTCAAAAACCTAAGCTGCTAACCATGAAAAGAACGAAACAAGGAATTCTTGTAAATAATCTTCAACAATGAAAATTTAACAAGCAGAAATTTTGGAATTCTCAGTATTTTTCCGAAAATGTTTGCACTTGGCCTCGTGGGGAACAACCGGCGATGAATTTAAATTGGGGTTGGGTGCTTGGATCGAGGATAACGCTGATGATTCGAAGATAAGAGGTTAATGGAGCCTGATAACAGCAAAGTGTTATGGGTATGAGATATGGAGAGATGAAGCTGTTTACTTTTGAAGGTAGTCGAATTTGTGAAAGGAAGATAACTCCAAAATGAGCAAGTCTTTTGTGACATATGTTAATAAAGACAATAACAATAAAGTCCAGTGCTTTATGAAGGTTGCTCAAAAGCTAAAACCAGTTTCGGATCAGCGGGAATATTCTGTTTCATTTGGGAACGTCGAAAAATGCATCGAATGGGACATGTTTTTGTTAAATATATCAAAAATGTTAAATATATTGCAACAGGTAGAGTCTCAAAACAGTAACTAAAGCTATACATACAGCTTTTTGCAACATATTTTAAATTTTATAAGCAAAATAGGAGAAATTGATAAACTTAGTCTCTTTCTAAATAAATAAATATTAGGGGACATCTTACACACGGTCTCTGACCCCAAACTATGCTACTCTTGTGATTTGGCTGCCAGAGACTGATATACTCGTACATACTACATGTATATTAATATTTTAAATACATTCTCATATAGATAGTACATAAATAACATCCAGAAACAAAGCAAACATCAATATTCATCACACAAATGCTTGCTATGAGTGGGGATCGAACCCACACCTCTTTGACTCAGAAGTCAGGGTCACTAACCACTGAGCCACCGAGGTAGTCAGATTTCTATTTTCTATTTTAGCAAGGTTTAAAGCTTCAGTTATTGTTCTGAGAGTAGAGTGGTGCCTTCGAGAGGCTAAAAAAATGGCACTAGAACTATATAACCACCCGGCCAGTTCAAACTTAATTTAATACCAATTATTATGGTCACTTGGCTATCTAGCTATTATTATTTATTATCTAGCCATAGGATGTCTATATTGTCTATTGCTAGATAGGTAAAAGTAAGTTCGTATAGGCCGGGTGGCTAGCCCTGGTGTCAGAGTTATTAGGCCGCCTGAAGGCCTTTGACATGGCTGGATCGATAACTCCGATAGATATTGAAAAGGACCGGTTAATAAAATAAAGTTGGCAGAGTCGGTACCTATGCTTTCCTATTTTTGAATGCAGTTTGCCTAACCACCCATAAGATTCCACTTATCTCTAAGTGCTTCTTTATTTAGAACGTTACGAACTCGTTGACCAACTTTATTTTAAAAGTCGGCCGAGTAAGGGAAGTAAAAGTTTTCACGTAAAATTTTCACTCTCGTCCAAATAACGCGATAGTGGCTCCAAAAGTAGAGGATATAGATAAATTGGTAGCTCCACTAACCGGATCAACAGATCATAGATCAGCTCCGTACAAACATTGAGAAGTAACACAAATTGATTAGTTAACCAAACTGCTAAGCCTCAAAGAATCTCATCAATCGACAATGGCGTTAGAATTAGTGGGCCATAATCTTTTAAAGCGTTCTCTTATGCCAGTTTACTGTGCTGGTTATCGGTTCGAATAGCTTAACATAATGTAACTCGTTCATAGGCCCAGGAAGTGACGTCAGAGCCCTCACACGCGTTTTCCGTCTTGACCTTCACCTAAAAGCCTTTGTTTTTTTTCTATCTTGAGTTCCAAGATAAAGATGAGATAATGGTAAGGAATACGTTCAATAGATTACATATAACAGAATAATTTGTTTTTGCCATTATTGTTTTCAATATTTTTTAAGGTTAAGATTGGTAGAGCACTCAAAAAAGTGTGATAATCGCTAGTTAAATAGCAAGCTTATATTTTTTAATCTAGTAGTAGGAATAGGTTATACAAAATTTATTCTACAAAGCATCCAAAACAGTTCACATATACGAGTACATATTGAACAATTCCAAGAGAGAAAATATTGAAAAAGTTTCAAGTTACCCTCTTCTCACGTAAAGCTTCAAAACCAAAATATTTTGCCATCCGGTTTCAAGTTTTCCTCAATTTCATTATTGTTTTTGTCAGAAAATGAGTGGGCACCCTCGACACGTTTCCATTTCCACTAAGCATCTCGAGCTTTCAAACTTTCACGTTCTACACCCACACTCAATATCCTTGATCTTCAAAGCCCTGAGGTGATGGCAAATATCAATGTCACAGAACAATGCCCTGGCCAGCTCCCGACCCCGGGGTCATGTTCGACAAATAAATAAGCATTTTGTATGACTTTCTTCACTGATTAACCGAGGGTCGTGAGTCACGAGAATGTCGAAAGCTACCGTTCGGTCGTCCCTCACAATGTGCGCTGTCTGCTTAACAATGTATGTTTTGTCTTGACTAGGAGACTCCTGGACAATTTACATGATGTTTTGATAGAGATCTTATTAAACGAGGTACACAATTACATCGACAGCGGTTATTAAATTATCTAGAACGTTATTGACGTTCGAACTTTGTACTTTCGTACTATCTGTGCCTACCTTTTCAATATTAGCATTAAATTATGGTCCTAAGTAGTCCTTTAGCAGTGGAATAACTGAATAATTTTGCGATAGCATGTCCAGCTTACGTGGTCTTTATTGGCACAAAAGATGTCCTTGATATTTGCCGAGGATATAAAATATAAATGATATTGCGTCCTATATTGTGCACTATTTGCAAACATGTGACCTGAAAAATAAGATCATAAGGTATTTGTGCACAGTCATGTGTCAAGTCTTGTTAAGCTTTGTTACACATAGTTGTAATTAATTTTCGTTGAGGTAAACTTCTTACATCTTGATACGCCCTCAGGGTGACAACGACAACTTCCGAAAACGATAATTTCAGAGAACGTCTATTCTAAACTCGTCAATTTCCTAAAATGACAAAATCCGAAAATGACAAATTCCGAAAATGACAACTTCCTAAAATGACAACTTCCAAAAATGATACCTTCCGAAAATACTAAGGGGCTGACTAATTTCGGTTGTGAAATGTCAAAAATTAAGCTGACGATTTAAGATGTTGTCGTTTTTGAAAGTTGACATTCTAAAAAAGTTGTCGTTATCGGAAGTTGTCGTTTTTGAAAGTTGACATTCTAAAAAGTTGTCGTCTTCGGAAGTTGTCGTTTTTGAAAGTTGACATTCTAAAAAGTTGTCGTCTTCGAAAGTTGTCATTTTAGGAAGTTGTCGTTCTCACCCTGAGGGTTGATACGCTGTTATATTTCCATCATTTAATTAATCAAGAATAAGATATCTATCATATTATCTGCACAATAAATACTTCGCTGTTTTTATACGGACGGTTTTACTCTAACAAAGTAAATATCCATTTCCGCAGTTTCGTTTCCTTTTTCCTGTTCCTAAATCCCTAGTATTCTCCACTACGATTCCTTTTGCGATCGACTTCACAACAAAATGAACCTCTTTAGCTTTTTCACACGATTACTTGCTCGTAAATCTGGTAAGCTCTGAAGTTTTTAGCTTCAAGTGGCTAAGTGGATTTTCTTAATACATTCAGGTTCTTAAAGTCGTAATAAAAACTCTTGAGATATTTGCTACGATTATAATTTGCCACTACTTCAAATTATCACTTACCTACTTTTGACTTGAACGCGACATCAGAATTAGTGTTGTTTCTTGTCTTGACAATGCTATCAAGTATCATTAGTCATTACGAGTATGTTGATATGAGTACATTACTTGTGCCTCGTGTTCTTGCTCGCAGACAGGAAATCCTTTGACAAACAATTATGGTTAGACTTTACAACTAAACACTTATTATAACAAACCTTGTAGGTCCGAAACATGTTTATCTAACTTCGGACAAAGTCGACCAACAAGACCTTAAAGGCAAATACTGTAGCGTATTTAAGCGACCCTGCTAGGTTTTCAATGGTAATGAGAGAGAGCCTGCCCATCATGTTTATTTCAAACGACGTCCCACGGGCTCTCGGTGGGAACCGCCATATTTGTGGGCCCACAGCCTATCCTGCGGTTATTAAGTTTCTGTGCTATTGTTTGACTATCGTAATCTGTGCCTATGACCCTTGACTTTGTGTGGGTTACGGGTTGGGATATTTCGATAAATTTTAATATTGGTCACATAACTACATTATGACGGTTTCCCTTTACATGTAACTACCTTATAAGTACGTATGTAACATGTCTCTATCTATATATTTCTATGCTGCATTAGCTCTCTAATGTCTATTTATCTTTTATCGTGGTTGATTTAGAGACTTAAAAGTTAAAAATTACTATTTTCTTATTTAGACTATTTTATTATTTTATTTACGTGGTTAAATAAAAAAAATAAAAATAGAGGACTTTAACTAATAATACGCTCTAGATAATAATCTAGAGCGTAATATTTATATGCTGAAAAAGTTGACAGAACATTTGCTTCCATCGTATATTAAAACTTCAATTGTTATTCAGAATTTGATCAAATTGAGTACATTATTTACGCGCTTTACAATAGTACTAACCTACCTAACCTAACTAGTATTAACCCGTAAATAAAAAAACAAAAATAGTGGACTTTAACTATCAAAATAATGGACTTATATTTCTGTGCTGAAAAAGTTGAAAAAAAAAATGCTTCCACCGTAAATCAAAACTTCAATTGTTATTCAGAATTTGATCGAATTGAGTACATAGGACCCCTCGGCTCGTCCACAGATATTGAAACTATTGACTCTATTAATCACCGAGTAAATGTAATATTCTTCAAGACCCTGCCTGCAAGAAACCACGTTCCAATAATTTTGCTATTTGATTGGCCCTCAAAAGTGGCGTAGCGATCGATCGTTAATGAAATTGAAGCCATCCAATTCGTCCTGATTTACAATTAGGGAGGCACTACAGCTCGCCAACGTATCAATTACTGAGGTAATTTGTAGCCAATTCAGAAGAGCCGTTTTCTCTTCATTTCGGCGTAGACGGTAAATCTACCAGTGAAAGTGACTGTTCCCGTCTATTTTCTTATATATTTTGTGTTGCGGGTAATATAGTGTTAGAATTATATTACGGTATTTGCCTGCTTAGGGATCGTTATCATCATCATTGCCCCAGTAAAAGAAACTGCTAGATATAGCCCTCTTTGTAAATTTCCAGTATGACCAATTAGAAGTCAATTTCAACCGGTCTAATTAGAGATATACGAGTAGATATAGTCATTACTATGTCCAGCCGCGGACGTCTTTTGGCTGATAGATGGATGGATGAATTGATTAAGAGTTAAGACTTAGTACATATTTAGATATCTGTTTTTAAAACCCTGTGTGATGTTTGTGGCCTCATTATCTACAATCACAACACATTTTATATCGATATGGTACTCGTTGCTATCCAAAAATCTTGTGGCATAAATTCTTTGGTTTATGGTACATTCCGTCCATTGATTATTCGTGAGACTCAGTGGGACAAACAATGGCGTCTACAGGTTCAAGATCATGACATGACCTAAGTCGTGTTATGATACGATACGGTATAGGTTAACTTTATAGCGTAACATATTGCATACTGGTACCTAGTTAAGGTAACGGATACTGTAAGCATACGTTTTATTTACTTCAACTATGAAACTTTATGGATATTGATTTATGCATCCTATGTCTGGACTTCAGTTTGTAAGTACAATCTTGCATCTAGCTGTAGATAAGCTACAGGTGTTAAATAAACTTTTGAATAGTATTAATAAAAAACTTTTAATTTCTACAAGATGTACTCGTAGATAAGTCGTTTCTGAGAAGAAAGTGATAGCTCTAGTAAAATTCCAGTTACAAGCCTGGGAATTATTCTGCTTAAACATCTATTATTGTCTAGTTTTTGTTAGATTGTCTATTTTTTCAGATATATTAATAAAGATAACCGTTGGATTAGTATGTTTATTACCAGCGTAATCGCGACAGCTTTCCGTAAAGAAATCACCAGTTGCCACCATGTTTGCCATTCATCAAATTGACAGAAGGCAATTTTAAAAAATTGCCTCATCTGTGTTTTTCTCTTGTCCGTGTCATCGGCACCCACATTCTCGACACCGTGTAATAAAGTGTCAGTTACCATATTTTACTTGCGCCAAAGCAATTTTCAACGGTCTTCCATAAGGTCAAAAGTGAGAAGTAACACGTCTGTTACTTTTCAAAAAGTTGAAACAAAAGAAATCGAAAGTGGCCACGATTAAATTGGCTTGCTTCCTCAGAAACAATGGGTGCTTTTTTGCTTGTACTTACAGAGTTGATACTGATAAATTGTATTGACTATTGTTTAGAACGTTAAATAATAATCGACCGTGTAGCTGGAGTAGGTGTGTTTCATGTTACCGGTACTAACTGGAAGCGTCAAAAGTGACATTAAATATGGGATCATGCAGTCGGAACAATGTCTATTTTGTTACGAGTACAGTTGATGAGAAAACTGTTAGCTAAAATCAATGAGCCTGAACTTTTGTGAAGCAATTATTGAAGCATTATGAAATTTTGCCTATCAATAGGAGAATATTAACTAGTTCCTGAACGATTATAAACTACTACTGAAACCTAAATGTCATCTTAAGATGCGATCGCAGGTAGTGCTTGTGATATTCTAGATGCGATTTCGTGTCTGGGGATGTTATTACATTTATAATGCTTTATAATAAGAAAAGTCGTGTTGGACCAGTGGTAGTGATAGCCGCCTAACAATCACGAGGTCGTAGGTACCGTACCAATCAGTTCTTTGTAATTTATGTACGGATTATCAGCTTTTCGGTGAAGGAAAACATCGTGAGGAAACCTGCATATGTCTGTAGAAGAAATTCGATGGGGTATGTGAATCCACCAACCCGCATTGGGCCAGCGTGGTGGATATATCCCAATCACCCTTCGTGAGTAGGTTTACTTCCCGCTGTGGACTATTAAAAAGACTGGTATAACAAGAAAATCTTTAGTGGGTCTATCTTCTAATTCTATCAATCACACTACGAGTAAACTTGAAGATTCCAAATAGAATTCTCAATAGTATTTAGAGCTCACCTTTCACATTTACAAAATTTGAACTATAAGTACCAAAATTGCTCGTCCATAGCAACTACAGATAATCAAAAAAGTTCCAGCGCTCATGAATTTATAGGACGAAATAGTTGATATCCGCTTATCTGCCTATCCGCTTCATAAGAGTGATCCACTTATATCATGTTCCGCATCCTCTTTCCATTACATAATTGGCTCACACGATGTTTACGACCTCTGCCCGGAGTACAGAATAATTTGATTTCCCCCTTATCATGTATCTGCTTATTGTATTGTGGAAAATGTGATCTTTGGTTGGCGTTTTTCTGACTCTGATCGGTTACGTTTGTGCAATTTGTGCTATCTGTTTCAGCTTTTTTGCAAATTGATACCCGCTCGCTGATGTTGCAGATGATATTTCATTGAAGCTTTTATTTTGCCATTACGCGTGTTTATGTTATTTGATCCGCAATGGATTTAATTCCGAGATTAAATAATAATTCAGCATTTTTGATCGTATCATTAAAATTGTCATCTTTGTTAGTGTTACTTTCTCGCGTCCGCTAAACATTTCATTAAGTTGGAAACATACTATCAGTCGCGGACGTCACCCAGACCTTGAGCGGAGTTGAGCGTTAGGACGTCCGAGAGTGATCTGGCGCGCCGGATGTTTTAAGACGTGCACACTGCTAAGTCACGACCGTCAGCCGCGTCCCTCGTCTAGGATTAGGACAAGGTTCCAAAAAACTAAATTTAATCCAACACCAGTATAAAGTCATCGACTGTACAATAGTTGTCACTTTCAAGTCGTGACTCACGAAGACAAGCTTTCGTTGCCTCCACGCGGGTCATTGCAAACTCTATGGTTCTCGTTCTACCATCATAAATAGCGAGTGTTTAGCGTTTATTATACCAACACCAAGGCACAAATTGCTTTAGAAAATAACTCTAAGATAATGAAAGTGTGCTAACAAATGGTATTTCAAGAACAGATATCATGATATTCAATAGGTAGGTTAAAATATAAAATGATATGATGGATAATTACTGTTTTATTAATTGTTTTTAAGTTTACGATTATTAAACATATTTGTTTGATGGAAGTTATTAAACAGGATTATCGCTAATTCAACGGCACCCGTCGTAAAAGTCCATTATGTTATTATGAACCGTAATTTGCAATAGCTTTCAAAAACTTGGTATTTAGGCATACCTAAAGGAAGTAGTGCCGTGGCTGTTTTGCAAGAACGGATAAAGTCTCGCGAATCTACCGAACATGGCCAAAAGATAGATATCTATTTAGGTCGAATATCCGTTCTTGTAACCTAGATTATTGCACAAAGTATAAAATAGTCAGCAACGTTATGGCGGCATAAGCGTATAGAAATGATTTATTATGCGCGTTATAAAAACTTTGCTAACGAGCAATTTCGGTCACGTTTTGTGGAAGCGATGTTTGTCCCCTAAAACGGCAAGTCATAAAACTTTCCTAATCAGTGCCATCTTCGCCCAGCGTGCGAAATAAGACTTTTCCGTAAATAATTTTCATTCGAATTCTATCTTTGACTTTGTAATCATCGGAACCGATAAACCGAATTGATTCCAATCTGTGTAAAAGTAAGGTTCGTTTTTCGGCGTCAGGACTTCCAAATCCGTAAAGTACTTAATGTTTTCAATTCTGTATAATCGGTTTAGAATTTCCAGAGTTCCGCTTCAGTAATTGGATTGGTGGAAGTTGGTCGCGTCGCCTCTTCGGGGGTGAATTTTTCATCGGACTTAACCGCAGTTTGCTTACGAATCAATCGTGGAATTGTATTTTAATCACGTATTTACCCACAGTGATTTCAAATCAATATTGGCTTTATCGGATAGGGACTTGACAAGGCCGTTTTCGGCATGCCCGCCGCAGCTAATGCAATAAACGATTTATTTATTGCGCATTGTGCATTCATTACCTAACCTACGCTAACTTCAATTGCTACAAAGTAGTAATTCAAAGGTTAGGGCTTTTAATTTAGATCTGGCTTATTGTACTGCATTGCATTAGCTTTTGAACTTGGATTAATAGATTCTATTAAAACAGTAATAAGGTAGTTACAAGATCTCACGCTTTGATTTTATCTCTTGCAAAATTGAATTGCAATTGCTTGATAACAATGAGTTTTAAAGCTTACCAATTCAGGCATGCTGACGTCGGTAGAGGTTATAAAAATTAACGATACAAGTCATGACGCAGTTGAAGTAGGTAGTTGAGTTATCAGAAAGGAAGGTACAGGTGCTCGTGCCCAAACAATTTAATAAGAGATCGACATGAGAGCAATAACTCACGTGACAGAACGCGCACAAACGCCTAATAACCCTATCGAGTGCTTTCTGCAGGGAATATTCACCGTTTTTTATAAACTCTCATCCACTTCGGAGATCTTTTAATATTGCACGGGGGAGCAGCTGTTGAAGGCTTTTACGTGCGGGTCTACGTATCACAAGGGTCCCTTAATGTTGCAGTGGACCGGGAAACAGTACAGAATCTTTGTGCACTCTTCAAAATGATTTGGATCAGTTGTTAAATTAGCAAAGAAATTACTCTAAGCAGTACTACCTCTAACTATCTTTTGATCACTTAAAGACTTCTGAAAGTTTAGAGAAAATCCAAAATCCAGGCGTGAGTATACCTAACCTGCTGGAAGCAATACCATTATAAATGTAAATGGTTACTATCACAATTGCTATACATAATTTCATTATGCCCGGATTTGACCGAGATTTACTCGTAGATCTTTCGAAGGTTTCCGATACGGTTGACGTTAGACTTTTTCTACCTTTTTCTCTAGAATCCAGCGAGTCATTGAAAAATAAAGATATATCTACAGAAATGCTACTACATGCGCAAATAGGCGCAAAATCTTCAATTCTTATCACTTGGAAGATCTTATCAGACAACTCAAGGCTGATTGTGTTTTGCTTGTAAACCTTACTGAGGTTTTGGGTTATGCAAAATATCTTCGCATATCAAATATCCGGCCATAAAACGTAGAAAGCAATGTGGAATACTGAAGTGCCAGAATTGATCATCATCTTTTAATGCCTTTGATAACCTACAACACTTCTGATAGACTGGTTCTGTGGCTCGCTCTTCCGTCGGTTCTGCTTTGATTATCTGTTCCTTAACTAATTGCGACATATTTGTGCTTCCCAACTTCATTCGTTCACGAAATTCGAATAGCTTGCTGTAATCGATGTATACAATTTTTATTTTATTGTTGACTGGGGACTCTGGGTTTGCACAGGTGTATTTAGACACATAAACCTTTATCTTGAATTAATCTATCTACTAAAAAAAACCGCATCAAAATCCGTTGCGTAGACCGGGACATTCAGATAGGGAACTTTGTTTTATACTATGTGGTGATTTTTCAAAAACATGTCAGATTTCAAACTAAAATGGGACCATCTCTAAAGTATTATCTACCCAAAAAAAAAACATCAAAATCGGTTCAAAAATTGGCTGAGTAATACATACCTATATAAAAAAAAACGCACCCACAAGGTGGACGGATGACCTCATCAAGACCGCAGGATCTCGCTGGATGCAAGCCGCTACCAACCGGTCTTATTGGAGATCGTTAGGGGAGGCCTATGTCCAGCAGTGGACGTCCTATGACTGAAAAGAAGAAGAAGAGAGATACAAAAAAAACATATAGACGAATTGATAACCTCATTCCTTGAAGTCGGTTAATAGTAGATTGTATCATAAGGGAGCAAAATAATAGTTTTACGGCGAGGGCGCTTTTTTGAATCCAGAGCGAAGTGAGGGATTCTAGAGTAGAATCCTGAACGTAGCGAGGGATTCAAAGTACGTCGCCCGAGCCAAAAATATATTTTGCGCCCGAGTGGTACACTACTTTTTATCACCTCTAAGAGAAAATAAAAGGCGCCTCATATTTATTATTATTTAATAAAACGTAGAGTAACAACTAAATTGAAATTAAATGGTATCTAATAATAAAACAAATAAAAACTTAAGTATATTTACATTCATTTTCTTGGCGCTGAACACTATCATTACAAATACTTCCAAATTCAAAGATCATTCCGTCGCACTTATTTGTTCCAAATTCAAAAAGTGCGCGGCAAAGATAATTCCGGCGCACTTATAAAGTTCCTTATAGAAAACACCAACTTTGGGCGCACTTAAAGGCGAACCAAGTAGGTAGTCCTTTTCGAATCGATGTGATGAAAAAATAATAAATACACAAGACCACCAATTCAACTAAGTAGTAATGTGGTCAACATACTTATCGCTTTCAGTAAAAAGTAAACAAGGGTAAATTTAAGGTCTATCTGAATTTAAGTAGTGTTTATAAAACTAGCTAGCTTGAATCCTGTCAAGATTCTACTGCAGCAAGGGTTCCCTAATGTGAACGGGCGACAAACGCGAGAGCGCTTGATGGAACGGCGGAGAGTACGCATTTTTCTTGATTTTGTCGTCTGTTGCGAACAGCCCAGTTGTTAAGTTAGTCTGAAGTACACGGCTCACATCAAACCGGCTAGGTTTGATGTGAACCCCGCGTTCAAGGGCCTCGTTGTGAGATGGGATGAAGCTGGGCTTAGGGAACGGAATAAATAATAACTAGTGAGAGTTACTTAGGGGCAGACTTCTGCATCATCTATATCTGTGGGGTAGAGTATGGGCTGATATGATTAGATTTTTGAGACGACCCACAGATAGGTGATGATGTAGCTGGTGTATTTAAGGAAATAAACTGTAGGAAATCTCTCTTTCATCTTTCTATTATTGTGTGTAGGTATGTCTCACTTTTGCATGGTAGCATCTCATTAGAAAAATAAATTGATTGCCTGATTGAGTATTTTGAAATTGTTATTAAATGTAGGTTTAGGTGATAGTAGTTGAATGAGATCTTCTTATTATTTATTCTTCACCTATTAATTTGACTGCCTCGGTGGCTCAGTGGTTAGTAATCCTAACTTGGGTCAAAGAGGCGTGGGTTCGATCCCCGCCCAGGGCAAGTATTTATGTGATGAACATAGGTGTTTGCTCTGTGTCTGGGTATTATTTAGTTACTATCTATACATTATGTATTTGAAAATATGTATATGTAGTATATTAGTCTCTGGCAGCCATATTACAAGCTTTGCTTAGTTTGGGGTGCAGAGCCCGTGTGTAAGATGTCCCTAAATATTTATTTATTTAATTAACTTGATAGTGCAAGTTATCTATGGTTATTGTTGTAGATATTTTACGAATAATTATGGCGTCTTTTAGATTTTTATGTCTGTTTATTTCGTTGTCCTAATGTGAAACTTTTCCGATTTTTAGGGTTCCATACCTCAAAAGGAAAAAACGGAACCCTTTTAGGATCACTTTGTTGTCCGTCTGTCAGTCTGTGTCAGTGTGTATGTCAAGACTCTTTATCTCGGGAACACGTAAAAATATCGAGTTGAAATTTAAACTGTAAACGTATATCTTCTTGCAGTTGATTTCTTGCAGTTGTTTGAAAGAAAAACTTCTCAATTATCGTATAAAAAAGTTAGAGCCGTTTGTGTCGTAAAAAACCGCATTTTTCGACACTTACAAAAACCAACACCTACAGGGTACTTCCTGTTGACATATAACTGTAAAACTTGGCCAGAAGCATTGTCTCAGAATACATATATAGGAATAAATCTGAAAACCGAACATTTTTATTTGT
This sequence comes from Hypomecis punctinalis, assembly GCA_949316475.1. Taxonomy (NCBI): domain Eukaryota; kingdom Metazoa; phylum Arthropoda; class Insecta; order Lepidoptera; family Geometridae; genus Hypomecis; species Hypomecis punctinalis. The sequence goes on along the minus strand of OX438801.1, from coordinate 7,525,758 downwards.
ATCACAAAAAATTGGGCCTAGATCCACACAATATGGGTTGATAATTCAGTGAGTAAATCGTATCATGTAAGGTATCGTATAAAAGAGCTTCATTAGTACATGCTAAAACAGGTTTTTAATTATTTTGACAATGAGTAATTTTCGATGTATGACGAGAAAAGTAAAAAAAAAATTTCGTTGATTATAGTATAGAGATTTTAACAATTTACTTTTGTAAAATTTTCTGGATTTGTACGGAACCCTCGGTGTGCGAACCTCACTCGCACATGTCCAGTTTTTTTTTTCTTATACAATGCATGCTTAGTATTACTATGCCGTTTTCCTGGTAAAAATATTGGTATCGGCTTCGTGTCGGCCAGGAGGAAGCCGGGCCAGAAAAGTTCCGTGCCGTTCGCGATTGGGTGTCGCGTGGGTCGATCACCTTTCCATGTGCAAGGTGCTTCGTAGTATCGAAGGTCTCCACGTAATATCACGATTTGGATTAGAGCAGAGTATTTTATTAAGATAAGGGATTTATGCATGTGTTCTATGAAAAGAACGACGAAGATAATTATTTTTCGCAAAAAATTGTAAAACCGACTTCCACCGTGTACAGAATTTGAATAGTTTGCACGAATCGATGTGACATTGATTTATCAAAAACGGGATTAAAATTATATCTTAATATATATAAATCTCGTGTCACAATGTTTGTCCTCAATGGACTCCTAAACCACTTAACCGATTATAATAAAATTCGCACACCATGTGCAGTTCGATCCAACTTGAGAGATAGGATAGTTTAAATCTCAAATTATAGTCGCAATTTTAATTTATTTAGCCACAGCAACGCGTGGCCGGGCAGCTAGTTAATAATAAATATTAAAATGAGACCACCTCGGAAGTATACTCTTTCGAACTAAAATATTTTGTTAAATCGGTCCACAATTGGCGAAAATATTGATGAATTGAAAATACACAAAAAAGAACACGAATATAGTACTCCTCCTTTTTGGAAGTCGTTAAAAAGTATTTTAAAAGATACAATACTGAAGTTAAATAAATAGATATTTTGGGACATCTTACACACGGCCTCTGCCCCAAACTAAGCAAAGCTTGTGATATGGCTGCCAGAGACTGATATACTACATATATTTATTTTTAAATACATACTTATATAGATAGTAACTAAATAACACCCATACACAGCGCAAACAGTTATGTTCATCACATAAATATTTGCCCTGGGTGGGGATCGAACCCACGCCTCTTTGATCCAGAAGTTAGGGTCGCTAACCACTGAGCCACCGAGGCTGTCAAATCAATAGTTGCATCTGATTTGCGGACCCATTGGTTTTTTAAACGGAGGTTAGTGTGGCAACCAGGCAACCCGCGCTCCTATTGTTGAAGTTATGTATAGGCCGAACCAAAGTTCTTGGCAGCTGTGAAGCTAGTTACAAACTGCGCTAACCCAATCCTGCCTGATGCTGCATATAACAGGTGCGCGAGGATTGGGTTTGGCGCCAAATAGTCAATCAGCTCAACCTATTAGGGCCACAGGGCACACCCCTTCTGGGGTGCCCGGGCAAGTCTGATCTCCCCCGCCGGGTGACGGCCCAAGCCGAGGTCCGTACCTTCTCAGGTGCCCTTGCGCTAGTCACCCTATAACCTAATCTTAGGGCTCAGCCGCCTTCTGCGCTCGCCCATGCCCGGTAAGCTGTAGAGGCCTCAGAGGCCAACAGCTCTTAGTCATTCACAAAAAAAAAAATGGGTTTGGCGCAGCTTGTAGCTACTTCACAGCTGCCAAGAAAGGTGACGTCCACAAGTGGTATATTATTCAGAGAAAAATCGAACCAACATGAAATATACATCATTTGAAAGCTTGTTTTATGGGCTTCTCAAAAATATTTGATTTAGATTTTTAAATGCGAAAATTAAATTGTATGAAAAAGCTTATTATTTTTTCTAGTTTAACAATAATAAAGTACTTTTATCGTTATTTTACTTGCATTCTTAGCTGATTCTTCCACATTCATCTCTTGATTTGCAGAAATTAAATAATATAACTTACCAGTCTGACAAGTTAGTAGGTACAATGTGACAAAAAACACTTAAAAAGTGTGTCTAATTGGTAAAAATGCTTTTCTTTAACAATTTGGAGGTAACTTAACCAGAGTTGCTAGAGATAAACTACCTATTGAGCCAAATATATATATTTCACGAAATAAATACAAAATTAATAAAAAAAAAATCGGAGGGCTCATTTTTGTTTTTATTTCAAATACCTATGTTTGCGTTTGACTACACACTGCCTGATGTTAAACAGAAATGCGGTCTACGATGTAGCACGCTTACCTAGAAGATACTGTGGTAAATCAAACTAATAAGTCCATTATGATGTGTATTTGGTGACCATAAACTATTTTACATTATTTTCTTAAATAATTATCCCAACTTGGATTGACTAAGAATATGTGCTTTCGCCTCGAGGCGCAAATCTAGAATGCCCTCACCCAAAGATTAATATTTTTACATCTCTTCAGTTTGTTTTCTCGTTTTCTGATTGGCTGTTTTAAAACTACGCCGGAAGCAGTTCTTATTGGCTAAAATGCGGGCTCGTTGTTAAATCGGCCAATTACAAGCCAGAGAAATGTTAACCTTACAAATACTAGAAAATATCATTCGACATATATTTAAAAATCAGATCAAAATTTGATGCAACGATTAAAAATCATGACAATACCTATTTACTCGAGATTTGAAGACACCTACATTGTACGTTAGCGGGAAGACAGACTCAGGTAAAGCGTTTCAGGCATTTTGCCAGCGAAAAATGTGGTTTTATCTTTTAACTCTTCTCGTAATGAAAATATGCTTTGGTTAGTGCAGTTTTTGGTTAGTTAAGTTTGCATACCTATAATAAGTATTAATAACTTGTGTAAGTTTCACAGTTAGGTTTAACACTTCTAGCATATAACAGTTATGTAGGTACTATTGGACAGAGCTGTAAGTACCACCTTGACTGAAGTTACCGTAAGCTAGCTTTAGGTACCTACAGTACTGGTGACAAATCAAAGTGTTGTGATATTAAATCCTGTTTTGTTTACATAGTTACATCTTGACGCATTGATCCAGGCAAGCTAGGGTCAAACGGCTATCCAGTAGACCGAGAATTACTACTGTTACTTTGATTTATATGACTCTCCCCAAGACGAATGTGGGAAGATCACAAACTGAAATCGGTAAAGTATTAAGCGACAAGTTAATATTTTTAGGCCTATGTACAATTATATTGTTCTCAATGGTAATTCTTATAGAGCTCATTATTTTTAGCACTCTTTGGAATGGAATTAAATTATTTTCGCCTAATACTCGTATCTGCAGAATACAGGGAACGGTAGAAAGCCATTGATGTGAACAGTTCAAGCCTTTTCCATATCTCTGCTACATTTCCCTATAAGTAAGTTCCTAAAGGCCGGGTGTTAGTTTTTTAAGCCGCCTAAACGGCTAAAACAACCGGAGTCTACAATAGGGATGTTTACTAAAAAAATATAATTAGTCCGTCAAATAGATTGCCAAAAAATATTCGACACGTATTTTTTCTTTTGTCAATTTAACACATATTGATGAAGATATAGCCTGTTAAAGTTCCACGTGACGTCACTAACCGCTATGAAATGTACCGGCTAGTGCCGTCACGAGCCCCCACTCTCAAACTTTGACAAGGTTTATTTTAGTCACTAATTGTTTGATTGTCAAAAGAAAAAATACGTGTCAAATGTTTTTCTATAATCTAACTGACGGACTAATTATAATAATAATTTTCATACCCAGTAAACATCCCTATTTAACGTGTAATCCAAGCCACGTTGGCGTTCAGTTATAAATGCCACCAGCGGTCACCCATCCGAAGACTGACCGTGCTGAACGTTAGCCGGTAACGAACACCAAGTCAAACTACGCTATGAGCGCTACCTCCCTCTATCCTCCCTCTCAAATTCCCTGCTAGAGTTTGTGCAAAAAAAGAACCGTCTTGGCGTTACGGTGAACTAACAAAAAGATTTTAATCAGCAGCCAAGGTAGTAATTGGTGTCTACCGAGTATCTAATACTTTTATTTATACCATACTCTATAAAATTTAAGTTGATCTCTGCGTCAGTTACATATTGACATATTTAGAGTTGAGATAGTGGTGGAAAAAATCGATTTTCAAACAATGTTGTAATGAAATAGAATGAGTAGAAATTGTATTTTATTTACTTACTATTATTTAAGATCAAGTATGTACACATGTAAATAATATTATGATATTAATTAAATACTTATAATAATGTAACGATAGTATTTATCGACGTTTTTCACTATTATCGATGCTAATGTAACATATAATTGGGTTTAATTTAATTACACATGTAAAAAATGTTATGATATTCAAATATACAAAAAAATTAATGATAAATTAAGTTTTATTTAAAATATCGTCAGGATAAACTATCGATATTTTAATTAAAACTCTATCTAAAACTCTGTGGTCACGATCATTCGGCGCCCATCACTATTCGACATGCTCATATAGTATGAAATTGACAAGTACTGTCTGTACTATTAAGTAATTCAGGCCTTCATAGGCGTGATTTTTCTGACAGCTGTCGCAGAGATCAAGTTAAATTTTATAGAGTATAGCAATGACAGAGCAGTGTTGTCAACGTAACAAAATTAATAAAATGGCACACGGGCGACCTCACCTACGACGGTTCTCTTTTTGTACAAACTCTATGCGACACAGCCTACCAGAAATATCGCACAGCTATTGCTTTTTGACATTACTGCTTACCGGCCTACATCTGCAATGCGCTAAGCAAACCAGACTTCCAAGTTCCAAGTTCTAACTTACAAGCGCCTTACCAATAATACAAAACTTTTAAAACGTTTTCTTTATGTACTTCATTTGTGGTGAAGGAAAATATTGTGAGGAAAGTGGCATATACCTTGAGTAGATTCGATGGCGTGTGTGATCCCACTGACCCGCAAATAGACCAGCTGGGCTAGTATACGTACCACGAATTCTTTCGACGTGTCAGAACGAGACAGAGTTATGGCGAAGTATATATCTGTCACGTTCACACGTCGAAAAGAGTTTTTTCGTTGTCGTATGTTAAGCTAGCAGGTGGTGCATTGGATATTATATGACAATAGATATGACCTTAGAGTATAAATAACTAAAGTACTTATTAATACTCTAAGGATATGGTCATCGACTTGGCATTTTTTTTTCATATTGAGGCATATGACCTAATCGCCCTTGGACGGTTTGAATGTTCAGCAAAACTGATGCGGTTTCGTGTGGACTTAACTTGACTCTGATGTGTTACTGAATATTTATTTTATGGTAAATAAATAATAACTGATGGTTGATGCGGCAGTCCTCTAATAGAGTAGGAGATGATCCAAAGAACAATATTAGTAACTTTCAAATGCCTAAAACTTCAATACCGATCTAATTGCCGATGAATCATGACACACATTACAAGCAAACTAAATGATAAATTACATTGGTCGATTCTATCATTTTTAGGGTTCCGTACCTCAAACGTTCACTTTGTTGTCCGTCTGTCCGTATGACATGACTCTTTAACTCGGGAACGCGATAAGATATCGAGTTGAAATTCAAATTAAGTTTATACGTATATCTATGGTCTCTTGCAGTTGTGTAAAAGGCAAACTTCTCAGTTAACGTATAAAAAAAGTTAGCGCCGTTTATGTCGTAAAACACGTTTATTTCGACACTCACAAAAATCAAAACCTACAGGGTACTTCCCGTCGACAAAGAACTATGAAATTTGTCGAGAAGCATTGTCTCATACTACACATAGGAATAAATCTGAAAACTGTACATTTTTAGTTATACGAGTATGATAAAAAAATAGGGCCTAGATTCACAAAATATGGGTTCAAAATTCAAAATGAGTAAATCGTATCATGAAAGGTATTATAAAAAAAGTGGTTCATTAGCACATGCTAAAACAGGTTTTTAATTATTTAACAATGTGTAATTTTCGATGTATGACGCGAAAAGTGAAAAAAATAAAATACCCTTTTTTTCACGATGATTACAGTATACTTAGAGATTTTAACAACTTGCTTCCCAATTTTGTGAAATTTTCTAGATTTGTACGGAACCCTAGGTGTGCGAGCCTGACTCGCACTTGTCCGGTTTTTATTATAGCTTTCAACATCAATTTTGCTTCCACAGATGTTCGATACTTTCGTGTAACATGCACAAATTACGGTAGAACCACGAACCTCCTCATTTTGGAAAGTCGGTTAATCTAGAGGTGTAATGTATGTAAAAGCCGTCAATGAGCTCCCTCGGATGGAATTACAGCCGCCCAGCCGTCTAGTGATGGCTGTTGGTATCGATTTGGGGCAAGCCCTCTCATAAATTTTGTATGGAGTTTTTACGTAAATCACTCAAGGTGGACTAGACTGGTATTACACGTGTTCTCTTATTTACTCGTAATGATGTGGTGTGGCGGTTCGATATCCTTTCCTTACTAATATTATAAATTCGAAAGTGTGTTTTTTGGTTATGTGCGGAATTTAACACCACTGGCTTTACTGTGAAGAAAACATCGTGAGGCAACCTGCATGCGTCCGTAGAAGAAATTCGATGGGGTATGTGAATCCACCAACCCGCACTGGGCCAGTTTGGTGGATATGGCCCAGTTACCCTTCGTGGGTAAGCCTATGTCCTGCAGTGTACTATTAAAAAGGCTGGTACAGTACAGTTTGTTGGTTCATTGGTTTGTTCCTCTTTCACGCAGTAACGGAGCAACAGATTGACTTCATTATTGGCATGGACATAGTTTGAAATACGGAAAGCGACATAAGCTACTTTTTATCCCTGAAAAATAAATTGTTCCATGGGATAGCACGAACATTAAAATACCAAGCGAGCGAAGCCTCGGGCTAAAGCTAGTTTGAGAATAAATGTCCTGGTAGGTACTCGACTTTTTTATTGCCAAAATGTGTGGAAAATATATCAGTAAATTAGCATTGATTGTCGTATATTTATTTTTATAAGGTAGGTAATTCAAAAACATTAAATACCTCTACCACAAATCAAATATACTTTTTTCTTTTTCCTAATTAAAAGTAAGATAGGTAAATACCTAGGTACCTACTTAAATTAATCCCGAGTAAATAGGTATCTTCTAGGTTTTTTTTTGTTCCTCTTGTACTTCCTCCAACATAAGTCGGAAACATTGTCAAGCTGAACATTTGCTTACGCAGTTTTCTGTTTTATTAATGAACGGCCAATTTGATTGCCTCATGCAGTTTTGTGTGAGCAAAAATATGACATGCATATATAATTATATATATATTACACAATAGAATAGGTACATATAATATGTTACAAGAAATAATAGTTTACGTTAGTTTAATTCAAATTAAAATTTTAAAACACTAAGCCTAAAGTCTAAAGTCTAGGGTGTAGCACGCTTACCTAGAAGATACTAAAACTTTAGGCTTTAGTATCTTCTAGGTAAGCGTGCTACACCCTAGACCGCACATCTGCTTAACATCAGGCAGTGTGTAGTCAAACGCGAGCCTATTAGAAATTAAAAAAAAAAGTTTTATGAAGTTATTGCATAACCTGTTTCGCGTTTTGAAGCATAGATACAGCGTTACTTTAAAATACCAAGACATTCAGTTTAGTTACAGGATTACTATTATTACCTACTAATAGTTAAGTAGTAGTAATAATTAGAAGTAAGTAGTTATCGGGTGAAATAAATTCTATTATATACCCATGAACTTAACTACTACCTACACCTAACCTAACCTACACGATTATGTGAAAAACATGCCGTCGACGAGTCAGGATAGAAATTGATAGAATTTATCCAAATTATTTTACCTACTAGGTACTACTTACTACTTATCTTAGAGTCACGTTCCATTGCCACATTGTTCTTACGCCTTTTATTTCGGAACATGAGAAATATTCTGTATTGTAAGCTGTAGAGACAATCCGTTGACTAAAGTACCTGAGTCGCCAGGTATGCCGCTCCAAACACTTGAACAAACTATTCATCGTAGTTATTTTGTACGTGCAAGGCAATAACATAATGGGACATGCAAACGAAGGGAAGGTACTATTCCAAGTACTTAGGTACCTCTTCGAAAGTATTTCTCGTCAAACAAGTCAGTAAAAGCAAAAGAGTCACAACTTTTTTAATGACATTCGACGAAATGCTCTAATTGCTCATGCAAAATGTTTGCCTTAGTGAAATCAATATTTACTTCGATCATATAACTTTTGTATAATTCTCTCAAAATATGGAATTTTTTGAATTGCCAATGATTTGCTTTATTTATAGATATAGGTACCCGCCTACTGTTTTCATGTTGTCTTTTGTTGATATTGTCTTGTAGACAAACGTTCGTTAGTTTATTAGTATGACATTCGACGAAATGCTCATACTACGCATGCAAACTTTACCGTAATTATTAAACCGTAAATGGCAACACCGACTTCCATCGTGTACAAAATTCAAATACCTTCGCTCGAATTGATGTGTACAATATTTAAATTATTATTGATGTTTCAAAAACGGCTCAGCCGAGTTCGATAAATTTAAATGGGTGGTCCAATCGATCCCATCATTTTATTTATCTCGGGAGTTACCCTTTCGGACTAAATAAGAAATTTTTGATTCTGTTCACAATTGGCGAAAATATCGGAGAACATACAAAAAAAAATACATGATACCTACAGACGAACATAGAACCTCCTCCTTTTTGGAAGTCGGTTAAAAAACAATATTCACGTCCGTCGTACAACTTTCTTGCTTCGGTACTCATATCCCTAAAAAGCGCTATTCACGTCGCCACACACTGTCAGCGCTAAGAAATTAAGTAGGCCACACGCGCTCCAGCGTAGGTCGTCGGGACGGAACCTGAGACATTCAGCGCGTGTGTGGCCCCTAATTTAATTAGTGTTGTATAACAGTTACTCGTTATCGATGGTTTTATTGTTTTACTATCTGATTTATCGATTCTCGTAGGTGAAGACCAGTTTCAGACTGGTTCTTGCAAATAGAAATTTATCTAGATCGACAAACTTTATAGTTGCTAGCACTTCGTTAATCTATTTTGTAATGTTAACGTATTGTTTGTTTTAGAATGCTCAGTGTAACTTTTGAGAATAGGTAAAATCTACATAAGTACACAATACGTTATACGACACGCCACTGATGACTCAATATGAAAATATGCAAGAATTCGGAAATGACTGTCAACTGTACGCTGCAGCAAACTTCTATGGTTCTCGATTTTTTTGGAAATCGTTGATTTCTAAGACATTTATATTAAATATACTAAGTAAGTTCGTATAGGCCGGGTGGCTAGCCCTGGTGTCAGAGTTTTTAAGCCGCCTGAAGGCCTCTGACATGGCTAAACTGTTAAAACAACCGAGACCTACGACTTAACGTGTCATCCGAGCCACTGTATTAAATCTACTACATATTTATTATCAAAATTATTTTATTTTTAGCTGCATGTGGTATGCACGATAATAAAATGTAATTACCTATTCAAATAAATAATTTAACTCTAGATCGAAATCAATCTTATTGTTAAGCTTTTTTGCCAACTTCTAATTTTTAGAACAATCGCCTTCTCATGATAATAAATCATAAAAACAAAACAAAACGTAATTCTGTATCGTACATTAGGGCTAACAATCGCAACATTTTTTATTTTCGCGTCTGGCAACTTCGACGAATAAAAAAGGATTAAAAAGTAAAAATCCCGCGTTCACTTTCGAAATTCGAACAATGGCTAAAGCTCGGCTGTTTGTTGTTGGATTAGCGTGTGTGTACTTCTCATGATTCAGTGTATTGTAGTATAGGCGTGTTGTCCTAAGCCCCGCTAATACCCTTGTTTTATGAGGATGCTCAAAAATAAAAGTATTTCGTGCTCGTTGATCTTGTTTCTTTGAAGTTGGATGAATTCTTCATTCTTTACGAGAATCTTAGGAAGTTGCGTGTTGGGAAATAGTTTCTGAATTTCCTTATTAACAGCGCCAAAGCGTTTACTAATTTGACCTACATGGAATTTCTTTACATTAGAAATTAAGCGATTTAGAAGCTACTAAAACAGTTATAGAAGTTTTTGTCCATTTTACAACTAGCGTCTTTAGTAAGATTTTTCAAGCTATACTCAACATAGAGCTTATTTCGTGTTCTTAAATTCTCTTATGTACAATTTTTTTCGTCGTATTCGAATTCACTTTCAATTTAATCACTTACCTACTTTTACGTATTTCATCAACACCTATGAAGTCTTCATTTGTTGTGTTATTTTTGCCGTTTGTTTGTTGCAGGTTAAATATTTAGTGCTACAATCGTCGTGTAATTTAAATAAATAAAATTCTTTAACCAGTATTTAGTATCTGACAATTTTCCGTAAGCTATAATTATCATCACACTGAGAGAAAAACTAACAAAAAAATAGTAATCTTTACTAAAATTTTACTAAATCCGAGGACAACAAATGACCTGTAATAAATACAAATCGATTTTTGTAAATACAATTTGTAGGTATTACAATATCAGTTCTGTTATATGTAGTAAGGCCCCAGTAGTTTCAATAGATTAGCTTTGTAATATCTAGTAAAGTCCATAGTACTCTTTACTAAAATGTTACTAATCCCGAGGACAACAAATGCCCTGTTAAAAATACAAATCGATATTTAGTAGGTATTACTAATACCTGTTTTGTTATATCTAGCAAACTCCTTAGTACTCTTTACTAAGATTTTACTAATCCCGAGGACAACAAATGCCCTGTAAAAAATACAAATTGATATTTAACAGGAATTATTAATACCTGTCTTGTTACATGTAGTAAGGCCCCAGTAGATCCAATAGATTAGTTATGTAATATCTAGTAAAGTCCTAGTTTTTTCGAAATTTTAGTTCTGTATCATCTAGTAAACACCTAGTAATTTTGATGGATTCGATATGTGATATTTAGTAAGCCTTAGTACTTTCGAAAGTTTGGTTCTGTATTATCTGCTAATCACCTAGTAATTTTGATAGATCAGTTTTGTAATATCTAGTAAGCCTTAGTACTTTCAAAAGTTTAGTTCAGTATTATCTCGTAAAAGTCTAGTAATTTCAATTGCTTAATTTTGTATTATCTAGTTGATTTTTGTAATTTCTAGTATAATTTCTGTGTTATCAATTTAGTAAACCCTATCAATGTAAAAGTTATAAAACACTTCAAATCGAAATATATTTCCTGCTTATAACAATGACCTATAAGTATACAGTTTTTAAAATTTAATTTGAAGTGTTTTATAACTTTTTTATGGATAGGGTTTATTAAGTAGATATTACAGAACTAAACTAGACATTACAAAAACCAACTAAATAATACAAAATTAAGCTATTGAAACTACTTGAGTTACATATCTTACAAAACGAATCTAAGGTTGTAAACTAATACTAAATGTAAGTTACAAGGTGAATAATAATTGTAGACATAAAAATAAAGATTCAAGTGAAGTCATGTTTATTAAATATTATACATGTATAATATAACACACGAAACAGCCACATTTACAATAAAACATAATTTACATTGCCGGCAAGTATAATGTATTCACGGAGAAACCCAATTACTCCGTAGATTCTGGATAAAATTGTCAATTTTCACTTACACTGGTTAAATCTGTACTTATGACACTTAATTAAACACAGTTAGTTGGTCCGCACTAAACTTCATCCTCCATGTTTACTCTACTGCACGCAACGACGAAATGGCTGCTGGAAAGACGGGATCGTATTCACTGAGACCCCAGTTACTCAGTATGACTGTATAGCTGTTATAACACTGACTCCTGGGTAAGATTGTCAATTGTCACTCAGAGTATTTAAATCTGTTGGTAAAACACAGTTTGTTGGTACTGAACTTCACTCTCCTTTACATGTTTACTCTACTGCAAGCAACGACGAAATGGCTGCTGGAAAGGCGGGATCGTATTCATAAAGCAAAACACACCGGACACTACTGGAAATAACAAAACATTTCGTTGAAATTACTTAGCTTATTGCTGGATTTACAAAATAGACCAAAAACTAAATGTTTCTGTTGCATTAACTAAAGTATTGTAGTAAAATTACAATAGTGTCTTGAAATTAATAAAGCCTCATGCTTGAAATTATTCTTCCTTTCAATACAAATGACTATCGTGTTTTGAAAATGATTAAACCCACGCTTGTAATTACAAAACAAGGTAAATCAATTTTTTTTTCATCTTTCAAACCAGTGGTGTATCAGATACCAATACTTGTCTATACCAGTACCTATCTAGGTACCAACGCGGTGGATTTTTTTTGTAAGTACATAGTACTAATCGCCTAAGAGCATGTCAAACCCTACGAAGTACTCGTATGATACAATTTTTATTGGATTTTGTTAAATGCACCTTTTTATGTTAGTAATAAGGAATCATACTATAGGTAACGTTTGATGAAATATGTTAGCATGCACTACAAATGACCTATAACTAGTTATTATTAATAAAGAGTAAGTAAGTAAGAGTAAGGTACTTAGTGTACTGAACTACTGAAACCAAAGTCAAAGCCGTCAAATAAGAATATTTCAATGACGTTGGCGGTAACAGAAAACGCGGCATCAGAAAAAAATCTTAATGCCAATTAATGCAATTAGAATTAATGCATAAGTATTAATTTGAGATTTTTCGAGTATTAAAGTGTAAACTTATCTCGTATATTATTCCAGTAACTTCAGTGCCCTTACCATGACTTTTGATAGTAAACGTTAACTTTTTTCCGTTTTTGTTTAATAGCTTCATATATTTAACCATACCTTATTAAATTTTAAAGCCAAAAATTTGCTTTTTATTTGTAAGCATTTAGAATCCAGCAGCTATGCTTATTCTTCATTTTTTTACTCTTGACTCAAGACCATAGCGTAAAATCATTTTATTATAATTTGTTCTGGGAAAAATATTGTTACTTACTACTACTTATGATCTAATATTTGCTATTGTTATAGGCGATAAGTTTACGTTTTACGGCAAATTTTGACAATTTTATTGTTTTTGAAAAGCAATAATGCTTTGTTTGGGAATTTTGTCATCTTGTAATTTCAATTGAGATTATTATCGTAAGAGCGCTTATAATGTTTGTTTCTGAAAAAAACAGTACGTCATATTTTGATTCCTGTAGGCCACGTGGGCGAAGCCGCTAAAAGCTCATAATAATTAAAGCATGTTCCTTGGAATTACAAAAAAGGATAAATTAATTATATTTGTTGTACCAAATAAAGTTCTTGCTAAATTTTACAAACGTGTGTTGAAATAAATAAAGCATGTTGCTTGGAATTACAATAACGGAAACACTAAATATTATTCTTGTACCAGTTAAAGCTATTTCTAATGATTACAAACTAGTGTTGAAATTAATAAAGCGTGTTGCTTGTTATTGCAAAAAGGGAAATATTAGATATCTTTGTTGTACCAATTAAAGTTATTTTTAATATTTACAAACGGGTGTTGAAATTAATAAAGCATGTTGCTGGGAATTACAAAAAGGGTAAAACAAAATATTTTTGTTGTACCAATTAAAGGTCTTTCTAAAAATCACAAACGTGTATTGAAATTAATAAAGCATGCTCTTTGGAATTACAAAAAGAGGAAAACTAAATATTATTGTTGTACCAATTAAAGTTATTTCTAATAATTACAAACGAGTGTTGAAATTAATAAAGCGTGTTACTTGGAATTACAAAAAGGGAAAAACTAAATATTTTTGTTGTACCAATTAAAATTTTTTCTAATATTTACAAACGCGTGTTGAAATTAAAAAAGCATGTTAATTGGAATTACAAAAAGGGTAAAACAAAATATTTTTGTTGTACCAATTATAGTTCTTTCTAACAATTACTAATGCGTGTTGAAATTAATAAAACGAGATGCTTGGAATAACAAAAGGTAAAAACTAAATCTGTTCTTGTACCAATATTTTTATATTTTCTAAACATTACAAACCCGTGTTGAAATAAATAAAGCGTGTTGATTAGAATTACAAAAAGGTAAAACTAAATATTTTTGTTGTATCAACTATAGTTAATTCTTAAAATTACAAACGTTTTGTAAAATTGATTAAAAGTATTACTTAGAATTACAAAATAGATAAACTGTTAGAAACACAACTACCTTTTCTTGAAAATAGTAATCGAATTTGCGGAATTTACAAAACTCTAACAATATTTACTATACATTTGTAATAAATATTAAACTTTTGCAATATCGGCATTTATTAAAATCGTATTTTAGGAATTACAATTACAAAAACAAAACTGTTAGTAAAAAATAATAAAAATTGCAAATACAGCAAAACTTTGGTAAGTTATACTAAAATTTAGTGTTTCCGCCAATTACAAAGGACTTTTGTAATATTTAGTGGCGATTTTTTTCTCAGTGCATCGTTGTTTATTATTTTATATCTATGTAACGTCCGTCTGGTTATTTACATATGTATGCGCTCCTGATAAAATAAACTTAGGCATTAAATCTAACGTAAATAAGCCAATATAAGCCGGATAAGCTTAATCATGCGTTTAAAATTACATCTTCAAGCTCCAAATAGCTCGTTTATGAAGCTTACAAGTGGTTACAAGTTGATCGACAAATCCTATCGCAAATGTCTGCGACTAGTTGCAGGTGTCATCTGGTAGCGATAGCAATCGGCCCTATTAGTGACGGACACGAGATGATGGATGGTGATAGGTCAGATGCTGAAGAACTTGTTGGATTTCCGTGCCTTAGTAATAGCGTTAGAGTATGTGACCGCTATGATGTGGTTACTTTATAAAACCTGAAAAGTTTCTAAACTCATGCTTCTAACTGCTCGATGTTCTGTTTCTTCTGGACATTAAAGTTTTATTGACAAATATACTTGGTGTACAAATGGTTTACTAAGTATTATGTTATTAATAACGACGCGGAATAAGACTCAAAATAAAATGGTCAAAATTACATGTATCAATTAGTTGATAAGCAAAATATGTTAAATAAATTCCCTAATTGCATTGGGGATAGTTAAAAAGTTGCCGTGGTGGTCTAGTTGTAATGACACTCGCCTTACAATCGTAAGGTCGTGGTTTCAAATCCCGGTCCCGTACCAATGAATCCTCGGAATCTATGTACGGAATTTCACACCACTGGTTTTTTTTAAAAACATCGTAAGCCAACCTGAATACGTCCTGAAAAGAAATTCGATGGCGCATGTGAATCCACCAACCCGCACTGGGCCAGCGTGGTGGATTTAGCCCAATCGCGTGGCCTCCGTCCTGCAGTGGACTATTAAAAAGGCTGATACAGTATAGTACATAGTTAGAAAAAAGACTGCTCGTCCACGACTTAGCCGCTATAAGCGATAGCGGAGCGAGGGGCGTCGAGCGGTAAAGAACCAATGTACTGAAATATGACGCCACGACGCGGCGACGCGCGATTTCCCGCTCCGAGCGCTCGTAGACCTCGCCGCCGCCGCCGCTACCGCTAAAGCCCGAACTCATGGCCGAGCGGTAACATAGGTGATGATGACCCCTTTAGGTATGAAGTTTTTTTTTGTAGCGCTCATAGCGTAGTTTGACTAGGTCTTTGTCAGCGATCATCGAAGTGAAGTTAGGCCCGGTCAGTCTTTGGGTGGGTGACCGTGGGTGGCAATTACAACCGAGCGCTACTGTGGCTCGGATGACACGTTAAACGGATGAATTGTTGTTCCCGGTTGTTTTGACTGTTTAGCCTTGTTTTTGTCACTAGTCAATCCTTTAGTAATCAAACGATGGATAGTATAAATACTAGTTTTAAATTATATTGAATACTAGCGGACTCGACAGACTTCGTTCTGTCAAAAAGATAAAGTTCAAATTGACTCTATATTTTAGTATATTATATTTCATTATACTCTATATTATATTTTCCCGGCAATTATTCGTATTTTTAACGCCGTAAAAACCATCCTTGGACTTCAACGAACATTTAAAAAAAGAATTGGCCAAATTGGTCCAGGCGTTCTTCAGTTATGCGCTTACCAACACATTTTACGATTTATTTTTATATTATAGATTTATTTTTCGCCATAAATGTTATCATAACCGACTTCAACCGTGTACAGAATTCGAATATTTTGCTTGAAACAATGTAGTATTTTTTAACATTACTGTTGATTTTTCAAAAATGACAGAAAAGATATCGATAAAAACCGGACAAGTGCGATACAGGCTCGCACATCGAGGGTTCCGTACAAACGCTTTGTTAAAATAATTAAAAACCTGTTTTAGCATGTGCTAATGAAGTTCTTTTTATACCTTACATGATACGATTTACTCACTTTGAATATTTAACCCATATTTTGTGAATTTTGAGGCCCTATTTTTTGTGATTAAAATAAAAATGTACAATTTTCAGATTTATTCCTATATGTGTACTCTGAGACAATGCTTCTCGCCAAATTTCATAGTTCTACGTCAACGGGAAGTACCCTGTAGGTTTTGATTTTTGTGAGTGCGAAATATGCAGTTTTTTACGACATAAACGGCTCTAACTTTTTTAAACGATAACTGAGAAGTTTTTCTTTTATACAACTGCAAAAGATCATAGATATACTTATACAGTTTAAATTTCAACTCGATACCTTTACGCGTTCCCGAGATAAAGAGTCTTGACATACACACAGACGGACAGACGGACAAACTGATCCTATAAGGGTTCCGTTTTTTTCCGTTTGAGGTACGGAACCCTAAAAATTAAATGGGACCATCCCTAAAGTATGATTTATCAAACAAAAAAGTCATCAAAATCGGTTTTTAATTGGTGAAGTAATCGCGTGCTTAACACATACTTACAGATAAAACATACAATCGAATTGAGAACCTTCTGTTTTGAAGTCTGTTAAAAACATACTAAATACCTGCGTATGCATGAGTACAAGAAAATGTCAATTATTTCTATCTACAATGTATAACATTGTGATCTTCGTCTTCAGAAGACGTGTTCAAGGAATAAAAACTAGTAAATAGCCGTCGTGCCGATCCCGATTGTATTGGATTCTTCGGAGAATCAAAGAAGGCTGGGTGACCGCAGTCCCGACCGCTTCCGAAAAAGGAGCGACCGACTAGACTTGCTGCTTGAGACCAGTTCACACGGTGTGGTACGGCGCCGCAAAGATTTTGCGATATCGCACCGCAAGCAAATATTTTGCAACCGTCATAATAGCTCTCATAGCGTAGTTTGACACGGTGTTCGTTAGCGATCATCGAAGTTATGCAACGTTCAACACGGTCAGTCTTCGGATGGGTGACTGCGGGTGGCATTTACGACTGAGCGGCTACCGAGGATCGGATGACACCGTGACACTTTATAGCTCCCGTTTAGCCATGTCAGAGGAGGCGGCTTAAAAACTGATATCAGATCTATACGAACTTACAGCGGAGCGGCACCTCTCAGCTTCTGTCTGTCGCATCGTTGCCGCACCACGCCGTTTGGACTGGCCCTAAGACTCTTGCAACGGTGAAACCTTGAACATTGCTAATATATCGATAGTATTGGGTGTATAGATACAGTTAAATCCGGGATCTAATAGGGAGTATCCAATTATTGCTGAAATTATTGAAACTTATGGTGGACTAGTAGCCATGCAAATAAGCCAAGCCAACTAACGACCCCACGGCCAATAAAGATTGAGAATCGAGAAACATTTCTATGATGTACGCAAATAGTAATTAACTTGATATGGCCAGAGAACAACATGAGATTACTTTACCAAGATATAATATTTTTGTGGCTATAGGAACCACAATTTAAACACCAACGTAACGTAATCTTAAAACTAGTTCTTTTCTCTTGTGCTCACTCAATTTTTATTGCTCAAATAAACAAATATTTTTGTACTTAAAGCTGTAGCTTGTAAGTGAATGAGGTTAAAGTATTGTCTGGTTTTATTTTAAATTTACACGACGACAGCGGTTACTACTTTTAACAAGGCAAGGCATTTATATTTCGCACAGTATGCTACCTACTTGCAGTAGGTACCTACTTCGAAATCTTAATCTTAATATGTATAAATCTCGTGTCACAATGTTTGTCCTCAATGGACTCCTAAACCACTTAACCGATTATAATAAAATTCGCACACCATGTGCAGTTCGATCCAACTTGAGAGATAGGATAGTTTAAATCTCAAATTATAGTCGCAATTTTAATTTATTTAGACACAGCATCGCGTGGTCGGCTCAGCTAGTATATATATAATTATATATAAATCTCGTGTCACAATGTTTGTCCTCAATGGACTCCTAAACCACTTAACCGATTATAATAAAATTCGCACACCATGTGCAGTTCGATCCAACTTGAGAGATAGGATAGTTAGTAATGTAATATAACAAAAACTTTAGCCACAGCAACGCGTGGCCGGGTCAGTTAGTCATACCTATATAATTTCTTACGACAACAGTCCTAGTCTTAATTCAATGTACCCACAAATGTTTGCCCACAACGATCACATAAATGTCGCATCAAGCTTACGTCGGGATCAGGGCCAAATTCACTCGCAAATAAAAAACACGCCACATAATCCCGTCCGTGTCAGCTTATCACGCATGTTTGGAAACACACGTTTCCAAATCGTGCTTGCAAACACCTCAATGTAGTTGTCAGGTGTGTCACGCAATGGTTCCCGCCAAAAATACCTCTTCGCCGCGCTTTCCGCATTTTAACCACAGCATAATGCAAAACAGTAGACGCACCCTAAAGTACCTAGATAATTATTTTATTAAATAGGACCAATTTCAAAGTACCTATAGGTACTCTTTTTAATTAAAATAATTACCTATTGAAATCTGACTAATGTGTAAATAGTTATGCGTGACGTAAAAAAAAATATACGCATCGAATTGAGTACCTCCTCCGTTTCGTCGGTTAAAAAGTTGTAAGACATGATAACAGTAAGATGGCGTCGAAAACGCATAGAAAATGCTATGTAAACAATGACATAATTTGACACAAGTGGCACTTGAACTTCTGATCAAATGTCACATTGTCGTCTCAACAATATAGCGGTTCACTATGAAAACTGTCCAAGACAGTGCTTATATTTTTATTCTTATATTATATCAATAGCAATAATGTCATTTCTACCCTACACACACACTACCTATGTTCATGTTGCAAACACCTCAATGTATGTCACACGATAGTTCTCGCCAAAAATACCCTGTTTTGCCGCTCTTTCCGAATTTTGACCAACGAGCTAAGACAAAAGGAGAGCCTCTTGCCTCTGCGTAATATGTTTCCTTGTTATACAATAAATATTTGTTAATGTATTTATTTAGTAAACTTATCATATTTAGTTCAAAAATCTTAAAAATAATTGATTTAATAGTGACTGGGAGCGTTTATTTACCGAAGGAAGTGCGGTACTTAATCAGTTTCTATCCCATAATTTCCATAATGCATCAGTGCATGATATTTTTTAGGTTAACTATGTAATGGCGGCCATATTGAGTCCCCTTAGCCGTAGAACCGAATTTGTAGGTATTTCGTCTCTATATACGTACTCATATGTCTATGATTTTGACGCACGTGCGCGATGACACTGCGACATGTTACGCGCTCGTATAAAAATTTACGACCACCTCACACGTTTTGGTGGAAGCAATTTTGTATAATAACGTACTTGTGCCTGCCGGGTTCATGACGAGTTGAGGACTGTTGCTATGTCGGATCTTTTAAATGAAGGCTTTCTTTTGGTAGCATTGTTTGACAGCTCGGCATACTTAAAAATAGAACTAGTCAATAAAAATATAACTAGACTAGAGTGGCAGATGGCAGGACACGTGGTACGGGGAACTGCTGGCCGATGGTGCTGAAAAGCTCTCGAATTAAGACCACGTACCGGCAAGCGCAGCGTAGGACTTCCACCGACTAGATGGACGGATGGCCTAAATGAGACCGTAGGAACGAGCTTGATTCAAGCCGTCTCCAACAGGTCTTTTGTAAATCTACAGAGGAGGCCTATGCCCAGCAGTGGATGCCCTAATATAATGATAATACATACTAGACTAAATCGTATCTAGAAATATCCTCCAAACGAAAATCTGTCTTCCAAAATCTCATTCCTTTATAATAAAGGTATAGAATTAACATTCTTTACCGATGTCTATTATTTTTTGACGTTTTATTCACTTAGTTGTTTTTTTTTTCCAAACAATTAATCTGTAACTTTATTTTTGTTACCTACATTTGTATAACTTTAAGTCTTTAGTTTAATCGATATTTTTGAACTTGGATAGACTGCTCCATAAAAACTGAGATTGATGTTTTTTATTTTTACCATTGTTTTAGAAAATCATCTTTTTTATTGTGCTTGGAAACAATAAAACACTTTATCATTTGGTAGTCGTCAACGCCTCAACAATTACCTAGTTAATTTAATTATTACTTTGTGACTTTCGGCTGTGGGTTTTTGACCCTCATGTTGACTAGAGCACGTGTAAACTTTTCGTCTAGGCTCGTTAATTTATTTAACCGCTTTATTAATAGGTATGTAGTTGCATCATAAATAAGTCAATTCTTAATTAAAAGAGGCGTAGAGCGGTACCGTTCTGTATTCGACTAGGAAAAAAACAGAAGGACTTTGTGGCTTCACATTTTGAGCGCGAAAGCTCTACTTTAAAAGTAGACTGTAGAGTAGTTTGTAGCGCGCTCTCTCGCAGAATTGACCCATTAAGGATTCCGTTTAACTCGTTATTTTAAAATTTATACTTTTTCAGTAAAAGTACTTAATTTTGACGTTGTGAGTTAAACGCAGGGAGTGCGGGCTATGGTTTTCTTGATGTCAATTTTGGACAAATCTCGTTTCATTCAAATGCCTCTACAGAGTCCTTCTGGTTTCTTCCATGTTCTAAGCGCACTATTAATAGAAATGAAACAAGCATCAATATACTCAATCAATTTGTTGTAAAACAGTTTCATTGAGGTACAAATGCTTGCTTTGAGATGAATGAGTTCATGGTGATGCTAAAATAACCATAAAGCCGAATGACTTACTCTGTAATGACTACTTTAGAGTATTAGGTACAAAGCTCTTTCAGTTAATTTATTAACCAGTATCTTGTAATTATAATTTATCATGATCTTTATCTTATTTATTATATTGTGACAATTATAGTTCTCTACTCCTTTGGCTCTTACTACTCTTTTGATTCTTTTCCAAATGGCTGTGGGCAGGGCACACTTAAATGCGAGATTGAAGGCTGTTGGGGTTACAAAGTTTTAGAATTGAAACCGTATGCAAGATATTAACTTAGTGTATAACATCCATGGAAAGATAGGTAGCCTGATTATAATCGCGCTGGATACAAACTGCTTACTAAAATTACGAGATAAAATAAATACCTCATAATCCCGACGTTTCGGCCGAGTTGCATCGACCGTGGTCAAGGGTAGCCCGTGAGGGCCGTTCGTATACTAGACCCGTGGTATATAATTGTCTCCTTTTTTGAAGTCGGTTAAAAATACTTATGTACGAAACGTGAATACGATGATGATATTAATATTATAATTAAGTTAATATGACGGACTAATTTTGCTACCAGATAACAAACAAGCAGTATAGTTATTTTTTTCTTACTAATTACTTCCCGAGAGGGTAAGCGCAGTCCCGGTAGACCCATAGGTACAACGTTGGCGTCATGACATCCAAAAGTTTTGCGGCCGCATCTGGATGAGATTAGCTCAGGACAGGGATATTTGGCATGAGAGGATGAAAGCCTATGCTCTGCAGTGGGTCGAAATAAGCCGATGATGATGAATTATTTCGCAGGCTTTTTATAAACTAGCCAGGGGCAACATTTCAAGCTTGCACGCAAGCGTCGGATGTTGATTCTCTAAGATGTAAACACGCTTACAACTGTGTTGCCAGCTAAGAATATTGCACTTAGCTCCATTAAGCTGTTATTAGTTCCAGAACTAAACATTCTCTAGGCGTTTCCGTTCTTGCTATTCCTGCTAACGTGTGCGCATATTTTTGTTACAAGTTTAGTGTAAAGATTTATTAAGCTACAAGCGACCCGCCCCGGCTTCGCTCAGGTGTATTATACATATAAACCTTCCTCTTGAATCACTCTATCTATTCAAAAAACTGCAACAAAGTCCGTTGCGTGGTTTTAAAGATATAAGCATACATAGGGACAGACAGCGGGTAGCGACTTTGTTTTATAGTGATAGTTAGTTCGTATAAGTCGTGTGGCTTGCCTTGGTGTCCGAGTTTTTAAACCGCATGTAGGCCTCTGAAGTAGCTTTATTTACAGTTGCAAATACAAACCGCGGTCACCATGCCAAATACTGCTTAATTTCGGTGATAGTTAAGAAACACGTGGCAACACTAGCACTAAAGATTTCGATAAAATTGGACGAATGGGACCACCTCTGGACCACCCTTTCGAACCAAAAAAGATTTTTTTTATTATATATTACGGCACTAATCGCGCACTAAAATTACGAGATAAATAAATACCTCGTCATACCGACGTTTCGGCCGACGGTATGATGAGGTATTTATTTATCTCGTAATTTTAGTGCGCGATTAGTCCCGTAGTATATAATAATAATGTGTTCAAATCGCGATAGTTTAAAAACAACAAAAAATAATTGTTTGATTCGGTTCACAATTGGCTGAAATATCGATGAACATACACAAAAGAAAGAAATACATACAGACGTCCATAGAACCTCCTCCTTTTTAGAAGTCGGTTAAAAAGTACCATTATTAAAAGTACTTTTAAATGAAAAATGCTTGTTGCTAGTCAATAATTCGTGGAATATGTCACAAGAGAAGACGCCAAGCTTATTAGACGTAAGAATTTCATCAAACAAGATTTATAGCACGACGTAGGGACAATTAATATCAATGGGCTACCGTTGAGAATTGCGGCACTCGGTACCTCTATATTAATATGGCACTGAACTAGCATTACGAATACAAATCAGAGTACGCTGTATATCAGTTTGGCAATTACGGAAAATACTTTAACTTTATAAGGTCTCACACAAATCATCACGAGCACTCGAGAGCTTAGCAAAAATTTCTATTGGAATTTGCTGAAGATTTTATGACGGTATACCATCCATCCATTCATGAGGCATAGAAAGTCCACTGCTGGACACATCTAGGTGTCTCGAAAAGATCTCCAACAAGAACTGTTGGAAGCGACTTGGATACAGTGCGGTCTTGTGGTCTCTACCATAAGGCCATCTCTTAATCAAACATTGTATAAAATATGACTTTTTATTTTTTAAATGCCTGGCTCTAAATTGTAACCAATGTGCTGAAAGGGCGACTAAGTTTTGTGCAAACTTTATTTAATACCATTAATACCAATTATGTATACTTATTGGGAAATAAACGAATGTAATTATGGTTTAAGTTTGTGTCTGCATATGTAGAGACGCTATTTATAAGTGTCAACCAAAACGCAATCAGCATACTGTTTCCCCGTCTACGCTGCAGCGCCTATGATGCGCGTTGAATTAAACATATTGCTTCTTTTGTTGGTTACCTCATACCGTGAGAGACCGGCGCGTACGCCGCCAGCTTTACAACGAGGCCAATTAGGTAGATCGCCCTCTTTAGCGAAGAAGTGCTGTAGGCTGAATCAAAGTTCTTGGCTGTTTTAAAATTAGCTACAAGCTGTACGAAACCCATTCATTGCGCATCTGTTTGATGAGCTTCAGTCGGGATTGGGTTTTGCGCAGTTTCTAGGTAACTTCGCCACGAAGTTTGAATCAGCCATACCTATTTGATGTCTGAAAAAAGTACGCAAGTTCGTACAAGCCAGATGGCGGTTAGCTGTGGTATCAGGATTTTCAAGCCACCCGAAGGCATCTGACGGGACTAAACGCTTAAGAGGGCTATAGCAAAATTGTCTATCTCAAAATCGGGTTTTACGATATGGGCTTTAATCAAAATGGAACTACAAATGTTACGAGATACGGTACCGGTAGCGATCAATTGTGTATCGATTGACCCCAGATGAACAGAAGACTGACTGTGTGTGGTGGTTACGTGTTCATATATGTCGCACAGACTTCTTATTATAAGAGATATCTTATATTATACTTCGATGACTTACTTTAACAGACTTCACATAACTTCGAGTATTTGATCTAATAATGAAGATAAAAGATTTAGCGGACATGTAAATTTTCTTGTAATTTTTTATTTACAGTTTGAAGGTACGGTTGACACATATGTACTGTACTGTACCAGCCTTTTAATAGTGCACTGCAGGAAGTAGGCCACGAAGGGTGATTGGGCCATATCTACCACGCTGGCCCAGTGCGGGTTGGTGGATTCACATACGCCATTGAATTTTATTTACGGACGTATGCAGGTTGCCTCACGATGTTTTCCTTCACCGAAAAGCCAGTGGTGTGAAATTCCTAAAGAACTCATTGATACGGGACCAGGGATTTGAACCCACGACCTCACGATTGTAAGGCGGGTGTCACTACCTCTTGGCCACTTCGGCTATCTATCATCAAAAACAGCCGTGCATCTTGACCAAGACTACCTGATCAAAATACATTAGATCTCGTAATGAGACCAACACAACTTCTTTCAACTTATTCATGCTAGAGTCATCTATGTAGTCGACCCCATGGCCTCAAATTTAGCACTTCAACTTCTCGTGGACATTTAAGGAAACAATAAATCCATTGTGAATATAATTGTTTGCATATCTCCAACGGTTTCTCAGCAGCGTCTGAAAATCTCGGTCAAATAGAAACTAGAATAGAACTAGAAACATAATACGTTTTGTTTCCTTATTGTTATCATCAAGTGTGCATTTCCACGGCCCGCATACATCAATTAACGTTCAATAAAAATGCGATAAATAAATGATAAATACATAAGATGGTTTTGTTTAGGTTGCATAGATGA
This sequence comes from Hypomecis punctinalis, assembly GCA_949316475.1. Classification (NCBI taxonomy): domain Eukaryota; kingdom Metazoa; phylum Arthropoda; class Insecta; order Lepidoptera; family Geometridae; genus Hypomecis; species Hypomecis punctinalis. Next base: position 7,500,733 of record OX438801.1, on the reverse strand, counting down.
TTGTATGGAGCCATGGTTATTGGACTTGTTCAGCGATTCAGAATTCTAATCGTTTGGGATATAAGGACCAGTGGATACGCTTAACGCTGAAGTTATTCTACTTGGTATGCATATACGTAGTATACTACTTTTAGTTATACTTCCTCGGTGGCTCAGTGGTTAGTGACCCTAACTTCTGGATCAAAGAGACGTGAGTTCGATTCCCACCCAGGGCAAATATTTATGTGATGAACATAAGTGTTTGTTCTGTATCTGGGTGTTATTTAGCTACTATCTATATATGTTTGTATTTAAAAATATGTAGAATATCAGTCTCTGGCAGCCATATCACAAGCTTTGCTTAGTTTGGTGTCAGGGGCCGTGTGTAAGATGTCCCCAAATATTTATTTATTTATACTACAGCGTTCTTTAAGCTATTTTCCTATTTCCTCTTCCTCAGGTCGTTTGTTCACTGCTGAGCGTCGTGATATCCCGCCTCTGTAGTACTTCATGGCATATTTGTTTCCATCTCTGACGCTTGGTGTATGGCGTCAGATATGATTATGCCCAGTTATTTGCTCACTTGACTTTGACTCTCAAGCATTTGTCTGCAAAGAGTTACAATACTTCGGCCACATCGCGCGTAAGCCCTCCGACAACCTGGAGAAACTCGTGGTTACCGGGAAGGTAGAAGGGAAAATACCCAGGGGACGTCGCGTAGTAATTTTCCTATTTGGTACCTATAAAATATTTTTATAACATATTTGCTCGTAAAGTGGCTGTAATTACACCAATTTCAATATCGTAATGTATTTCATTACGCACTTGTGCGTTATTGTAATGTAAAACGCACGAGTTTTTTGAAATAAACATGAATAAAATAAATGAATAAAAATGAAATAAACATGCACGGATTTTTAAGATGCTCCGTCTAAAAATGAACGATACTTTTTAAAATGTTAGCAAAGAGTTTTTATGTCAGAAAAGTGGTCAATATTTTATGTATAAAATTAACTTTGGGAGATAAAAATTATTTCGCGCGCTTTTTCTTTTCACTGTATTGTTTTTATTTGAAAATGTCTTCAAGTTGTGATGAATTTACTTTCACTCATGAGAATGAGAGAGAGAGACTGGGGAAATTGTAACTAATAATAATAACTTGACAACATTAAAAATGCATTAAAAATTGTTCAAATTTCTATAATTGCTTTAAGAAGTAATTAAAGATTTATTCATTTAAGAAAGTCAGAGTTTTATTAATTTCCTCTCAAATATGTTATAAAACGTCGTATAACATACGTGCGCTTTGAAAATTACAGCCTCTGCTTCCTTATAGCCCCCGCCTACGGCTCTGGCTTGCAATATCGCCTCGGCTGTAATGTTCAACTTACCGCACTTATATCATAAGATAGAGGACAACAGGAACATCAGTGACAAAACAATCGATATCGCATCTCTGTGATACTGTTCTTAAAATTCTGAAAAAACTGTTCCTTTTCTTTAAATTTTGAGTGAATTGTATTTTTATTGTAGCAGAGATCCATTAAGACAACGACAGAATTAAGCTTAGACGCTGATACGCTTAAACAAAGACGTGAAGAAGTGAAAGAGAATTTTGATAGACATCTAGAATGTTGATGATTCGCTTGCTCGATTAATGATATTGGAGCCTAATTATATTACCTAATTAGGAATGAATGACATTTGCATGCAGTCTTGTAAAAAATAAATTAGTGGTTATCAACTCAATTATATTTCCACGCGTAATTATTTTCATAAATCGTCGGCTAATTACCCGCCCTCGCTGGGTTAAATTTTTATGGAACAACTTTGTCAACAATCGAATAAAAATGATAATCGATCTGACCATTAAAATCGATCTTTATCTTCGCAATTCTTTAATTAAAAGCACTTTCGGGGATCCTCGTAAACCTTATTTCACGGTGTAAGGGTAATGTAACAGTAAATTTTGTGATTAGGGCCAGCGCACACCTGCAAACGGGACGGCATGTGATTATACTTTCATTTGCCGCCTAGTTCATTTTTAGGGTTCCGTACCCAGAGGGTACGAAACACTATTACTACGACTCCGCTGTCCGTCTGTGCATCTGTCATCAGGCTGTATCTCATGAACCGTGATAGCTAGACAGTTGAAATTTTTCACAGATGCTGTATTTGTGTTGCCGCTATAACAACAAATACTAAAAATAAAATAACATGAATATTTAAGGGGGGCTCCTTTACAACAAACCTGATTTATTGCTCGTTATTAATTACGGTAACAGGAAGACGCTTGAAATTTTGACATAATTTTTAATTGTATGTTTAGTTCAATAATTAATTATTAAATTAAAATAAATATTTAAGCAGTGATCCCACAATTAGGTAGATATTTATAAGTGTTTAGTAGGAGTCTTATTTTTTGGAATTTTACGAGTACCTACTATTATAGTAAGCTCATAGAGATCCGGCCAAGCTGTGGTAATTGCTGTCGAGAGTTTTTAAGGCGCTTGAAGGCCTCTGTCATAGCTAATACTTATCAAATATATTTTCAGAAATTCCAGACTGTCCATGCACTGCAGAGCACTTTCTCAAGAAATAACTTTGTTTCGGAACCTTTGGTGTGCGAGCCTGACTCGCACTTGTCCGGTTTTATTTACAACTAAATAAGTAGTAGGTATTCAATAGATGCCGTCTTGCCTGCCGGTGTGAGCCGGGCCTTACTTGCCAACTTTGCGTTGAAAACACTCGCTTAATTTCATGTTTTTATTTCCTTTCATTGTCTCAATTATTTATTCTGAGAAACTGAATACGGACTTTGTCGTCGGTTTGTTATTTTACCCGACTCCGAAACTGAAGGAACTACTGGAAGAGATTCTTAACAAAATGTAGTATTGAAATAACATACGTACTTAGTAGGTATATATGATTCCAAGTTACGCATATGTGTAATGATGCATATCATCTAGCTTCAAAGGGTGAAGAAAAACTACGTGAGGAAACCTGCATGTCTGATAGTTCCTCACGATATCAAATATGTATGTGAAGTCTATGTCATCCGACGTTAAGCCAGAAGGGCTGACTAAGGCCCTTGTGGTAAAAGAAGAGTCCGTACTCCATGTTTAGCTCTGGAATACATTATCTTCATGACGTCACCATATAGGAGATGAAAATTGAAAGAGCGTTGTAATCTTTGAGTTCACGGTATACCTAAATGCTATTTTTGTTTATCGAGAAATAAAACACGATTGTGCGTGGTGAGGAGCTTTTACTTATTCATCGGTAAGCAAATAGGGCATTTCTGCTATGAGCTTACGGAGTAAGCTCCAGTTAGGCAAAGTCAGGGCTTTATACACTGTATCAAACAGCTAAACACTAACTTAAGTTGTAACGATATAGGTAATAGGGATGTTTACTAAAAAAATATAATTAGTCCGTCAAATAGATTGTCAAAACATATTAGACACATATTGTTATGATTTTATTTTGAGTGCTTTCCACACTAGATTTTATCTCAAAGAGTTATCTTTGTGATAAGCAAGCATTTCAAAAATATACGCTCCAACGCTACAAGTTCCAACGCTATAAGTTGGTGTAATATAAGCACTTCAAAGATTTGAAGCTTGCGTGGGAGGCGGGCTGGCTCTGTTGGTTAGAGCGTCGGGCTAGTGATCCGAAGGGGCAGGTTCAAATCCTGCGTTCGCTTCAGATTTTTGAAATGCTTATCATAAAGATAACTCTTTTAGAGATATTTTTTATTTTGTCAATTTAACACAAATTGATGAAGATATAGCCTGTTAAAGTTCCGCGTGACGTCACTAACCGCTATCAAATGTACCGGCTAGTGCCGTCACGAGCCTCCACTCTCAAACTTTAACAAGGTTTATCTTAGTCACTAATTAATTGATTGACATAAGAAAAAATACGTGTCCAATATTTTTCAATAATCTAACTGACGCACTAATTATAATAATGATTTTCATATCCAGTAAACAACCCTATTCGATACATGTGAGTGACATGCATTCGATCAAAACAATTGGGGCGTAATCATTTAGTCTCAATCATTCTTTTTTTTGTGTAAATAACTTACGACGAAGTGGTAATTTGTAGTTTTGTTTCAATTTATCCTCACATCGTTTTTGAAATTCCTTGTAGAATTTATTGAACATCGATAATGTATTTGCGATTGAATCGGAATGATCGATTGGTTCACGCGTGCACCTCACTCGGTGGTCCGAACGCGTTATCGCTCGTAGTACCTAAGTACAGCCAGCAGGGACAGTTCCAGCACCTAAGTACCACAGTATTTGTTAGGATTGTTCAGAGACTGTATTTTACGCGAAGTGACGCCTCGCGCAGTTTTTAAGGGACAGCTCCCATTTTTCCCTGATTGATTTAATTCATACACGGTAGGATTTGGATATTAAGCAAACTTGCCAAATATTATTACAGCAGCGAACAAAAGAGCTGATAACTTTGATAGAATGGCTAAACCGATTTTGGTGAAATATATCTAAGAACCGTCGCAAAAAAATATAACAAAAAAAACCGTTCCAAATCGGTTTACCGGTATCAAAGCTAGCAGTTTACGTAAATATTTATCGCCAGTAAGCTGTTGAATTTTTAAAATGGTTTGCCGTCCCTTAAAAATCTGCCGCTCCAGCCTACTCAGCCTATTGCTAAGTCCGCCTCTGAGAGCTACGGTGCCACTAACAGACACGCAGACTTACACAAAACATTCAAGCAAATATACAGGGTTACAGGGTAAGTCGACCTATTCCCGTTAAGGGCGTGTAGTTTACTTTGTTTCTGACCAATTTGACTATGAAATACACTACCCTCAATTAAAAAAAATCTGATATTTAAAATCGGTATTTATAAAATTCCCAATTTTCGGCTATAAGCTCAGATATTTTGAAACGTGTAAGACGTATTATTAATTTTATATGATTTTTACATGTAAAATAATGTTTTATGACCTCACTACCCAATATTGTCTGTAAAATTTAGTATTTGAATTCAAATATCTCGAAAACTGTGAGTCAAAGTCAAAGTCAAAGTATTTATTTGCATGATAGTGGGTATACAAAAAATCTTAAAATTAAACAAATATATATCCATCCACTAACAACCATAAAAAGTGTGCAAAATTCAATAATTGGAAATTAAAATACATTTTAAATTGTCACTGTGAAAAGTAATGAAATTAAATAATTATTATTTTTATGATCTATAAATTAATGTGAAATTTAGGATATGGTGTTTCATAGTCAAATCAGTCAGAAACGTAGTAAACTACACACGCTTAAGCTTAACGGGAATAGGTCGACTTAGCCTGTAACCCTGTATATATAGAATCACAATCGTGAAAAAAAAGTGTTCGAAACAAAACTTTGCCCAAGCTATGTAGTGGGCAGGCTTTTTACTTAGTCGTAAGGCGATTGCAAGCCGACTACAACGTCGCGCGTTGCCAAAGTGCTCGGATACAATCACCAATTTGGTGACATAACGTCGGCGTCGAGATTCGAGAAAACGGGTTACTGTAAATTATTTATTTTAATAATAATTACCTATTTGATTAAAAACATCCAAGTCAGTATGTATACGGCGCAGCGGCGCTCGGATATTATTTTTGACCGACGAACCACCGGAGGAGGTATAGCAATTCGACGCGTATATATTTTTTTTATGTATAACTACGCATAACTTTTTTCATAGTTGTCCGATTTCAGTAATTCTTTTTTTATTGGAAAGAGTGGTTCGAAATTGGTCTCATTTAAAGTTAAATCAACAATAGTGTGAAAAATTTTACATCGATCCGTGCATAATATTTACGTTCTAGCGATGCGCCCCGGCTTCGCATAGGTGTATTATACATATAAACATTTCTCTTGAATTACTCTATCTATTAAAATAAACTGCATGAAAATCCGTTGCGTAGTTTTAAAGATATAAGCACACATGGGGAGGACAACGGAATGCGACTTTGTTTTATACTAGGTATGTAATGATTCTGTACACGGGTGAAGTCGATCATGCTATTTTTTTGCAAAACATAATTATACTACTTTCTCTTAGGGATTGTGGCTCTGGAGATATTTTCTCGAAGCACAAAACGGTCAAACTTATAACATCGCCCTATTAGCGTCGTGGGTTAAAAACTCAATACCAACTCTACCTGTAAAATGTTAAAACATTGCATTTTGCTATCGCGGCAATCATGTCCGTGATTCCTGTTACATTCAATTTTACAAAACATTTTATTTTTCGACCGTTTTTGTCAGCGGAAATTGGATTGGGCAGTGAAACAATGCTCTAACGTAAATGTATCATAAATGTTATTGTAATTGAAACAGAAATGTTTTATATTTTTATATGAATAGGATTCCTGATGCAAATTTGTACTGAATTTACGTTTTGCGGTTTCTTTTTCATAGCATTTGCTGATATATAGAGGTGTGTGATAGAGATAGAGCTAAGCACTGTGACTTGAAAAACACACATTTTTAGGGTTCCGTACCTCAAAAGGAAAAAACGGAACCCTTATAGGATCATTGCTTTGTTGCCCGTCTGTCCGTCTGTGTGTATGTCAAGACTCTTTATCTCGAGAACGCGTAAAAGTGTCGAGTTGAAATTTAAACTGTATATACGTATATCTATGATCTCTTGCAGTTGTGTAAAAGAAAAACTGAGAAGCAGTTATCGTTTAAAAAAGTTAGAGCCGTTTATGTCGTAAAAACAGCATATTTCGCACTCATAAAAATCAAAACCTATAGGGTACTTCCCGTTGACATAGAACTATGAAATTTGGCGAGAAGCATTGTCTCAGAGTACACATATAGGAATGAATCTGAAAATTGTACATTTTTATTTAAATTACAAAAAAATAGGGCCTCAAAATTCAAAAAATATGGGTTCAAAATTCAAAGTGAGTAAATCGTATCATGTATGGTATCATATAAAAGAACTTCATTAGCACATGCTAAAACAGGTTTTTAATTATTTTTATGTAATTTTAGATGTATAACGAGAAAAAAGAAAAAAAAAAACTTTTTAATCGATGGTTATAGTATAGAGATTTTAACAACTTACTTCCCAATTTTGTGAAATTTTCTGGATTTGTACGGAACCCTCGGTGTGCGAGCCTGACTCGCACTTGTCCAATTTATTTTTTTCTTAATATATGACATATATGTTCGTATATCAACTGCAACTGGCATTAATTAAATATTATTTTTTACCACTCAAATAGTATTCCCAAGTAAGTACTCATGGGAAACAACATAGATGTAAGTGAGAATGTATTCACCATAATTATTTTTCGCAAATAAATGGTACAACCGCCTTTCATCGTGTACAAAATTCGAATATTTCGCTGGAATTGTTTACATTATTGTTGAGTTTTCAATAACGGCTCAGCCGATTTCTGTAAGATTTAAATGGGACCACATCGAGAGTATACCCTTTCGAATTAAAAATTTTTTTTTTGATTCGGTTCACAATTGGCATACCCAAAACATACACAAAAAATACATACAGACGAACATAGAACCTCCTACTTTTTGATGTTTCTAAAAATGATAGAAATAATAATGAATATGACATAAATAAGTGACAATGGAACCACTGTTCAAATGTAACACTATCTGGTTTTCATTTTTCAAAGACGAATATAAATTTAATGGGAAACAGACTTTCGTTGAGAGTTCCTCAGATGATTAATAATTATTTTTAGTTCAAGATCTAAATTACTTTAGCCTATACCTATAGATATAGAACAACTTATTCTACAACCAAAGTGATAAACTTACAAGTTTCTTCTTTATCCCTTGACCCTTAAAAACAGTCGTTTGAATAAGTTTAGTACATCTGTGTGAAGTTGCGCAGAATTAGTGGACCATTTACCTGTTTGCCGAGAGGAAAACCGGCGAAAAGAAAGCAAAGTGGCAGTTCTAGTAGATTTATAGGCTAGTATCTCACGCTGGCTTGCTTTTCGAGTACATTTAATCTGGTACAACATCTGTTAACTGAATTACAGTGTTAAAGGTAAGTAGGTATACTATAGATAAGGGGAGGTACTCGCTAAAACTATTTAGCTGCGTATGTAGAGTCACAAGTTGTTTTCAAAAACAGAATTAGTTAAACTAGTCTAAAATCTTACAGCTCTCATATTATTAAAATCTACTAGTATATTCCTGTTTTTTTTTAAAGAACTAATATAGCTGTGCAAATAACAATAACTGAATAGACTGTAATGATGCCGTTTTTTTGTTGCTGGCATCAATATGGAATGTGAAAAAAAGCCCAGTCGATGGTTGCTGGGGATAAGTTTTCAAGTTGCTAAACATAACCAAATGAAATGAAATTGTTTATTTACCAGACAATGTCCACAATAAATTCCACGGATTAAGTTAAAATTACAATAAAATTAAAATATTAAAATGTCCGTAAAAAGAATAAAATTATTATTATACTACGGGACTAATCGCGCACTAAAATTACGAGATAAATAAATACCTCTTCATCAACTCTGCCATAACGTCGGGATGATGAGGTATTTATTTATCTCGTAATTTTAGTGCGCGATTAGTCCCGTAGTATAATAATAATGTCTTCAAATCGCGAAAGTTTAAAAACAACAAAAGAATAAAATTACAAAATAAATATTTAAATGTCAACTAAAAGCTAAATAACTGTAAATAAGACGTTAGGATTGCTACCGAATACAAAATATACCTACCATATTTTTACGACCTCATAAACATTGACATACAAGTAGCTCAACTGGGCGCGCATGAAATATTAGTTTAAAATTGAGTTTCAATTTATGACGCCCATAATGCTGTAGTTATCACAAATTCTATCAATTTTCCATAACAGTAATTCATTCGGCAATCAGCAGTTACTTTTAACCGATGGCGATGACAACGATATGCACCCACGTAGTATAGAAGCTATTATCTGAAGATAGACAACCAATGAATGCTATAATATTATTATAGATTTATCAATACTTGTTTGGTCTATAATATAGAGCGTCGAGAGAGGCTTTCTCGTTAGTTCGTTACCCAGCGCGGTGATATACATGTAGCAAAAACTCATATTTGTTCTTTTCATCACATCTATTCGAAAAGGACTACTTGGTTCGCCTTTAAGTGCGCCCAAAGGAGGTGTACTAATAAGGAACATTATAAGTGCGACGGAATTATCTTTGCCGCGCACTTTTTGAATTTGGAACAAATAAGTGCGACGGAATGATCTTTGCCGCGCACTTTTTGAATTTAGATGTATTTGTAATGTTAGTGTTCAGCGCCAAGAAAATGAATGAAAAAAATGTAAATATAAGTTTTCATTTGTTTTATTATTAGATACCATTTAATCTCAATTTAGTTGTTACTCTACGTTTTATTAAATAATAATATTATAGTAAAATATGAGGCGCCTTTTGTTTTCTCATAGAGGTGATGAAAAGTAGAGTGTACCACTCGGGCGCAAAATATATTTTTGGCTCGGGCGACGTACTTTGAATCCCTCGCTACGTTCAGGATTCTACTAAAGAATCCCTCGCTACGCTCGGGATTCTACTCTTTTATTGATCTGTGGGTACGGTAAAAGGCATTTTTACAAAATATTTATGCAGCGTTACGTGTAATTTTAAGCAAAGAGCTTCGTTTACAAATTTAGTCCCCGCTAGATAACAGATGACAACATGTTCAATCGCGTGGAATCATTCATACCTAATTACTTATGATAAGTGACAAGAATCTTGATTTCGCGGCAAAAATGGTGGTTGCTGCTGCAAACATTCTGTATTTTAGCATTTTGCGTTACATGACATGGTTTAGGTACCCATTGATCACTGTCCAGTGTTAAAGTTATCAAGTTGAGAGCATCCAAATACAGCCATTAAAAATCATAATCGACGTTTATCATCTCGCGTTTTTCATTGTTACGTCTTATTTTAACGGACTTCAAAAAACGAGGTTCTCAATTCGATTGTATGTGTCTTTGTATGTTACCCGATTACTATGCCAATATGGAACCGACTTTGGTGATTTTTTTCTTTCTTTCTGGCAGATCATATTTCAGAGGTGGTCCCATTTATAGTTTAAAGAAATCTGCTGAGTTATTATTGAATAATGTAAAAAAACTGGTTGCCATTAAAGTCGGTATTTTCAAGATACATGGTAGGTACCTACGGACCAAGTTATAATGAAATAACATTCCATCTGTTCTTATATTTAGAATAATTTAGATATCTGTGATCTGTGTAATTATATTCCTTACCTCAAAGCAACGACAAAAGTCCTAACCTAGTCTTCAAAGTACCTACGGTCAATGGTCATTGACTTTTTTTAGGGTTCCGTACCTCAAACGGAAAACACGGAACCCTTATAGGATCACTTTGTTGTCCGTCTGTGTGTATGTCAAGACTCATTATTTCGGGAACGCGTAAAGATATTCAGCTGAAATTTAAACTGTATACGTATATCTATGGTCTCTTGCAGTTGTGTAAAAGAAAAACTTCTCAGTAATCGTTTAAAAAAGTTAGAGCCGTTTATGTCGTAAAAAATCGCATATTTCGACACTCACAAAAATCAAAACCTGCAGGGTACTTCCCGTTGACATAGAACTATGAAATTTGGCGAGAAGCATTGTCTCAGAGTACGCATATAGGAATAAGTCTGAAAACTGTACATTTTTATTTAAATCATAAAAAATAGAGCCTCAAAATTCACAAAATATGGGTTCAAAATTCAAAGTGAGTAAATCGTATAATGTATGGTATCATATAAAAGAACTTCATTAGCACTGCTAAAACAGGTTTTTAATTATTTTAACAATATGTAATTTTCGATATATGACGAGTAAAGTAAAAAAAAAATACGATGGTATAGAATAGTATAGAGATTTTAACAACTTACTTCCCAATCTTGTGAAATTTTCTGGATTTGTACGGAACCCTCAATGTGCGAGCCTGACTCGCACTTGTCCGGTTTTTTTATTCATATTTATAAAGCCAGTGTCACATTATAATTCCAATCTCGTGTTACACGGAGATGCGGTTTCTGTTGAGGTTATAGAACGATATTTATTTTTGATTACGTATTTATAATATCGTTGAAAATTGATACCTCATTCCGATGTACGATATAAAGTTTTTACATCAAGTTGTTCGAGTTAAACGAGACCTAAACATGTCACATTATCGATATTTTATGACGTGTTTTAAATTAAATTCTTTTAGTAGGCTATCTATAAAAGTCCCGTTAAAATTAGTTGTGATAATAAACTTGTATGCAAATATCGGGTGCACTTCTTATAGCTTTTTTTCAAAGATTACTGTAAAGTTTTTGCATTAGTATTTTTAGTTTAACATGTATAACATACATATTTTTAGGGTTCCGTATCCTAAGTTGACTAAAAAAAAACTTAATTAGGTACCTACTTCGAAAAACTTATTTAGGGATATATATCGACGCTTGAAAGGCAATAATTACCAAGCGACATATTGGCAACTTTACACCAGAGCATTTTAAAGTTTTATTTTTTGGAAAAAAAATCATATAAAATTTTCTATTACTCATTTCTACTCGGTTCTAATAGATTATAAATGAAATTTAAAAGCTTTATGAACTGGCATTTAAAAAATATGATTTATTTCAATAATTTAAGAGATAGTGTCGGTTAGTAAAATTTTGATCAAAATCACAAACAGGTAAAAATTACTAACCAAAAACAAAATTTTATTATAAAACATGTAAAATTAACTAAGTTCCAATATTTTATGATTATATTTGAAGCAAAATGATGCATCCAGAATAAACAGATGTTTAACACATAGGTAAAATGATCGAAATAAAAAGATAAACCACTTTACTGCCAGGCAATTTCAACCATAGTCCTATTTAAATAAGGTAAGTGTAGGACAAAAAGTCCTACACTTACCTTCCAAAAAGGAACAACCTAACAAAAATTCAGGTTTGTACACTACTTTTGCAAAAGTTTTCAACGGATATCGTCATCACCAATTCTTAAACAGCCCTTGTAGGCATCTACAATCACTCTCTACTGAGTATGAACCTCGTCTGATGATGAATGAAAAAAAATGCTATCAAAAATATTGTCACAATAAAAACTACTTAAAATTAAAACTATAAAGTTGACATCGGTTTCTGGAAAACCTATCAAAATATTTATTATAAAAATCAACCATGTCAAATCATTACCTATTTTATTGTTAATTATTGTTTCTATTAATTTGTCGTCGTCGTTGTCTTTGCAGACATTGCACAGCTGGACTAAGGCCTCCCCTATAGATTTCCAATAAGACCGGCTGGACTACTTGTCCTTTTTTTTTCCAAAGAAATATTTTATGGATACCACCCCGCCGGGGGAGCAGGGTGGTTATGTGGGAGTTCCACTGATCGGTGTACCCACTACAAACCCTAAGATGTTGCTGCCTATGTGCTGGAGCTGCGGGGACGCTTTCGCACTCGTTCGCGGCTCCAGTAGCACTGACCCCCTAGGACCTTGCCGTATTTAAAGGTGGATTTTCACCCGTCTTTCCTTAAGTGGCGCGGGGAAATACCGCACGCTCTTCCTAGCGTAGCCCTCGGGCTACGCTTTTCAGGCAACGAACTCCCTCGAATTCGTTGCCCAAGCCACCTGTTACGGGGTCGAAGGAGAGCGTGGAAAATCCTTCTCCGACGCCCAGTTCTTTGGCGGCGCATCGGGAGTTCCGAAAAGTTCTCCCTTTCGCGCTCCACCGTTTCCTTTCGACACAAGCGCAACATAACTTGTTCGCAAAAGGAAACGGCCGTCTCCCACGATCTCTCACAACCAAGCATTGACTGAATCAATGCTGGAAGCGAGAGATCAGTTCCTACACTTGCGACGAGGCTTCGGCGTTCATTTGCCCATGCTGAACACTCCTCCAAAGTGTTTTGCGCCAAATCCTCTACGCAGCCGCAGTGGTGGCACTCTGTTGTCGGTTCTCTTCCGGCTATGCGGCACAAGTACTTTCCGAAGCATCCATGCCCAGAAACCACCTGCGAATGTTGCACGAGCCGGAAGATAAGCGGCCCATGCGCCCTGTCCAGCCAGTCAACGAGGACGGGCTGTATAGCTTCGACGGTCCAGCTGCCAGCTGTATGCTTGGCCAGCTCCTCCTTCCACTCCTCGAGCATGCATGCGAGTGCCGGATTCTGCCCGCGTTGGCGGAGCTCCGTGCGCCACGAGTAAGTTCGTTTACTGATTTCAACGATTTACTGAGTTGTCTGAAAATAAAATTATTTATTTATTTACCTCCACTTCTAAATCCCATTGAGGTGACCCAGTCAAAAGGCATGTCGCGTCACACGAAATAGTGCGATAACCTCTGACTACCCCGATGGCCATTGCGCATTGTGGTCACTTTAGAAAAGCGACCGTTTCTCGGTTTAGGGCGTCCGCCCATATAAGCTCCCCGTACAAGGCCATCGACCACACCACTCCAAGATAAAAAAAACGACTAGCGGCAATTGGTTCCTCAAGATTAGGAAGAAGGCGTTTAAGTGACCCAGCCGCATCCATTATTCGAGGAACTAACTGGGCGAAATGCTCCCAAAAGTTCCACTTTTCATCGAGGTGTAGGCCTAGATACTTCATCGTAGGCTTCATCTTAATCGATTCTCTCCCTAGTGATTTCGGCACTCGTTGAGGGCCATGGAATACCAGGGCCTCCGACTTGTTCAGCGCTACTTGGAGTCCCAGATTCACTATCCTTCTAGCAACCACCTGCACCGTTGCCATCGCAAGACTGGCAGCCTCTTCGTAGGTTTTCTACACAAACCCACGGCAGTGTATTAAATGCGTTGGCGATGTCTAGAGACACGCCACCAACACTTGACCATGAGAGGACTTTGACACGTTTAACAGCGTCGATTGTAGACCGGCCCGCCCGGAAAACCAAATTGCTCGTCGGACAAGTGTGGACCAATCCTATCAAGATACTGGATGAGGCAAGCAGCTATCACGTATTTGAACAGCTTGTCCACCTCATCCAGCAGTACTATAGGGCGGTACGCGGAGGGAGAGTCCGCAGGGCGCCCGTCTTTCCTCAGAAGGACTAACCTATCAGTCTTCCGTAAATTTAGGAACTGACCTGTCTCCAGACAGGCTGGACTACTTGCGGCATCGCTGGATAGACTCAAGCACAGCCCATGTCTTGACCGAATCAATGGCTATCTCAAAGTCCACATATGCTAAACACACTGAAATACACCAAATTACCAAGCTTCTATCTCGCTTCAATCTACTCGCTTTTTTCGATTTTTATGTACTTTTAACAATAGATTTAAATCAATGTAAAATATAAATTTAATAATCTAATGTAACGTATATAAAGTCATATGTGAAAATCTATAAATATAAAGTCATAAAATCTTAATAATGCACTTACCGAGTACACAAACAGGCTACGAGATTAAGCACTTTGCACCATGCGCGCACGCATGCGTGTTGTCTAAGCGACAGTTCGGTGAAGACGTAATCGTTATTTTGTTACCAACAGCCACTTTGAATCTGATTTACAGTGCGGATAAGTGACAAAACAAAAAAGGTGCTGTATGGATAAGGTCACTTTTAGAGAAATCTCATATCAGAAATAGTTATCTAAGTAACATAAACTTTAAAAAAATCGGCGGGTAGAAAATTACTTAGCGACAAAATATATCCTGTTTTAGGCAGATAGATATTCACTACTTCACATTTTTGAATAAATTATATTTAGGTAAAAAGTACTAAATGACAAAGAATGTTCATTGAAGGTGTGTTAAAAAGTCTTAAATTACGAGAGAGAAAAACAACAATCAGGTAAAAATTCTTAAGTAATGCTAATTCCTGGGTACTCGCAAGGCAGAAAATACTTTATGTTTAGATGCATTATTTAGAGTCGAGGCAAAAATGACTTAGTGTAAATTATAAAAATCTAATCCTTTCTATGTGAAAAAAATTCATAAATCATTAAAATTTTAGTCGCTTGGACGCCGAAAACTGTGAAAATGTGTCATTTTTTAAATTACCAAACGACAACAAACTTCGTCCTAGAGCCGTGAGAGTAAGACCAATCGACGCAGTTTTTTTTTCTGATTTCAGTGATATATATAACTCAATATCGCCCAAACTGTCGCTTGGTAATTTTTGCCTTTCAAGCGTCGATATGTAGGAGGTATATGTATAATTATATTTATATATTATATCGTATATAATATTATTGTATGTTCACCAAGGACTTAGCTGTTGAGACGTTTTTATTTTCTTCTTATTTTTTTTCCTAGTAATCAAGTTTAAATATTCTTCTTGTTTCTTCTAATTAAGATCTTTTATGTAACACAGTTAACAATAAAGTTTATCTGAATCTGAATATATATGTAAGTATATTTGAAACTTAGATTGAATTTAGTATGTTTAGTTTATTATTTATAGGTGTTTTCTTTGTTAATATCCATTTAAGGCCCCTATTTCTTGTTCTTGTCAGTTCATATTCTTGGAAGAAATCGCCATGGGTGATAAGGCCGCCACTTTATAATCATATTTTTTGTCGTATATGTGTAAATAGTGTTTATTTTTCATATTGTGGTAGTAAATAAAGAGTTTTGTCTGTCTGTCTGTGTGTGTGTCTTCGTCTCAGATCTGAATATTATAAATTATTCGTTTTCATGAGTTGAAATCGTGATCTTTCAGTCTGATTTCTTATAAAAACTCCATTAAAGATTCAAATTTAGCAAATCGCAAATGATTCCGCGTTTGTCCGCCAATGTGCTAGATGGTAAGCAATGTTGTGGTGGAAGATGAAGCATACAGACTAGACCTTCGAGGGTCTGTAGATGATCCAATTGCTTGTTATGTAACAGTAGTTTAAGATCATATTACTTGCCCTATAAAAGAAAGCACACAAAATTATAAAGGTGACGTCCACAAGTGGTATATTATTCAGAGAAAAATCGAACCAAGATGATATATACATCATTTGAAAGCTTGTTATATGGGCTTCCCAAAAATATTTAATTTAGATTTTTTCACCACTCCATTTTTTTAAAATGCGAAATATAAATTGTATGAAAAATAACAATACAGCTTATTATTTTTTTCTAGTTTAACAATAATAAAGGGCTTCTATCGTTATTTTACTTGCATTCGTAGCTGATTCTTCCACATTAATCTCTGAATTTGCTAAAATTAAAAATTATAACCTACCAGTGTGACCAGTTAGTAGGTACAATGTGACAAAATATCTCTTAAAAAGTGTGGCTAATTGGTAAAAATGCTTTTATTTAACAATTTGGAGGTTACTTAATCAGAGCTGCTAGAGATAAACTACTTATTGAGCGAAATATATTTATTTTTTCTAATAAGTTCATAACTAGTTTTAAAAAAATTGGAGGAGTCTTTTTTGTTTTTAACTATCGTAATAGACACAG
This sequence comes from Hypomecis punctinalis, assembly GCA_949316475.1. Classification (NCBI taxonomy): domain Eukaryota; kingdom Metazoa; phylum Arthropoda; class Insecta; order Lepidoptera; family Geometridae; genus Hypomecis; species Hypomecis punctinalis. The sequence goes on along the minus strand of OX438801.1, from coordinate 7,484,288 downwards.
AAAAATATATACACTTTCTCGAAATGTAACGAGTGTTGTGGTTAGAATTTTTGATCATTATTATACCAGCCTCCATACATTTTGTGGACATGTCCTTTAGTATAGTAGGTTCTATATTAATTTTTAAGACATTCTGAATATAGTTTTTACAAAATTAGAAAGCCTATAGGAAAGCCTTAGGGAGTATTTTCTGTTCCTTGGTAAAATCACAAATAGGTATACATGTATATTGAAATATTTTTATCACAATTTGATTTCACACTTCCCAATGCTAAAGTATAAAATACTGAAATAGATGAGTCATTTAAATAACAATGTAACTTATTTTTATAAAACGACAAACAATTTCCTGTACTAGATTTCTCAAGCGCGCTCTCTAACAATGCACTTTTTGTTTCAGGTGAGTATTTCGGAGGTTTTGAAAAACTGCATAAAGGAAATCCAACATTGAGAGGTGAGGTCTTTCATCGGACTCGCTGGACCGTGGACGTTGTCAAACAAGAAGTTTTTATGAGCTCTGATCGATTGGACTTCTTAGAAGTTATGAACTGCTTAGATGGAGAGCTAAGGACTAATTTTAGGATGGGCAAGCTGTTTTTAATCTTCTTCTATAGGTCGAATCAAACTTCTAGGCAGTTGTTATGTTAGCTACAAGCTGCACAAAATCCAATCCTAAAGCCGGAAACATACTATCGGACGCGGCTGACGGACGCGACTGACAGCCGCGACTTAGTAGTGTACTGTACTGTACCAGCCTTTTTAATAGTCCACTGCAGGAGATAGACCTACCCACAAAGGGTGTTTGGGCCATATCCACCACGCTGGCCCAGTGCGGGTTGGTGGATTCACATACGCCATCGAATTTCTTCTACAGACGTATGCAGGTTGCCTCACGATGTTTTCCTTCACCGAAAAGCCCGTGGTGTGAAATTCCGTACATAAATTCCAAGGAATTCATTGGTACGGGACCGGGATTTGAACCCACGACCCCACGATTAACGTTAACTATTAACGTTAGTAATGTGCACAGTCTTAAAACATCCGGCGCGCCAGATCGCTCTCGGACGTCCGAACGCTCAAGGTCAACCCAAGGTGACGTCCGCGACTGATGTCCGATAGTTTGTTAGTGTACATTCATTATCTAGATACCTATCAGTCGCGGCTGTCAGTTGCGTCCGTCAGCCGCGTCCCATAGTGTGTTTCCGGTTTAACTGATATGGGTGAGGATTGGGTTGGGTGACACCAAGAAGTTTGGATATGGTCTACCTATATGAGTTTTTGGCGACCAAAACATTTTTTTGGGACAAAGAAGTTTCTGGTGTGTGCTGGTGGATCTGTGCAAAGGAAATAAGTGTATACTTCAACGATGAAGACAAATAACTGAAATAATCATTAAGAAAAATTCTGCAGAAATATCGTACGTAAAGGTTTTTATAACGTGGAATTGCTCGACCCGCATTTAGGCAGCGTAGTGGACTAATACAGTAATCCTTAATATAGTAAAATAATCCGTAGCGGGACACGTCTATAATGAAACAATAGTATCCAGCCGTGAATTTTCTTCATAACTTTAAAATTTCTATAGAAGTGTTTCATCTCCCAAATATTGAGTAAAACATTTTTCATCACATCTATTCGAAAAGGACGGTTCGCCTTTAAGTGCGCCCAAAGGTGGTGTTTTCTATAAGGAACTTTATAAGTGCGCCGGAATTATCTATGCCGCGCACTTTTTGAATTTGGAAGTATTTGTAATGTTAGTGTTCAGCGCCAAGAAAATGAATGAAAAGAATGTAAATACGAGTATAAGTTTTTGTTTGTTTTAGTCTACTCTAGAATCCCCTCACTTCGCTCTGGATTCAAAAAAGCGCCCTCGCCGTAAAAATATTATTTTGCTCCCATATGATACAATCTAGTATACCGCCTTACAGCAAAAAATTTAAAAACGCCTCAAAACACTGCTCGCCTGTGCAATTTGTACTTTTAAACATTGTCTAAAATGTGCATAAAACTTTTGTGGTAAGGTTTTGGATTGTTTGTAAGTAGAGCAATGTTAAGAGAGACTCTCAAGAAATTGCCAATGGGCTCCCAGGCTAATCTTATTTAAACGTAGACGATTAGCAAAAACCTGTGTTATGGTTCGCAACCAGCGTTGCAATTCGGTTTGTCACGTACCGACCACATCCTGTGGACGCCCAATGAATGTTAACTCTATTTTGTATTTCGGCGAATATTAGTGCTTTAGTGAGATTCTCGTTTAGTTAATGCTTGTATTAGATCTTGAATGGAGAGTGTGGTGCATAGAAGCGGTGTATCAGGGCCGCAGGAACACGCTGGATGGAATCGCTACATCGTCTCTTTTCAACTATTTTTCAAGCGTTTGAAAACTATAGAGTAAGCCTGTGTACAACAGCGGTTGACATATGATGATGAATTGAAAGACACACGGAAAATTCTAAAGAGCGTGCTTTCTTACTAGGCTATCTCTTTCGCGTACATCTTCCTTATTATATAAATAAAAAAATTTCAAAAGCTCCAAATACTTCCATCCTGATCCAAACCTAGCTCTACACTAGGTTTTATGTCTCAAATCGGACAATATTTCTATCAAATAGGTCTGTCAGGAGTGGCGGTCCATCATCAGAAGACAAATGCGTCAATTGGTGCCACCGGACGCAAGCAACAAATCGACGTATCAACCCTAGCGTCCCGGCTTAGGGCTGCTAAGTAGCTACTTAACATATTGTAGATTCACTTTGCTCGTTCATTTCAGTGATAAGACGTCCATTGCTGTATACAGGCCTTTTCTATAGGCCGTTAGTAGCCAAGTGGATTAATGGTAATGGGTAGACCACATAGCCCTGAATATTGAAGACCGTTGCGGTGAAAAACTTCTCGAGTTGAGACCGCGTGTCGGCAAGCGCAGCGTATGACGACCAACAACAAGGTGAAAGGATGATCTCAGACCGTACACTGGATGCAAGGCGCTTCCAACCGGTATATTCTCTGATGCTAATGGAATCAATCCAACAGTGATACCCCAAGTTTTCTATCCAAAATCAGGATATGTAAAACTTTACAAAATACTTCTTTAAAATACTTGTAATGAGTGGTGGTCATCATCAGGGATATAAAATGCGTCTACTGGTTTCAGACGCAGGCAACAAAGCGACGTGTCAACCCTATTGCGACCTCAGTGATCGATTAAACTTGAACTCTCTTAGGGCTGCTACCTAACATATTTTTAAACGATTGAATGACGAGGCGAGCAATACGCTCGCTTGATAGAAAGCGTCACTTGTCGAGAACTGCGTTTTACCTGAAAAATAAATTATGTTTTATTAGCTTTTCATTATTTTACTTTTTTACTAATCGTCCTTGTAATGACTAATGCAATAAATAGTTACTTACAAAGTTATTTATTGTCCTACAAGGATGTTTTCTATTATGTTGTACATCTAAACGAAACTACTATGTAATTATTTATATCTTAGTACCCGTAATATGTAATTCATAGAACTCCTTAGTTTTGAACACCGACAATTAGTTTAACAGATAGCCCTATCAGTGGTCCGTCACAGGGTTGTCACTCCGCGTCTGTTATTACGATAGCGGGCGTGTGAATCGAAGGGAACACCGAACGGGAAGAGTGTTCAGTTCACACGGTTATGAACACTGATGGACCGAATCACCATCCTAAAACTGTACACTTATAGTATCTCAAGTACGAATTTGTCTAGATTTTTATGCAATCGATGGATATATCGTTAACTATACTTTTCCATAGGATTTGTAGCTATCTGTAGGCGTCGAGTTGTTTATAATATCTTCGTTGTTTTAGCCATAGGACGTCAACTGCTGAACATATGCCTCCCCTATAGATCTCCAATTACATCAGTTGATAGCGGCTGGCATCCAGCGCGATCCTGCGGTCTTAATGATGTCATCCGTCCACCTTGAGGGTTGACGTCCTACGCTGCGCTTGCCGGTACGTGGTCTCCACTCGAGAACTTTACGACCCCATCGGTCATCAGTCCTCCGTGCCATGTGCCCTGCCCACTGCCATTTCAACTTGCCAATCCGCTGGGCTATGTCGGTAACTTTGGTTCTTCTACGGATCTCCTCATTTTTAATTCAGTCTCGCAGAGACACTTCGAGCATAGCCCTCTCCATAGCTCGTTGGGCTACTTGGAGTTTACTAATACTATGAGCCCAATTATGAAAGCGCCATCGTAAATTGAAGTTAAATCGAAAGTGTTATCTCTATCGAATGCCTAAAGTGAAAAAGAAACAGAAATATTCTAATTAGCTATTATGATGATGCCTTCATAATTGGGTCTTATTAATATCTTGACTATATATCTAATGAGTAAAAAGTTCAGACTCAAGCTAGGGGTATTAGATACATCCTCTTAAGCATATTTTGGTTCAGAATTAATTACTTTTACTGTGATAAAAATTTTAGTGTCTCAACACCAGTCGCTGAACATTATTTGTGTTGTCCTTTTCAAAAACAAAGTAGAACTACACAGGAAATAAGAGCCATATTGTTTGAGCAGAGACAATGTATGTTTATTCCCGGCTTCACGGATAATAAATAAACTGGTTTCTCTTCTGGAATCTGAGATCCGCTTTTATTGCTTTCATGCAAAATATGATCTAGCTTTCTACCTTTCTCGCTCGGTTATTAAATTGTATTATGTCTGTGGAGTGGTTAACCACGAGTGCTTTAAAAGGAAGATTAACGAACGTTGGTTGGCTCTTTTACGCATTTTTTGATCGCCGAAGAAAAAAGAGATAGATAAAAGCTTTATTGTTCACACAATCAACACAAAAAAAGAGTACAATGTTTTGTATCAGTGCGAAAACCGACGGTTTTTTCACTTAGAGCGATTTGATCCAGTGGTGTTATACCAAAGAAGATATAATAATCGGTTATACCTAAGGTTTAATATGTATGTTGGTGTATGTATCTGTTTGGCTATTTTACTGTCTCTGGCTCTCAAGATCTCAATGAACAAGTCAAGTAAAAAAAACCTGTTAATTGAGTTGTTTCGACATGCTACGTTTAAGATGGGATTCATTTTTCTGGCCCTATTTAACTTTTTTCAAATTTTGCACTTATTGGAACAGTGACTATCTAGCAGCGCTGTAGCAGTCATATGACTGTGGTTGTAGTTTGTCTAACTAGCTCTGTAGATAATATTATTTATGGTGTGTGTCGTCACTAAACAATAGGTACCTACCGATTTCCCCGCCTCTCGCTTTATAGTCTGAGCAGTTCTGTTATCAAAAATCTTTTCATCTATAAACAATTTTAAAACCCTCCAAAAAAGGCTTCTAGAACTCAACAACCAGCGCTCAATAGCTATAAATATTAAAACTTATCCAAGTAAGCCCACATCTGCGATGAAAGATTTCACCGTCTTGCAACCCGGACGTACCGTAGATGGGGACAGTGGCCACAAATGGTGTAAAGACCTCCCAGTCCTGCCTACACAATGGGAGGAAATGTGTAAGCAGAATTTTGAGCACCGCCGGTATGCTGTAGCAGTTTCTAAAGGAACTAGTATTTAGATAGTGTTACTATGATTTAAGTTTAACAAAAAACTTCTTCTTCTGTACCAGCCTTTTTTAATAGTCCACTGCAGGACGTAGGCCTACCCACGAAGGGTGATTGGGCCATATCTACCACGCTGGCCCAGTCCGGGTTGGTGGATTCACATACTCCATCGAATTTCTTCTACGGACGCATGCAGGTTGCCTGCTGCTGTTTTCCTTCACCGAAAAGCCCGTGGTGTGAGATTCCGTTCATAAATTCCAAGGAATGCATTGGTACGGGACCGGGATTTGAAACCCACGACCGCACGATTGTAAGGCGGGTGTCATTACCACTAGACCACCACGGCTTACAAAAAACGCAATATCTAAAAGAACTAAATTTTTCAGAGTGCTTACTTAGAGTAAGTACTTTTTAGCGACTTACAAAAAGAAGGAGGTACTATGTTCGTCTGTATGTATTTATTGTTGTGTATGTTCATCGATATTTTCGCCAATTGTGAACAGATTTAAAAAAATCTTATTTAGTTCGAAAGGGTATACTTCCGAAATGGTCCGATTTAAATTACATCGAAATCGGCTGAGCCGTTTTTGATATCAATAATGTACATGGATGTCGCATCGATTAGTGCCAACTATTCGAATACTGTACACGGTGGAAGTCAGTGTTGCGATATTTTGCGAAAAACAATTATAACAATCACAATCGATCCTTTCGTACGAGAATTGACAAAATGTCAATATTAACTAGAAACACGGACCGTTAAGACGAGGCATCGGCCCGAGAGATACGAAAACGAGTACTTTTGAATGCGCGATGTGAGAGGACGAATGATATTGATTCAAATTTAAAAAATATCATAGATAAGGGAAAATCTTTAAAAATTTAATGAACCGGACAAAATTTTGAACAGTAACCGACTAATTTCTCACCAAAAAAAAAGTTTAATAATTCGAATGCTCTGAATTATCAGCGACAACATCCCATTATTTTTTTACGAATAAAATAGCCAGACCGCTATTCTATTAAATAGACCGAGAATTTTTTTTTAATGTGTCAATTAGAAGGAAGGGAGAATTTTCGAAACAATAGTTTATCAATGCGTCACCTTAAAAGGTGTAACTTTTCACAGGGGACATATTTTAGGATATACTACTACGATGACAACTCATTAGGCAAAATCAGCTGTTCACACTCAGAAACAGATTTTTTTTGCTATTTCGAGATTGGTCCCATAGTAAAGTTGTTCATAGAATTAGAATCATTTATTGACGTATTGAGCTTAATAATAAAATTAAATATACAACAGTTTGTATAATCATAGTTAGTACCTCAAAATAAATCTCGTCATTTTACAATACATAATCGCAAAAATTATATTTAAAAATTTATTAAATAAAAAATAAATAAAAAACTATCTACTTCAGCAACAAGAATTAATGCTGTAGAGAGGCAACCGAATACGAAATTAAATAATGTCGGAACAATACAAAATATCAAAGCACAATGTAAATATCATAATGATAGGCATATATTATACAATTTCATACATCTAAAACTTTCGACACTTTTGATATTCGTCGGGTGTATGAATAAAGACTGCTGGTCAATGCAGCTAACAAGAAATCATAGAATAGATTTTCTGTGGATGAACTGAACTCAGAGCAAATAAAAAAATCCAGAGGGAACGTCGTTGAACAGTCAAGTGAAGCCGGTTTTTATATATGTGTGAGTGCGTCGCTGTTGCGCCGCCATAGTTTGACTGACAAGCCAAGGCGTAGTTTCATAGTTACATGGATGTGTGTGTAATTGTCTGTACACAGCGAGGCGTAGTTTTGGTTGGCTTCACTTGTTTGTTCACAACATTCTCTCTTGATTTTTTATTCGCTCTGAGGAACTGAATTATCCATTTGCCGGCGTTGTATCAAAGCATTTCTCGTTTTGCGCCATCAATCGAAGCATTGTCAGGACAGTTTGATTTTTCAGGACAGTTTAGTTCAGCTTAGGTAATCATCCTTTATTAGCTGAATTTTGCTTGTTTCTATATCTAAAACAAAAATGATTTTCCAACGAAATCTGGTCCAACAAAATTCTATTTAATAAATATTTATGACAGCTCTCGTTCTATTCAACAAAATTCGTCTAAACAGTTTCAATATCGTAACTTACCTGTTTAATTGGAAAAGTAGATCCCTGTTTACCAAGAATCACATTGTTTAGAATTTCCAATATTTTGAAACTTCCTAGGCATTGTCTGCCGCCTCAAATTGAACAATAGAGTTTTGTAAACAGACTTTAGTGCCGGATTAGGTTGGCATTTATTGATATCGCTACAGTAGGTAAATTGTTTTTTTTTTTAACTAGCGCCTAAGTGTATTTACTAACGACAACGAAATTCAATAAATCTACTTAAGTATATACGAAGAGCAATCAGATTATCCACAGACCTCAAAAGTGCTAGAGGTTGTTCAATTGTCCATATTATGCTAACGCCCACTGCATGTTGGCACCGCGTCCATGAATTAAAAAAAACCACGGGTAGCACTCCGGGAGTGCCGGGAGAAGTGAAAACTTGAACATATAAAGATGATAGTAATCATATATGTGGCAAAATACAATATCACACACGCACACTCGCGCAAGTGCCCTGCCTGCGCCGTCTTACGAATTTCCGATCAGTTCACGTTCAAGTCAGGTCAAGAGTTTAAAATTTTGTACCCATCCCAAATAGTGCATAACGCCGCCAAAGAAGTTTTCACTTCAAAAATTAAATTACCCATTGAAAATAATTATTTTTTGGCCAATAATGACATACCGAGTTCAATCATTGCAAAATTCGAAAGGTTCGCTCAAAACAATGTATGCCATTTTTAGTTTATTGTTGATTTTTCACCACTAAACGGACTTCAATAATATTTAAATGGAACCACCTCTAAAGTACTTATAATCTACCAAACAACAACGAAATAATGATCAAAATCGGTCTATAATTAGCGGAGTAAACGCGTTACATATGTACTTTAAAAAAAACGAGCCGAATTGAGAGCCTTCTATTTTGAAGCCCGTTGAAAATTTCCTGATTTTATTTTTCAAATTTCGGGTTAGCCCCATACTCCCCACAGTAAAAGTTGTTAATCATGAAGACTATCATTCATACCCTTTCGGCTTGGTACACCAGTTCTGGATAATTCTGTAACTAGTATACATTATTGTCCATCATTAATCATCAGTTAACAGTTTATTTCTCTCACCAATTAAGTACCTATCACGGTATCAAGTATCAACGTTTGGTTTATAAATCCTATTGTCATCCATCTTCATCTCATCTGGTTTATATTGGGGACCATATTTATGGGCGGCCAGATCGCGCCACCCGTAGTTTCTCTGTCATAACATGATATGCTTTTTATGGCGTTATACTGTGGTACAAGTTATTAGAAATTTGGTGCTAGCCGTTTTCCGAAAATATTTAATGAATAACATATATTGTAGAAAAGACAAACTAGCCCTCATTAAAATGAATTAAAATGATTGGTACCTTAGAGAATAAATAACTAAAGTAGTTACTTATATACTCTAAGATTGGTACGATGAAAATTTCGCTCAATCCTTTTGTTGATCTAGATTCTAGAGGAAAAATTCTATTCACTAAGTGGACTTTAGCTTAAGTAGTTTACCTAACTTCTGACTACCATCTTGATCTTTCCATGATACAATTGAAAATACCTAAAACTTACCTACTTACTTTTTCTAGTTTCGGTAACATTACGTCTTACGGTCACTTAATTGGTAGTCAAGCGAGGACTTATTCGTGAATCACTTATTGTACTGCACTGTACCAGCCTTTTAAGTCTACTAAAAGACGTAGGCCTAACACGAAGCGTGATTGGGCTATAAGCTGGCCCAGTGTGAGTTAATGGATTCACAGATACGCCATCGAATTGCCTCTAAGAAATTATGCAGGTTGTCTCACGATGTTTTCCTTTACATGTATGTGTGGAAATCCGTACATAAATTCCAAAGAATTATATTGATATGGGATCCGGATTTAAATCCACAAGCTCACGGTTGTAAGGGTATCATTACTACTAGATCTCCACGGATTTAATTTTGATTACTCATCGTGGAATCCCAGATTTTGCTAGCGAGATCCTTGCCTAAGCGTTAATGTGCAAATACATTTTTATCCAAATACACTTTTTTCATTTATCGCAATCGCCTATGACTTGGGTCCATAGTAATAGTACACCGGGAGAAGCTAGGATAATTTGCGATTTGCTCCGCGGCGGCCACTTTCACCTGGAAGCGACGCTTCTCCGTGCCACTGACATTAAATTTTTGTGTCCCACTTCTGATGTCGTTAGATTGATTACTGCCTACTTGAGGGAGAGTACGGAGAAACAGTTACAATTAGGCTCGAGCGTAGATTTTCAACCGAGTCAAGAAAGGAGATTATTAATTCGACTGTACTGTACGAGATTATTTTGACAATTATTTATCAAGTTTACTGATTCTTTTTTTGTTAAGAAGATGCTTCGAACAGATACAGAGCCACGGTCCCTCAGTGAAAGTAGTAAAAATTGTCCGAGATTCTTTATACATACCGACTTCGATATTTACATTAAATAATTAACAACGATCAGTTTTATCGAATCTCGACGTTATGTCACCTTATTAGTGCTAACTGCTAACCGAGTACTTTGGCATCTCGCGGCGTTGTAGTCGGCTGCAATTGCCTTACGACTAACTAAAAAGCCTGCCTACTAAGTAGCTTGGGCAGGGTTTTGGCCCGGACACTTTTTTTGCACGATTGTGAGTCTATAGATATATGCTCGAAGGGTAGAAGATACTTCAGGGAAATAAAATGCTTATTATACAGTGATGTGCTCCACCACCGGTTGGAAGCAGCTTGCATCATGTGCGATTCTATGGTCTTGATGATGTCATCCCACTCCACTCGAGAACTTTTCGACCCCATCAGTCTTCCGCCCTATGTGCCCTGCACACAGCTATTTCAACTAGCCAATTTGCTGGGCTATGTCGGTAACTTTGGTTCCTTTATGGATGTCCTCATTTCTTCTTCTGTCACTAACATTCGTATAAAATACTGGTGTATTGTATTGTAAATCTAAAGTGTATTAACCTAAAACCCAGAGTAAAGCCGAGAATTAAACGTATCGGTAACACCAGTTCAAAGTTTGTAACAAGATTTTCGCATCTTGTATTGAGGCGAGGCGACCCAACTTCGAAACCCAGTTAGTATCCAGGCCTCTATTCTACAGTTACATTACATTTAAAACGACTGCCATTTAAACGGTTAGCGTCAAAATAAAGTGTCTTTCTTATTGTTCTTTAAAAAACACTTGAAATATTAATTGAAAAAGTTGTTTTTGTTTTCTCGCGTATAAGTCCGCGCTTGACTTACAAACTCTCCTGATGGTAAGCGACTTTGTGGTCAAATATAAAGCATGCAGACTTAGAAGATACCTACCTATACACTAAAAGGTTTGAATTCTTCACAATAGGTACATTATATCTCGCAGGAAACAGGAAAGCAGTGTGACCAGAATCAGTATTTTAATATTTTTTCGGTATATTGTATTGACTTTTTCGAATATCAGTATTTTGGTATATTTGCCAATAAAAGTTTATTTTTATCCGAATAGATTCCTTTATTGCCAAACATCTTGCTGACCAGACGTTGTTGGCTATAGTAGTTCAGCTAACCCTCTTAATATGACCCATTTCAGTCACATTTAAAACTGGAGCGACAAGCCGGGTGAGGAGAACGGAAGGATATATAAAGCGCATATATAACCGCAACTACTGGGAACTATCTCCTAAGTGTTGCTATAAATTACTCGAACGCTGCTGTTCAGATCACAACTGTCTCGCGAGTGAATTGTCGAGATGTTCTGTGTGTCTGAGATGTTTGTGAGGAGATAACCCTACTACACGCTATTGATAGTACCTTCCCTGTTGTTCTGCTAATAGAACAAATTGGGGCCCTAATTTCGTCTATGTGTGTTTTGGTCCAATATTACTTGATATCTCCGTTATTTGTGGGTGTAATCTCAAAAAATATACAATCTTCTCATGCTTCTTTTGTCAGCCTGTACAAGAATTTTGCAAGGTGGTTTTATAGAAAATTGTTTATTTTGAAGCGTTAGTGTGAAGCAATTCTAGAAATGGAAATTCTGGACTACAAAAATCAGATAGTAAAAGCGCAACTTTCGCACGCGCTTTCGACTTGAGATTGATAAATAGGTAGGTTTGTATGAAGTCGATTGTTTGGTATTTGTCATAGAACAAGAACTAAAGTAACATTCTTCTGAGGTATTTGTCATAGATAATTATCTCGCCGGGAATGCTACAAATATATTTCGTGCATTGCTTGCCAGAAAGCTTCACACCTTTAACTATTTAAGGTCTTTGCTTCACACAGTTTCTGTCAGGACATTCGTATCCTTTTACGATTTCTGTAACTAAATTTTTACAGCCATTTTAACACTATTTATATTTCGATTTCGAAATCACCTGTTGGCCGATAAACAAACCGCTCAATTAAGATCAAAAGCTTAAATAACAAATTGTATAAACGCTATCTGCCGCGGTGAGCCTTGACGAATGACAGTCATTAGTGCGGCAACCTCGGAGGAAATCCTCGCTTCTAATGTGTTCGATAAACAACAAACCAAAGTTTCCAATGTTGTTTTGAGGATTTTTGTTTAATTCTCGTGCTGGTTGCTTTCTCCACTTTAGAATTCGCCTAAAATGGGTTACTACATTATATCAATCGTATAGGACCACTATACGATTGATATAATGAAGAAGTTTAATGTAGTCTATAAACTGGTAGACTCAGGCATAGGTACCCCGTATAGTTTTCTTAAAAGACCGGTTGCATACGGTTTGCATCCAGTGTGTTCCTGTAATCCTGATTAGGTCATTTGACTGGTTATATCAGTCGTATAGATTGACAAATTTTAGATTTACTCGTATGCATAGGCATTCCGTATTTTTTGCCTATAAGTCTAATTGGAATCTAGTGTGTTCTTGTAATCGATAACAGGTCGTCGGACTGTTGGTGTACATCCTTTTCTGCAATTCCTGGTGTGGTCTCTATTCGAGACTCTTTATGACACCATCGGCTATCAGTTTTATAGTCCATGTGCCCTGCCCACTATCATTAACTAAACTAATTAAGTATATCGAGCAAATTGTCGAGCATTAAGTAAACTAATTTAATATATCGAGCAAATTGTTGCTCGATATATTAAATTAGTTTACCTAAATCATTATGAACAACCATAAACCTATAGGTAGTTAACTAGTATCGTACTAAGTGGTTTGCAGTTCGCAAGATAAGCTACCTACATTAGCATAGCTCTACAGGGTTATCTGTTTTCCATGTACAAAGCCTATTAAGATCATCATTATGATGAACTTTTACTATAAAACCAACCCGAAATTCGAGAAAAAAAACAACTGTTGCATACAAAATTGCAACTCGGAATCGACTAAATGTACCTATGTAACAGCTAATTTTTTTTATCGGATTCCAGATTGACCACATAGTAAAAGTTGTTCCTAATGATGGTCTAGATCACCTTTCTGCTTAGTAGACCAGTTCTTGATAACCCTGTATATGCTACTACGAGTATAATGTGTAGATACCTAAGTACTTAACCTAATTTTGGTAGGCAATTATGCAGCTCGGCGATGTTGCTGAAAACTCATTACTGTGTACTAAATATAAATTTTTAATAGTATTTCTCTAATTAGAGAAGTAATTACAATACGGTGCAGTGTATAATAAACACACTTACCAACAGTCGATTGCAGTGTTAACTACAAAAAAGTTTTTAGGGCAGTATCTTCCACCCATTGTCAATAAGTCTGTATTTGTAGGTATAAATCAATAAATATTTTTACGAAACCGATAATAAATGTACGGAAAGTAAGCTAATTGCTCATTCTGTGTACGTTTTTAATTACCTAATTAAGGATTTATTGTTGAAATGAAAGCTATCTGCTACAAAATTCCGAAAGTGCAGAAGTAAAGTTTCATAGAATGCGAGCTCGAGCCCACGCACACATAGATATCGTTCATAGATCCAATCTTTGATACACGATGTGGATCAATTTAAGCACATAAATGTCCAGAGATTTTATTTGATTATTTAGTTGCCAAATACAGGAAGTAGTTTAGTAAAGTGCAGACAGTATTACAATGAATAAAGCATTTCTTAAAATTAAACATAGATTTATCGAGACAATGTTGTTCTCTCGATAAATCTATGTTTTGCAATTCGCTATAGTGCAAACTAATTGTAACATGCGAGATATTTAGTAGTTACCTGCATATGCCATAAAATTCGCTTAGGTACTCAATTAAGTCTGCAGTAAAGGATGTCAATAAAATTAATTTTTTGAAATATTTATCACAAAAAGAAAGTTTCTACATTACAAGTTTCATACACCTAGTGTGTGAAGCACGATAAAAAAATCATTTCATTGATGTTTATAGATATTCACACACAATATAACAGAACGTTGTTCTCTGGTCTGTTTTTTTAAAGTGTACTATTTATGAAGCTTAACATCTGTATTCTTAGTGTTTTGTGAATCCGCCGTTCAGGCACTATCCTGTGAAAGTCGGCCAATCTAATGAAGACTCTAATTGCTAGTAATTACGTGTTTAATGGCTTGTTATCGGTCTCAGGTTTTCTCCGGTGACCCCTCATGAGTTATTGTTCCTGTTAGAGAGAATAACGTTATGTGAACGCAACCCTCGATATATATTTCCGCTTCCCGCCGCTAGAGGCGCTGCGTCCGCCATCTTTCCTCCAACTTTCTTTTGTAATCTCGAACCGATAACCTGTTATTTAAGTTAATTGCATTAAAACAAATATTCACCAAGAAAAACTGTTTAATTGCTCCCGCAATTTAATATGGCAGCAGAGAATCGTGGTTGAAAGTCCACGGAAACGTATTTTGGTGGAATATTCCGAAGTTTTACCGGCAAAAATTTCGAGGTTATACAATACGACGCGGGCGCGTCGTCTGAAAAAAGTTCAAGATGGGCTCAAATATGTTCCACATAGATAAACTGACCGGCCGTGATAATTTTTCTACATGGAAATTCAGTGTTAGAACATATCTGGAGCACGAGGGTTTGTGGCAATGCGTAGAACCACTGGAAGGAAAACCCGTCGACGTAGCCAAAGATGTCAGAGCAAAATCAAAGATTATTTTGCTGATTGAGCCACAGAATTATGTCCACATTCAAGATTGTACCACTGCGAAAGATGTTTGGGAAAGCTTACACAAGGCATTCGATGATAATGGCCTTACACGCAAAGTGGGTCTACTCAAGGACTTAGTGAACACGTCATTACTATCAAGTAGTGGCATTGAGGACTACGTCAGCAAGATTATGACCACTGCTCATAAGCTAAGAAACATTGGATTTGATGTAAATGATGAGTGGCTAGGCACTTTAATGTTATCGGGTTTACCAGACTCATATACCCCGATGATAATGGGTCTTGAAAGTTCAGGCGTGCAAATAAATGCTGACTTAATTAAAACAAAGCTGCTGCAAGAAGTGAAAGTGGATTCTAGTTCTGCATTTTATGCCAAGTCCAAGAAAATGTACCAACAAAATGAAAAGTCAGCGAAGGTGTCAGGGCCTCGGTGTTATAATTGTAACAGAATTGGACACTATGCAAAATTTTGTAAGAGCCCTAAAAAGCAGAAAAGCCAGAAGAAAGAAGAATCTTCTAGTTTTGTTTCAGCCTTTTCAGCTACCCTACATGGAGAAAATGCTTCCTGGTATGTGGATAGCGGTGCATCTATGCACATGTCCTGCCAGCAAGAATGGTTATATGATGTCAAGGAATCTACAGTCAAGACAATAACAGTTGCTAACAGGGAGCCACTGTCAGTAAAAGGTGTTGGAAATGTTGATATAGATTTACCCGAAGGAAAAATACAGGTACAAAATGTTTTATATGTTCCTGGCCTTGCTGCTAATCTACTATCAGTGAGTACCATAGTTAAAACTGGCCATAAAGTTATTTTCAATGAGAAAGGCTGCGAAATTTTTAATAAAAAAGGAAAACTTATCTGCTCAGCATTATTAAACAGAAAACTGTATATTTTAGAGACTAAAACTGATACAGATACTGTTAATTTAGCCTCAGACAAGCAAAATATCGATGATTCTTATTTGTGGCATTTACGTATGGGACATTTGAATGTTTTAGATGTGAAGAAGCTGCCTGGCTGTGTAGAGGGAGTTTCTCTGACCCGGGATAAAACCGAAGTTTCCACATGCACCCACTGTCTCGAAGGTAAACAAACTCGACTGCCCTTCAACAACGTTGGCACCAGAGCAACTCGTCCATTAGAGGTAATCCACTCAGATTTATGTGGACCAATGGAAACCATGTCGTATTCAGGTATGAAGTATTTCATTACTTTTATCGATGACTACACAAGGATGGTGCATGTGTACTTCATGAAAGATAAACAGAATATTCATGAAGTATTTGTTGATTTTCAAAAGAAAGTTGAAAACCAATTGGGTCAGAAAATAAAAATCTTAAGAACGGACAATGGCTTAGAATATTGTAATGGTCGTTTCGAAAAATATTTATCCAGTTGTGGAATCATCCACCAGACCACTGTCCCCTACACACCGCAGCAAAATGGTTTATCTGAGAGGATGAACCGCACTCTAGTAGAAAGGGCTAGATGCATGTTATTTTATGCAAATCAGGAGAAGCATCTGTGGGCTGAAGCTGTAGCCACTGCGGCCTATATTGTCAACCGCTCCCCGACTAAATCATTACAGGGAAAGACTCCATATGAGATGTGGACCGGAAAGAAACCTGATTTGTCTCACATGAGAATATTTGGCTCAGATGCAATGGCCCATGTACCTAAAGAAAAGCGTCAAAAATGGGACAAAAAATCCATTAAAATGATACTAGTAGGATACTGTGAAAATACAAAGGGTTACCGCTTGTTTGACCCAAAATCCAAAAAAGTACTAAAAAGCAGAGATGTAATTTTCATTGAAAATTATTCTAAAACAAATGAAAACAATGTTTCAGCTGTACCTACCACCAGTGAGCCTTCAGTGCAAGAGAGCCATCCAGGGCCATCCTGTAGTATGGAGTTGCAGGAAAATAGTACTCCAGAGCCAGAGTCTGCACCGCAGAATACCAGCTGCAACTCTTTTACTGAAGAAACTGACGATTCTTACTATGAAACTGATACAGGTGAGCTAGATGAAACATATCGTCCTGATCAATCACCAGGCATTGATCCTAATGTGGTACCAATACCACGTACAAGGAGAAATCGAGTTATCAATCAAAATGATAGCGGCTTGTATTGTATGTTTACAAGTTTGTCTGATCCACAATCAGTCACAGATGCATTATCATCTCCGCATGCCTCAGAGTGGAAACAAGCTATGGATGAGGAGTACACCTCATTACTCAAAAACAATACTTGGAGCCTCACAGATCTGCCTCCTAAGAAAACGGCTTTGCCATGTAAATGGGTATTTAAAACCAAACAAGACCAGAAAGGTAATATTGTCAGATTTAAAGCGAGACTTGTTATAAAAGGCTATGCACAAAGAAAAGGCACAGATTATGAAGAGATATACTCACCGGTGGCAAGGTACACTACGCTTCGTTATTTATTTGCTCTAGCAGCGAGATACAGCTATGAAATAGACCAAATGGACGCCATTTCAGCATTTCTTCAGGGAGATATAGATACAGATATATATATGCGACAACCAGAAATGTACGAGCAAGGAAATCAAGTATGCTATCTCAACAAATCGATATATGGACTTAAGCAAGCAAGTCGGCTTTGGAACATAAAGTTAAATAATGTTTTACATGAAATAGGAATGAAACAATCAAAGACTGATCCATGTGTTTATTATAACACTGAAAAAAATACATACATTGCTGTCTGGGTTGATGATCTGATCATATTTTCTTCTCAGCAGAATGTGAAAATTATGTTAAAGGAAAAACTGAAGCTATACTTTGATATGAAAGACATGGGAAAGGCAAGTCACTGCATTGGCTTATCTATAACAAAGGAGGGTGATAAAGTCATGCTTGACCAGGAAAGCTACATCAGACAAGTACTAACCAGATTTAATATGTCAGACTGCAAACCAGCAAAGACACCGATAGAAGTTGGATTAAAATTCAATGAAAATGATGGAGAAATATTATCAGACTGTCCATATCAGCAAGCTATTGGATCTCTATTATATTTGGCACTCTGCACAAGACCAGATATTTCATATGCAGTAAATTTACTCAGTAGATACAATAAAGAACCAAAGATGGAACATTGGGTAGCAGTAAAACGAGTTCTACGCTACCTTCAAGGAACTAAAGATTTAAGGCTTGTATACACCAAAGATGAAGATGCTCAGATTTTAGGATATTGTGATGCAGACTGGGCGGGAGACGTCGGCACGAGGCGCTCGTGCTCTGGTAATGTTTTTCTGTTTCAGGGTGGAGCCATATCCTGGTGCTCACGCAAACAGCAAACCGTAGCTTTGTCTACTGCTGAAGCTGAATATATGTCGATGTCCTCGAGCACCCAAGAGGCACTGTGGCTGCGCCAGCTTCATATAGAGCTCGGGCAACAACCGCCCAGCACCTTCACCATATTCAGTGACAACCAAAGTGCTATAAAACTTTCTACCAGTGACGTATATCTACCACGCTCCAAACATATAGACATTAGATATCATTTTCTAAAAGAACATGTGTTAAAGTCAGAAATAATCTTTAAATATTGTTATGGTGGAAAAATGGTGGCCGACATTTTAACCAAGGGTACTTCTGTAAGTAAACATCTGTTTTGCATAGCTAAAATGGGCTTGCGTTCAGGGGTGGGTGTTAGAGAGAATAACGTTATGTGAACGCAACCCTCGATATATATTTCCGCTTCCCGCCGCTAGAGGCGCTGCGTCCGCCATCTTTCCTCCAACTTTCTTTTGTAATCTCGAACCGATAACCTGTTATTTAAGTTAATTGCATTAAAACAAATATTCACCAAGAAAAACTGTTTAATTGCTCCCGCAATTTAATAGTTCCTTTACGTCTATTATTTTGTTATTTATCGCGACTGCGCAGTTGGTCGATGACTTGAAAGTGCCAGTAATGAAATAAGGCTTTGAATGTATTGTTTTGACATAGAGGCATGTTACCTACTGATTAGAGCACAGTATGCTGAGTGTGAGTTTTGTCGTAAACATGACGCGCTCTTCGGCGAGCGCGTAAGCATGTAATTTGTATGAACTTGTTGTGTTTCAAAAACGCGCCGCTAGTGGTGCTGTATTTTTCTACATACAAATTACATGCTTACGCGCTCGCCGAAGAGCGCGTCATGTCTACGACAAAACTCACACTCAGCATACAGAGCTATATTAGTGTCTCAGAGCAAATAAAAAATCAAGAGAGAATGTTGTGAACAAACAAGTGAAGCCAACCAAAACTACGCCTCGCCGTGTACAGACAATTACACACACATCCATGTACTACGAAACTACGCCTTGGCTTGTCAGTCGAACTATGGCGGCGCAACACCGACGCACTCACACACTTGACTGTTCAGCGACGTTTTCTCTTGAGTTATATATTTGCTCTGAAATTAGAGACTAAAGTAATGGTTAAAAAAATCTCAAAATAGCACAGAATCTATACATTTTATCCAACTTCCAAAAAGGAGATGGTTCGTCTGTATGTCTTTTTTTGTATATGTTCATCGATATTTTCGAAAATTGTGAATTGATTTAAAAATTTTTGTTAGTATAGTAGATTATATTATTATGTCAGAGGTGGTCCTATTTAATATTTTTTTAAATAGGCTGGGTCATTTTTGAAAACGCAGCAATAATATACAAAAATTACTACATCAATTATACGAGTACATCGATTTGTGTGAACTATTTGAATTATGTACACGGTTGAAGTCGGTTGTGCCATTTTGGGTGAAAAATATTTATTAAGTATAAAATTATTAAAATTTCGCTATGGATTAGTTATGCGTATGCTTATGGAGTACCTAGAAACGATACGGAGTGATAACATGGTATGTAGATACATCAAAAGTTATCGCAATAAGCAAAACTTGTACGAAATGAGTGCCGCGACTCGCGAGGCAAAATTTCTTGACGAATGACATTGTTAAAGTAAATGTTCTACGTATCTAGATCAAACTTCTAGTTGCCATTGTGAAAAGCGAATAATATACTTTAGGTAGGTAAGTATTTCGTTACAAAGATGCTGCCCGCTTCGTAGTCAAGAGACAGTGTATCAAAGACGCTATTGTTTCAGCGCAAACTGGTCTTTGCACTATTTTACTTGACTACCAAGATAATGTGTAGAAATAGTTGCACAGGCTCGTTGTGATTAAGCATGTTTTGTGAAAACAAACAATAATTTAAATGACAATGTTCACACAAAGACAACTTTTTGACTCTGAAACAGAGATAAATAATGTGCACTTCAAGTGCCATACCATATCAGCTTTTCTCGCTTCTCTATCCTTCTTATACAAATCGGTAGCTCATGCAGGTAACAAATCTGGTTCAGTAAGTTGAAGTGGCAACGGACAGGGTCCCCGGAATGGATTTCATTTCATTTCATTTGTTTATTTATCATACATAACACATATCATACACAATTCACAAACTTAAAGAGGTAGGTACTTAGAAATGTAATCTTAAAGTAGGTATGCCTGACAAATATTGGCGATAAACATAATTAACAGTAATGCGAAATAGTAAGCTTTGCGAAGCAGCCCCCACTAGGAAAACCCGTGTCGAGGACTACTGCAGCCCGCTTTTCCCGCCACATAGCAGAGCAAACGTACCTATGCGAATACAATTAGGCATTTATTCATATACTAAATTTTAAAATATTTATTAGTTATTAGAAAGTTTTTGAATCCATGTTACCAGTGATTTGGAGTATCTAAGTTATCATATATTGTAGATAATTATATAAAAATAAAAAATAACAATAATCATACTTATATATAAACAATAATAAGTAATAAGTTTGCTGATGGTCCATAAATTTCTCAAATATACTGGCCGGTAATATCGGCACACGTAGCGTAGGACATCCACACAACACCGCAGGAACACGATGCAAGTTGCTTCCTATTAATACCTACTTACCGGCCTTTTTGGAAATCAATAGGGGAGTCCTATGTCCAGCAGTGCACGTCCTATAAAAGCTGTATTTATTAGCCCCCACTATAGTGTCATAATATAGCATACGTGTTCCGTATAATTTGTTTCAAGAACTTTGTTTAAATCACAAAGAAATCTGCTTCTTATATTCCTTCAGGGTCAACAGGAAGGTGTTTTATTCTACATCAAGCAAAAGGTCCTTCTGTACGTCTTGTGTTCTTGACTGTCCAATTAAGCTGTTGAAAGTGAATTAACGAGTGTCTACGTTTTATTCACTTTTGTCGTAAGCTATTTATGGATCATCGAATATTATGGAAACCAGAAGGACTGTTGTTTTAAACATGACAGAAGCCTTCAAACTTAAAGCCCAAATAGAACACCAAGACTAGTCGACCAGCCACTGAATGAAATGCGCTGTGATCAAAATTGACGTTAAAAACATTTCACCCCGCTTTGAAAGACAGACGGAGAGAAAGAGAGAGAGAAACATTTCACCCCGCTTTGAAAGACAGATGGAGAGAGAGAGAGAAAGAGAGCGCTACCAACGAACAACTCTATTTTAGGGTACTTTTGGTAACTCCAGTCTTTGAGAGCGATTGTAGTTCTGATTTTTATCGTGTTCGTAGTTATCTATAGATTAAAACGGTGGTCGGTAACGATATGATTGAATAATTGTTGGTTATTGTAAACAATTATGTACCTAGAGTCTATTGTGTTAAGTTTTCTGTTAACTAGTTTATGTGATGAATCGTTTTGAAGCAGCTTATTGAGCAATCATTCTGGAATTGAAAAAAAATCGGTCCTTGTCTCGTTCTTGTCAATTATAACTTTTGGTTTCACGATCAATATTGAGTCTTGAAAGTAGAACCAAGGAAACTAGGGGTGTTTTTCTACTTTTATTAGATCTTAAGTGATCTTTAGTAAATGTATAAAACATAACAACATTTAAATAATACAAACATTGCATAAAGGCTTTTCCTTTTGAAAATACGCTGAAGTCTATGAATAAGATTTAAAAAGCCATCTTTTAGAAAGGAAATATGATACTTCAGATATTTATTTCTACTTCATCATTTCCACCCTCTAAAGTATTAAATTCCAAGAGAGGGTGGACACACCTGCTCCAGATTAAAATCGACGACTGTCCCTCGCTGTCCAGGGCCCTGGGGGCTCGTAATCCCGATGTTCCACAAGCTTTGCTAGTAGTAGGGATGCTTTGTGTATAATCTGTCGTGGGGAAGTATATTTCACAACTATAGGTACAACAAGCAGTAGTCAGTGTCTAGTGTTCAAGTTCTATTTGCTACATCAATTTTTGCAATTGTACTGTACTGTATCAGCCTTATAATAGTTCACTGCAGGACGTAGGCCTACCCACGAAGGGTGATTGGGCCATATCCACCACGCTGGCCCAGTACACTGGGCCAGCTGATGGATTCACATACGCCATTGAAATTCTTCTCCGGACATATGCAGGTTGCCTCACGATGTTTTCCTTCACCGAAAAGCCAGTGGTGTGAAATTCCGTACATAAATCCCAAAGAACTCATTGGTACGGGACCGGGATTTGAACCCACGACCTCACGATTGTAAGGCGAGTGTCATTACCTCTAGACCACCACGGCTTAATAGTACTACTTAAAAGATAAAATTATATACATCTCTGTCTCTAAATGTAACGATTTCAACTCACGATTGTGATCAACTCTAGAAAGAAAATCACAGGTGGTAAACGATCCAACGAAAATTATGTAATTAACGGCAAAACCGACTTCCATCTTGTAAACCATCCGAAAAGTTCACTCGAATTGATGTATTTTACATTATTGTTGTATATTTTTAAAAGCGCCTCAGCTGATTTCGATAAAATTGAAATGGGACCACCTCAGGAGTATACCCTTTCGAACTAAAAAATACTTTTTGATTTGGTTCACAATTGGCGAAAATATCGATGAACATACACATAAAAAATACATACAGACGAACATAGAACCTTCTCCTATTTGGAAGTCGGTTAAGAAGCAGCAAAGCGCAGAGTAAACGATAGAGTTGAAATTCTGCGCGAAATATTTTCTTGATTTCATTTTATTTTATAAGTCAGTCAGAAGTCTGTATTCATATTAGTCGCTGATATTTAACTAACCAGAAAAATAGCGCTGTTGTCAATTGATAACATTCTCAACCACAAAAATGCATGTAAAGTCTTTCAAGCTGCTGTCAAAACTGTCAAATAAGTATTGGGATTTGACGTTCCTTGTCTAAAAGTCCGACAACAACTACCAAATCGAGATATTTGCCGTGCATGTCTCTTTTTAACCCATGCCTTATTAAATCAATGCATCTCTTTCGGATTTACTTGATCGACCACATTATCCCTCTGGTTGTAATGGCTCTATGATTCTCAACCACAAAAATGTATAGAAAACTTACCTAGAGCTGTCAAAACTGTCAAAATTAAATATGAATTGGAATTTGACACTAAGCAACGTAAAAAGCGTATTCTCTATCGAATGCCTAAAGTGAAAAAGAAACAGAACTATGCTATTTAGCTATTGTTGTTTTTAAACTTTCGCGATTTGAACACATTATTATTATATACTACGGGACTAATCGCGCACTAAAATTACGAGATAAATCTTGGGTTGAGTCTACGCGTGACCACGGTCGATGCAACTCGGCCGAAACGTCGGGATGAGGAGGTATTTATTTATCTCGTAATGTTAGTGCGCGATTAGTCCCGTAGTATATAATAATAATATTTAGCTATTATAATTACGATGGTATATATTACGATGACATCTTTGTTTCTTCTTATTGTTATATTTTGAGGTGCAATAAAAAGTTTATCTATGTGTCTATAGAGAAGTATGTTCAACAACTAAGTATGCATGTGGGAGTACAATAATGGTATGAAAAATGTAATATTTATGTTGATACTAAGTATTACCATTTGGCTACGTTTTATAATTAGGTACTTTCGGTAACTTTCAAGTACTATTATTTGAAGTTGTGATGCCCGAAAATGCAGCGTGCGCCTCCCGCCCTGACTTGGCCCCTAAGAAGCCAGCGATCAAAGGAATCCAGATTGATGGCCAGCCCGATATATAAACCAAACGCCCGGAAGATCCCTGTGATGAAAGAACTCGTAAAATACAAAGTTAAAATTGGAAACTGAGGAGAAATGGAATGTAAATAATTACTGGCTCCAAAACTCGGGATAGAAAGAATAGTTCTTTCTATTTTGATTTTCAAAGTAACTATTTACTTACACCGTAATACCTTTAGTAATCAGAATTGATACTAAAATTGTCCAAATCAAGACTACTTATTTATTTTAGACATCACTTCATAATATTTTAATTAAAATTCAGTTGTAGCTAGGTAGGTATTTGTTATTTCAATTTCTATATTCCACGTCGAAAAGAGATGTAAATAAATGATCACTATATAGAACCTGTACATCAAACTTTTATTTAATCTATGTTGAAACAATAATGGTAATATTTTCTTGTAGTTTATCACCCATTTGTGATTATACAAGAATTCAGATAAATCTATAAACACCTCATTTACAATACTAAAATTAGTTGTTATCTTTATGTTCTTGCAAAGGCAATATACCTTTACTTTAAGAACAGCTATATCTAAAATGTTTTTCCCCGAGTAACTTCGTCCGTAAGACGTTGTCGCTATCGGATTCAGTTATAAAGTACCATTTTTGATACGTAACCACAAGTGGGAACAAAAGCACTCAACCTGATAGCAATCCAACGTCCTTTTTACCAATGACAGTTTTTCATTCCATTACATTTAACCTAAGTAATTCGGCAATGATCATAACCGTTCGGACAAAAGAACCCCTGAAACTGCTATAAATATTACCTATACAATTTACCGGAAAACTTCCCGTATTATTTATTAAGCTAAGGCCTCCGATGAAAAGAGGTTTAAACAAAGCCCTCTCAGAGAGAACTTGCGTCGACCCCACTGTATTTCCGTTACCAGGTTCTATTATGTTTTCAAGAGGTTGTTGGAAATCATATTGGAGCTATTTCCTTTGATACCTGCGATCTTTCGCGATAACGGTGAATATGATATTATAAGTTTAACTTATTTATTTGGCCAGCTTAAGCTGTCTGGACTAAGCATTCGTCTGAACTATTAGTTACGAGAGGTATACAATCACCGAGTTCTATAAAAACACTCAAGTGAATTCTTGATATTTGAGCTTGTACTTTCTGTAAAATCAAACGCTATGACAAATTGCTAGTAGTTATTCTAGAATCCTTACTATTCTTACTGATATTATAAATCCGGAAGTGAATTATTGTTGGTTTATTGGTTTGTTCCTTTTTCACGCAACAACAGATCAATGGATTGAATTGATTTTGGCATGGACATAGTTTGAAAGACGGAAAGTGACATAGGGTACTTTTATCCCGAATATAATCTCAGCAAAGTTATAGAAATTGCAAATGCCAACAGATTTAAGTGCAATAAGAGGACAGTAGATTTTTTGTTAACCATGGATTACGACAAGACGGAGAGGTTACTGGAGACGATGAAGTGATGAGTGGCCAAATGAACAGCTGATACACTTGAAAACACACACACACATACACACACACACACACACACACACACACACACACCCCTGTTTGTACAGACACCCTTATGAGGACCTTGTTAGTTTTTGACCAAAGCGAGGACTCTCTAAAAAACAGGTTTAGGCACCTCGTAGGCCATCTTGAATAAGATAGAAAGAGACAGCTGAGTAAATCTTAAGTGATGAGCCTATTAGAATAACGCTATCTCAATATTTTTCTGCATGAATCGCGGCGAACATACCGAGGACCTGAAATACACAACTTGATGTGATCAGCAGTGCACATACGAGGACCTTGTGTTAGCCAACCGAGGACCTCTTACGTAAGCCCGACGATGCCCTTCTGAGGACGTATTTTTACACAATATTTCTTATATCTCATACAAAATGCGGACGCTGTGTTGGACTTTATTTCACCCAACCGAGGACAGTTTTCCGTGTAGGACTCGTACAAAGCGAGGACGTAGAAAATCTACCTACCTAACCATTTTAGTATTAGCATTCATGTAAGTAGAATGTTTTGATATATTTCTTACACACATTTTTTAAAATGAAGTACCAAGCGAGGGTGGTTTAATGACTTTACGTTTTTTGGTGCTTTTCAAAGGATTTTTGCGAACGAATACAAACAGTTTGGCGCGTGCGGTACGCGGCAGAAATCAAAGCATAACTAACATGCTAGTGCAAACATTACATGCAAAAGACAGCCTAATAGTATTTGATATGTAAGATCCTTAATTATCATTTTTACTTGCGTAATGTAAAATAAACACCAGTTTGTGCTGATGCTGCAGCCAGGGTCGTTTCTTCAAGAGGGAACCCCTCAACAGTTAATGGCATGGTTTTCAAATTTGCCAAACGCGTTAGATTTACATAGTATATGTAAGATAAACACCAGTTTGTGCTGATGCTGCAGCCAGGGTCGTTTCTTCATGAAGGAACCCCCCAACAGTTGATGGCATGGTTTTCAAATTTGGAAAACGTGTTAGATTTACATAGTATATGTGAGATAAACACCAGTTTGTGCAGATGCCGTAGCCAAGGTCGTTTCTTTATGAGGGAACCCCCCAACAGTTGATGGCATGGTTTTCAAATTTGGAAAACGTGTTAGATTTACATAGTATATGTGAGATAAACACCAGTTTGTGCTGATACAGTAGCCAAGGTCGTTTCTTTATGAGGGAACCCTCCAACAGTTGATGGCATGGTTTTCAAATTTGGAAAACGTGTTAGATTTACATAGTATATGTGAGATAAGCACCAGTTTGTGCTGATACTGTAGCCAAGGTCGTTTCTTTATGAGGGAACCCCCCAACAGTTGATGGCATGGTTTTCAAATTTGGAAAACGTGTTAGATTTACATAGTATATGTGAGATAAACACCAGTTTGTGCTGATGCCGTAGCCTAGGTTGTTTCTTCATGAGGGAACCCCTCAACAGTTGATGGCATAGTTTTCAAATTTGGCAAACGCGTTAGATTTACAAAGTATATGTGAGATAAACCCCAGTTTGTGCTGATGCCGTAGCCAAGGTTGTTTCTTCATGAGAAAACACCTCAACAGTTGATGGCATAGTTTTCAAATTTGGCAAACGCGTTAGATTTACATAGTATATGTAAGATAAACACCAGTTTGTGCTGATACCGTAGCCAAGGTCGTTTCTTTATGAGGGAACCCCCCAACAGTTTATGGCATGGTTTTCAAATTTGGAAAACGTGTTAGATTTACATAGTATATGTGAGATAAGCACCAGTTTGTTCTGATACTGTAGCCAAGGTCGTTTCTTTATGAGGGAACCCCCCAACAGTTGATGGCATGGTTTTCAAATTTGGAAAACGTGTTAGATTTACATAGTATATGTGAGATAAACACCAGTTTGTGCAGATGCCGTAGCCAAGGTCGTTTCTTTATGAGGGAACCCCCCAACAGTTGATGGCATGGTTTTCAAATTTGGAAAACGTGTTAGATTTACATAGTATATGTGAGATAAACACCAGTTTGTGCTGATACAGTAGCCAAGGTCGTTTCTTTATGAGGGAACCCTCCAACAGTTGATGGCATGGTTTTCAAATTTGGAAAACGTGTTAGATTTACATAGTATATGTGAGATAAGCACCAGTTTGTGCTGATACTGTAGCCAAGGTCGTTTCTTTATGAGGGAACCCCCCAACAGTTGATGGCATGGTTTTCAAATTTGGAAAACGTGTTAGATTTACATAGTATATGTGAGATAAACACCAGTTTGTGCTGATGCCGTAGCCTAGGTTGTTTCTTCATGAGGGAACCCCTCAACAGTTGATGGCATAGTTTTCAAATTTGGCAAACGCGTTAGATTTACATAGTATATGTGAGATAAACCCCAGTTTGTGCTGATGCCGTAGCCAAGGTTGTTTCTTCATGAGAAAACACCTCAACAGTTGATGGCATAGTTTTCAAATTTGGCAAACGCGTTAGATTTACATAGTATATGTAAGATAAACACCAGTTTGTGCTGATACCGTAGCCAAGGTCGTTTCTTTATGAGGGAACCCCCCAACAGTTTATGGCATGGTTTTCAAATTTGGAAAACGTGTTAGATTTACATAGTATATGTGAGATAAGCACCAGTTTGTGCTGATACTGTAGCCAAGGTCGTTTCTTTATGAGGGAACCCCCCAACAGTTGATGGCATGGTTTTCAAATTTGGAAAACGTGTTAGATTTACATAGTATATGTGAGATAAACACCAGTTTGTGCTGATGCCGTAGCCTAGGTTGTTTCTTCATGAGGGAACCCCTCAACAGTTGATGGCATAGTTTTCAAATTTGGCAAACGCGTTAGATTTACATAGTATATGTGAGATAAACCCCAGTTTGTGCTGATGCCGTAGCCAAGGTTGTTTCTTCATGAGAAAACACCTCAACAGTTGATGGCATAGTTTTCAAATTTGGCAAACGCGTTAGATTTACATAGTATATGTAAGATAAACACCAGTTTGTGCTGATACCGTAGCCAAGGTCGTTTCTTTATGAGGGAACCCCCCAACAGTTGATGGCATGGTTTTCAAATTTGGAAAACGTGTTAGATTTACATAGTATATGTAAGATAAACACCAGTTTGTGCTGATGCTGCAGCCAGGGTCGTTTCTTCATGAAGGAACCCCCCAACAGTTGATGGCATGGTTTTCAAATTTGGATAACGTGTTAGATTTACATAGTATATGTGAGATAAACACCAGTTTGTGCAGATGCCGTAGCCAAGGTCGTTTCTTTATGAGGGAACCCCCCAACAGTTGATGGCATGGTTTTCAAATTTGGAAAACGTGTTAGATTTACATAGTATATGTGAGATAAACACCAGTTTGTGCTGATACCGTAGCCAAGGTCGTTTCTTTATGAGGGAACCCCCCAACAGTTGATGGCATGGTTTTCAAATTTGGAAAACGTGTTAGATTTACATAGTATATGTGAGATAAGCACCAGTTTGTGCTGATACTGTAGCCAAGGTCGTTTCTTTATGAGGGAACCCCCCAACAGTTGATGGCATGGTTTTCAAATTTGGAAAACGTGTTAGATTTACATAGTATATGTGAGATAAACACCAGTTTGTGCTGATGCCGTAGCCTAGGTTGTTTCTTCATGAGGGAACCCCTCAACAGTTGATGGCATAGTTTTCAAATTTGGCAAACGCGTTAGATTTACATAGTATATGTGAGATAAACCCCAGTTTGTGCTGATGCCGTAGCCAAGGTTGTTTCTTCATGAGAAAACACCTCAACAGTTGATGGCATAGTTTTCAAATTTGGCAAACGCGTTAGATTTACATAGTCTATGTAAGATAAACACCAGTTTGTGCTGATACCGTAGCCAAGGTCGTTTCTTTATGAGGGAACCCCCCAACAGTTGATGGCATGGTTTTCAAATTTGGAAAACGTGTTAGATTTACATAGTATATGTAAGATAAACACCAGTTTGTGCTGATGCTGCAGCCAGGGTCGTTTCTTCATGAAGGAACCCCCCAACAGTTGATGGCATGGTTTTCAAATTTGGAAAACGTGTTAGATTTACATAGTATATGTGAGATAAACACCAGTTTGTGCAGATGCCGTAGCCAAGGTCGTTTCTTTATGAGGGAACCCCCCAACAGTTGATGGCATGGTTTTCAAATTTGGAAAACGTGTTAGATTTACATAGTATATGTGAGATAAACACCAGTTTGTGCAGATACCGTAGCCAAGGTCGTTTCTTTATGAGGGAACCCCCCAACAGTTGATGGCATAGTTTTCAAATTTGGCAAACGCGTTAGATTTACGATGTAAGATAAACACCAGTTTGTGCTGATGCTGCAGCCACGGTCGTTTCTTCGTGAGGGAACCCCTCAACAGTTGATGGCATAGTCTTCAAATTTAGCAAACGGACTGAACTAAAAAAGAACTGGTAATTTTCTTCTCATATTATTTTCTTTTACTTTTAACACCAGGCCTTTAGATTTTATATTACTGATACCCTATACTATTTTTTACGTTTTAGTCAGATAAATCGTAATCAAGAAAAGACTAAAGGCTGATTCCTTAATTTCAATGATGCTTGTATTGATTATCTCAAAGAAGCTTGATCAAAGATTACAAAGATTTTTTATACTGTATTATAAATCGTGATATAACTAATAAAGCGTTGATTTTTCTAATCTTTAATTTTATATCTTTATTTTATTAAGGTACGTCAGTTCACCTGCTTTTTTAGGGTTTCGAAGTAAAACAAGGGACACTTATAACATCGTTGTGTCCGTCCATCTGTCTGTCCATAAGTTCGTCCTGATGTCACAAAGCCTCATCTTACTAATATTATAAAAGTGAAAGTTTGTATGTGTCTTACGACAAAACTCTGAAACAGCTCAACGGATTTACATGAAATTTGGAATAAAGGTATTTCATGGTCTGGACTAACATAGGCTACTTTTAATCCTGGAAAACTCATGTTAACTTTTTGACCGCGGGTGAAACCGCGAGGCGCAGCTAGTAACTTCTATATTTACGAACCGAATAACATAAAATTTCACACTATAATAGTTTTCCATTTTGAACACTGAGAACTATTACAATTGTGCATTTAAGGGGTGAACCACACAAAGCACGCAAAGTCGGGATGAAAATTTAGCTGGCAACATTCTTTATTTCTTTGTACTTTTTGTTAACTTGAAATCTTTCTGCCACCATTTCACCAGCTCCCAAGACAATACAACATTTTATGGCGCTAAATATAATATTGTGTAATCCAAGTATAAGCAGACCTAGGTACTTAGGCCATACTGCGGAAAAAATCTCCTATAGTGCGCCTAGTAGCTTTTCGCTATTTGTTTAGAATTGTGTCAACTTTTAAATTTGTCTTGCACAATCTTATTTAAATGATAGCACAAGGCTTTTGTTCTACACACGATGAAAATTGTCGAAACGAGGACTAGTATACACACTGTTTCGAAAATGAAGCAAACCGAGGTCTCAAATACACATTGTTTGGAAAAGCTACCCAACCGAGGTCTTCTGTGTGAAAGTTAACACATGAGTCCTCGGATAATACAGCAAACGTGAAAGGAGTGTAAAGGAGTGTGTATGAGGCGACAGTGGCGCAGCCTGGTGGATACACAATGCGTGTGTAAGATTATGAATAATTTTGATCAAACCGAGGCTCAGACCACTTTTTTGTGTTAAGTATACAGAAAGACTCAAAATCGCTTGCAGAATACGAATATTTGGTCAAGTCAAACCGAGGACTCTCGAAAAAGTCCTCGCTTTGAAAAAGTCCTCGGTCGTGCCTTGTGTATTCATACGCAAGTCCTCGGATGGTACTTAAAACAAACACACACACACACACACACACACACACACACACACACACACACACTACAGTAGGTATTGAATGCTCATATAGGATTAAAAATTTGAAACTGTACTCTGCAACACAGGCTCCTCGGAGACCTAGTGCAAAGTGCAGCGTACTTAATTTAGCCTAAGCGTCCTCTTTGAACAAATAAACTATTATTTATTATTATTATAAGATTCCTATGGGATAGCACAAAAATCTAAATGTTTCACGAGTGAAGCCGCGGGCAAAAGCTAGTAGACTATAAATATAGAGGAATATTTCCTATGAAATAATATGACTAAGCAATAGAAAACGTCAATGGCTGTATATCTGTACAGATTTTAGGTACTCTCTGATCACACATTTGAGCTAACTAACCATACCAGCCAGTATTTGCAATAACTTTGTCAATAATATACTCCTAGCTTCCCAAATTCTACCTAAATTAATATTCGGGTCGGGCGAGTGTCTTACCGCTGTAATTAATTACTTGGCCGCATTTACATGATTAGTCCATGTTTACCGCCGGGATTCGTGCGTCCCCAACTAGCGAGCCCGCGGGAATTCAAGCCTAGTTATACGGAGAAATTAACATTCGTCATATCAACAAAAGTAATTTGAACAAACTAGTCCTGGGAAGTTTTAAAACTTGAATATTTCAGCGCTGAAGGTTTCGGCTTTCCCTCGGGGGAGGGCAAGTTTCCCGACTTGAGGAAACAAGGAAACATATTCGTAAAAGGAAAAGCAATAAATCACAAAAATTGACGGCGTATCCGGAACCGTTTAACGCACAATATGTAGAACAGGACCCTGGTAGGGCTGATCGCTGACGCATCGGAAAAGGTGTTTGGCGGGACAATCAATAACACCGCCAGCGTATTCCGACCCCTCCTATTAAGTCTAATGAAGGGGAAATGTAAAGAGCTGTATGGCACGCCGGGGTCTCGGTTCCCTGGGCGAGTTGTTCCGCTTCTCACACGTCACTCCACATAATCCGGTCAATAACATAAATTTCTCGAAGGCACGCTTCTTTATTGGATTTGTCGATGGCGGCGATTCATTCAACCCCGCTCATAACCTATTCGCGTAGAGCACTATCGAAAATAAAATTTGTGCCAACCCGTACGAAATCTGTTGCTGAAAATCTGACAATTTGTAAGGTAGATTGGAAGTGTCACGGGTTTCGGGGTTTTGTGATGGGAACGTAATGTGGACGTTGATGGTGGTCGGAGTGAGGTATGGCGTCATGAGTTTCTCATCAGACGGACATGTGATATCCATTCAATTTGCTGTTACGCTGCTTGTTTATTCTAACCTCTGAGCTAGTACTTACAAGGTGGCATGGCGTCTTGAACATTTTGCGCGTTACATTAACAGGAACATACTGTTCATCCTGGTTGCATTTCTTTTCGTATAGTGAAATAATTTTATATCTAATATTATCGACAACTAAAAAGTCGAAATCGCAAATAATAACGAGTTGTAGTTAGACAATTTAACGTGCTTTATGCCTAGATTTTATGTTAGAGATAAGTTTTGCATAAGTGGACGATTTTTAAAATTCAAGTAAATCTCGACAAAATTTTACTAACTCTAGAAAAAATCTCTCAATGATATTGATCGACTGTCATGTAATAAAAACTGGATTAAAATTTACACATTTTTCGAAAAGCTATGATGCCATAGATTTCGATCAACACAGAGATAAAACTAATGACACTCGTCTTTTTGAATCGATAATATTTTTTTGCAAAAAACAGCACGACCGACTTCAGCCGTGTACAGAATTTGCGAATATTTGGCACGGATCGATGTAGCATTTTTCACATTATTCTTGATTTACCCAAAATGGCTCAGCCGATTTCGATAAAATTAAAATGAGAACACTTTTTTTCTACTTTTTCCAATAAAAAAAAGAATTATCGAAATCGGACTACTACGTAAAAAGTTATGCGTGGTAATACATTTAAAAAATATATACGCGTATAATTGAGTACCTCCTCCTCCGTTTCGTCGGTCAAAAGTACCGCTTGGCTCAATGATCATTCCGCGCCTCTCTTTAAGACATATCCAGTAGTATTCTAATACTGACACATCACATGCTCAGAATGAAATATTTGTGCTTTTATCTCTATCGTTGGTAGTAACATGTAAAAGATTTAGACAGATTGCCTCTATATACAAGCGGCATTCGAGCTAAAGGACAATTCCGAGGGACGCGACAGACAGCGCGCTGTGCGGCCATTTCGTTTACCGTGATAGTTAGTAGTTACAGTAGTACATCAGAATTGATCTCATAGGGCCACGTGATTAGACCACGTCCTATAAATCACAGCATAGAACGATTTATACTCCTTCGCGTTATTTGACGAAACTCCTCAAGTTCGGCTACTCTAGTCTGCTCGATCATTGCGGCTGACTGTACAATTGTCCTTTTCAAGCAGAAAACTTCCTTCAGGAGATTGATGATGATATCAAATTCGGTCACATAATTCACATATAAATCAACACGGCAAAGTTATGCTCACTGCTAGCGCGCGGTAAATAATTCTGTCACTGGAACAGTAATACTAGCAACGTTCTATCGGTGTAGAACCTATCGACCACATAACGACTAAGAATAAGAATGCTTCTGGCATCTGCCGCGTTTTTAAGAACTGCACCTTAACGCTGCTAAAGCTGGGAGTTGTCTAGACAAATGTTCAAACATTTTGCTTGAAGCCCGCGAGCCGCGAACGCCGCCGTTTCTCGAAGAGTTGCCTTTGAGCAACAAACTTCGCAGACCGTCTTGACAGGTTTTCAATAAAACTGTTTCGTCAACTTTGCTAAATGCTATGATACTTATTATAAACTTAAATAGCTTCGCAGTAGCTAGTGTGAATCTACTAATATTTCAAATTCTTGGAATTGATTTGTAAATAAATTGAGACCTGCCTAGAAATCACAAAATGTTTGCAAGGGACGTACATGGGAGCAGTCATCTTGTTTCATCGCCACTAGTACCATTATCAGCTCCATTCTGGAACTACTGTTAATAATTTTCATCACTAACCCCCGATAAAAATGAGAGTTATTTTAAATGTACGACTTTAGTCCGTACCTACTTATATTGTGTTCTTAATTTGTCTACGGTATACCTATATAGAAAAATAATGATAGTTCCCAAATAAATGGCGACGTTTGGTGAGGTTTTTTGTTTGCAAGCTTCTGTAATCAAGATAGTTATTTTACGGGTACACAATATATAAAAATACTTATTTGTGGTCGGAGGTTTCCGAAACATAACCCATGTAACCTCATGTACATTATTCTTGCAAATATTACAAAAAGTTACACGACAATCAGTAAGCTTAATTGTGTCTATATTTATGCATGCGGCAGACGGCAGTCCACCTTTCCTTTATTAGGTACGTCTTCCCTGACATGTGCATTTAACGACGCGTGTACATCTTAATTGCCATAATATTTCAACACGAATTCTTTTTGTTGTTCTGTAGGACCGTGGAATACAGGGTTACTCGGAACTTGTACTCAAATCCCAAGAATATTATTACATTACATTTGTTTGCTAACATTGGAGTTTGATCGCATCCGTCCATAATAATTATGATAATTACGCAGGGGCGGCTTTGTGGCGAGCCGTCGGTGAGTGGCGACACCGCGAACCCCGATTCCCTGGGGCTAAATGAGACCCCTGACTCCTTTCTTGCCTTAACCGGCCGGCTAGGAGTGGAAACCGCAAGAGCTAAGAACCAAAGCTCCAGGGTGGAAGTGTTAAAGGGCATAACGCCGCTAGTAGCTCTTAGTGAACGCGCAGAACACCTCTCGACACCCTAAGCCGTCCACACCAATGCTGCCCTTCCGGCGCCAACTTAAGGTAGCCTTTATGGGGGGCCCATTTAGTGGACGGCAAGTCACCACCTGCTACGAAATTTTGAAATGGGGCATATATAGCAGGTGCCGAACCTCATTCCATAGTCCAATTTTACAGAACATTTAATATTTCACCTCAATAGCCCAGTTTCAATATTTCAAGTCTTTTTATATGCCATAGTTTGTCTACAACGCTATCTTTTTTATACGTACTGCTGTTTTTTTATATTTCAATTGTAAAAAGGGCCTCTCAATGTTGGCTTAGGCTCCATTGATGCCTATTAAAGTACCAGGCCAAGCCTGTGAATTCGACATTATGATAATTATATATGTCTAATTCACTATCTGGGCTGTTTTGGGCGATTCCCAAGTTTTTGTGGTATGTGGATTTTATTGTACTCGTAGTATTGAATTAAGGAGTACTTTCACTCTGCCCCACCAAAGCGCCCCACTGGTGGGGTAGATTCCACTCCTTTATTTTTGGAGTGGAATCTGCCCCACTCATCCCATCTTCTTGGGGCAGATTTCCCCAAGAAGATGGGATGAGTGGGGCAGATTTCACTCACTTTTTAGACCGGTGGAATCTGCCCTGGGGTGTCGCATGATTTTAAATTAAATTATTAGTGCCATGAAGTGCGAAATTCGACTTCAAAATTTTAATCATTATAACGCCCCACCAAAAGAACAGAAAAGTGACGACATTGAATCTAAAATATTAAGAAGATTGTAAACTTCAAAAAATTCAGATTGTATGTAGTTATAGTATTTATGTCGCAATTATTTTCGAAGTCATCGTAAAGTAAAAGAAAATTAAAAATTGCATATTATCATTCCATTTTTAAATAATCCTTTATTGTAATGATCTTTAATAATCTATTCGAGATTTTATCTCAGTCAGCAAATTACTTGAATAGTATGTAATTAATATTAGCACAGCACAGTGGAATCTGCCTCACCAGTGGGGCGCTTTGGTGGAGCAGAGTGGAAGCACTCGAATTAAGTTAGAGAAGCGACCTATATAACCTTTATTTATACAAAAATACATTATCTTAATCAAATAATAATAGCCTTCTTTTGCGACTGCAGTTTCTTATGTAATGTTTTCGTTATTGCGCGAATTTGGCCAATTTTTGACCGACGAGTCGGAGGAGGTACTCAATTCGACGCGTACCTTTATTTTTTATGTGTAGCCATACATAACTTTTTACGTAGAAGTCCGATTTCAATAACTCATTTTTTATTAGAAAGAGTGTACTTCGAAATTGGTTTCATTTAAATTTTATTGAAATCGGCTGAGCAGTTTTTGATAAATCAACAATAATGTGAAAAAGCTACATCAATCCGTGCGAACTATTCGCGAATTCTGTGCACGGTTGAAGTACATTTTTTGCAAAAAATACAAACAACAAACAAACAACAACACTTCATTAGACAACCACATTACATAAAAACAGATTATAAGGACAAAACAAAACAATAGGTCTCTAATTGGCGGCCTTATCGCTTTAAGCGATTTCTTCCTGGCAACCAAACACGGACAGAAAATAGCATTTGTCAAAAAATTCGTGGCCATAACTGCTAAAAATAAATTATAACTATCATTAGTCTCATAGCAAAATGTATTACATGGATGACAATGATCTCCTTTCCGTATAGTTCAGCTATCAGGAACCCTGTACACGTGAAGCCACCAGTATATAAGCGGGCTCATCCGTCTGGTTTCCTTAAAAGGACCCTTGAATCTCTAGAGAAAGTTTCGTATGCGAGCGGTCGCTGGATCGCGGGCCTTTTAAAATATTTGCATTTCTTTTGCATACAGCGCTGGTAAGCTTTTTAGAAGATACTTCAGGTATAGATAGGCTTTGTCTGGTGAATACAGATTTTTGCATTGAATTTTAGAATACTACTTTTCTTTGAAAACGTGGACTTCAAGTGTTTCGAAAAAGCCAACCTTTTCTCGGAAAGTTCTTTTGTTGTCGATATTTTCCTAGTGATTTGCAGCATTTTCAGTAGTAAAAAGAAAGTATAAATTAGCATAAAAATTAATTAGCAATTTTTCATACTGTTACGGCGCCTTAGAGCTGCCTACTTTTCTATCCACCCGCATTTACCGATTCCTATGTCCTACCCTCATCTTTCCTAGACGACGACCGCCTAGGTACGCTTCGTGGATAGGTGAGACGCGCTGTTTGCTTTGGCGAACAGTCTGCCCTTGACCGCCGGACAGGGTGCAATCATCACCGCTCCGCGCAATGGACGTGTGCCTAGCACCGTCTCGTCAAACCGCATTCCTATGTTAATTGTGATACGTGTCCTGGACGTAGTGTCATTCCGCAAAGACAGTCCACTCAAGCCGCTTCGCGACTGCCTGAAGAAGAGACCCAGGAGCAACCAGGATCAAGGTTCTGCAGCTGTGCTCACCGACCCGGAGTATTCAGGTTAGTCGTCGTCTTCCCGCACCCCCTTTGTGTCCCGCGCGATCTGTCATAATACTTGGTGGCCGCGCTAACACATACGATTCCATCGCTCGGACTCTTTGTGTGCAGTTTATACCTACTCTTTTCCATTTTGGATAGCAATATTTTAACAGAATTATGTGTTATAAGAAATTTTGAAAACCTGAATTAGCAATTAGCTCGTAATGTCACATATTATAAGTAGTACGTGAAATTTTTGGATTCTCTTATCAGTTAGAACTCAGAAGACAGATGAATACATTGTATCTACGAGTATATATTCTCTATCAATACAACTATTGTAATGTTCTTAACAATCTCGTCCACAAAACAGCTGCTCCACAGGAGCGAGGAAGCTGACGTCACGCTAAAACCACGCTTACGTCATACCCTGCCCTGTTTGCCAAATCCAGTCTTACGTCCGGGTCGTTGACCTCTATTCACTGAATTTTTTCAAGTAGGGTTAACCGCCCTCAAAAATTGTTTGAAACGGCCACTTTGGCAGTCCGCCAAGAATCATAACACAAGTAATGGGAATGAAGAGATCGACCATATTTTTGTCACGCTCAGCTTAGGGCCATAGCGTAGAATTTATACGAGGACTTTAATACGTCCACTCAGATTTTTACTACGATTTTAGTGCATTTAACTGCTGACTCTGCGTTTTATGGCAGCCGAGCAGCTGAGCGTCGGTTCTAGATGTTCGAAATTTGAATCGTAAATTCCTAATTTGCGTTTTGACGCGCTAAGAATTTGGAAGTCTGCAGCGTATTCAAGTTCTAACGAATAACTCGATGAGTTTTAGAAGCCAGGTTATATTCTTAATGCAAGAAGGTTCTAATAAATGCACATAAGTACGACAGCTCTAGAAGTTCTTTTGAGAGTTTTGAGTCGTAAATTCTAATTTTACTTCTTGGCTCGATAAAAATTTGGAAGTATTCTAGGTACGCTAGCGAAGAATTCAAGAGGTTTAAAAAGCTAGGTTATAACCAATTTCAATGTTTTTTGGTGCAAGGAGGTTCTAATGCGTATACGACAGCTCGAGATGTTCGGAATTTGAATCGTAATTTCCTAATTTGCGTCATACCCGTCTCGATACGCTAAGTTGAAGTATTATGCAGCATGTTCAATTTTAGAAGATACTCGTAGGTGAAGCACAATGTTCTATTTATAATCAACGATAATATTTTATCGTTGATTATAAATAGAAACAAAATAGTAGAAATCAGCCGGGCTAGTATGCGCGCCACGAATTATTTCGTTCGTAGTGTCAGAACGAGACATTGTTATGGTAAAGTACGTATATATCTGACACTTTTTCACACGTCGAAATGAGTTACTCGTCTTGTCGTGGTCGCATGCTTGACTAGCTGGTAAGTATGTTGTTTCTATTTATAATAAATATTTTGGGAGTGTTTTCGATTCATCATTTTTCATTTCATGAATCCTAAATTAAATTGCTATATTTTTTCAAGTAATCAGAATGTCGTTTATTGGATAAAATTAGTAGGTACATAAGTTGTTAAAAAAATGTTAAATGGGTATCACAACTGTTTTACTTTTTCCGATACAATACGATATTTTGACTTATATGTTATCCCATAGGCACTTATTATTTTCCCGGGACTTAAAGTAGTCTATGTATTGAATATTGTGTAGTGTTTTGTACAGTAAATAGCCGTATCTAGAGCAGGATTATTTATACGACAGTACCTACCAAACGTCGGAACACTTAAGACGAAATACCTATTATTGGCATTTATATCGTCCAATCAAACCCTCTTTCCCTTTGCTCGTATCGAAATCAAACGTCAAGTTAATCCCACTAACCAAAGAACCCATAAAGGTTTGACCTAAATATCAGTTCCTGACGACTTTACTGGCATAAAAGAAGAACCCGTATCATCAGGGTGATTAAATCTATTGTGGTCGGGTAGCATTGTTTCTCTCTCGTGACGTCATATCCCGCCACAGTATAAAGATTATTCAGTTCAAATATTTTCAGCTCCTTGGATGTTTGAATTCAAAAAACTGTTGGTAAAAAAGGTTCCGTTGAACCGTTGACTTATTTAGTGGAATTCTTATCCATTTCTTTTTTGTATTAGGTAGATTATGCGTATTTTCATAATATTTCTTTATGTATCGTAGTTATTATGCATATCATCGCAATATTGCTATAATTAAAGAAACAGGTAGGTACATGTGAATTATATTTTTTCTTCACCAAGTTTATCTTAGAAGTTAAGATGAAGTATTCAGTGTTTTCAGCGTCATCCGCGACTTACGACTGTTCATCATCATCATCATCATTATCAGCAGTAGGACGACCACTGCTAGACATAAGCGTCCCCTATGGATTTCCAATAAGCCCGGTTGGAAGCAGCCTGCATCCAGCGCCTGCATCCTGCGGTCTTAATAATATCGTCGATCCACCTGGTCGGTGGACGTCCTACGCTGCGCTTGCCGGTGCGTGATCTCCATTAGAGAACTTTACTGCCCCATCGGTCATCAGTTCTCCGAGCTATGTGCCCTGCCCATTGCCATTTCAACTTACTGATCCGCTGGGCTATGTCGGTAACTTTGGTTAGTCCAATCTCCTCATTCCTGATTCGATCTCGCAGCGAGACTCCGAGCATAGCCCTCTCTATAGCGCCTAATTACGACTTACTAACTTACCTTACCTAATTACGAATTACGACCGTTAAATATATTTAAAAAAACAACTGGTTGCACTCCGAGACTGCCGGCAGAAATGAAAACTTGAACATTGATTAACGTCGTGCATTGTTGAATATTTTGGGATGCTTAGGGTATAATTTCGCACGAATTATTTTATTTATTAGTATAAAAGTACTATAATTTATGTAGTAAAATACAATATCACACACGCACACTCGCGCAAGCAAGTTTTCACTTGATCAGCTTACAAATTGTTCTGACGCAAGCTTAACATTTTTTACTCTTCTCAAAAAGTGTACAACCACTAAAGAACTTTTCACTTCAAAAATCGCATCGCATGTGTGTGTGTGTAATCTGTGGAGACACTAAGAGAAGTCGTGCTGTAAAGATGCTGATTTATTATGTGTGTACGTACCAAACCTACGGAGCGACGGAGTTTTTAACAACATTAGTCTAGTCTAGTTACACGACTGGGCGTTTGTGGGACAACTGTATAAACATATAAACTGTAACTCTACTGTAAAGTCTAATTAAAGCACCTTTAATACGCGAAGGTAGACTTGATTGGATTAGGGTGTCAAGGGTGAATTCAAATTGAATGGAAGGATCGTGAAAGGATTGGTTGTGAAAAGCTTTTGAAGACGCGTTTGAGTTCCTATTTTGGCGGAATATTGGCTCTGTCGTGCTCTTTCGTATTTGATTGCTGTTTGCAAATGCTGCAATGATATGGGTAGTTTGATCTTGAGAAACTTATTGGTTAGGATAATCATATTAGTTTTTAGAAAGCATTTGGCTTTTTAAAGTTTTGTATATGTCCATTATTTTTATCAGGACATTTTTAGTTTTTAACATATTTATAAGTACCTACTTATTATTACGTACCTATTCACGTCGGTTCTTCTAGAATTTTTGAACAACTAAGGATTTTTCGGTGGCTTTCATTTTCCAATTAGTGGAACTGTGATAGAGTCGAAGTTAATAACTTTTATTTTCTTTTAACAAACTGAACGGGTTTTACTTTTCGCTCCAACTGAAAGAAACTGTAAGATTGTATCATTACATTGTACCATCAAAGGTACGAGCAAAAAATAACAGCAATGATTTTATTATTATTGTAAGTAAACGTAATACTTTTATCTATAGTCAGCATTAATAGTGCACCCTCAGTCTCTACTGACTCTACCGACTACCAGACTCAAAATTAACTCATTATCATATAGGGTCAGATTATATTCGTTTTTAACCTGGTGAAGAAACCTAATACTCTTCTCTATTATGTAAATACCTTACTGTAAAGCCTGTACAATTGTATTTATATCTCAGTCTCTCGCAGACTCCCAAACCTGAAATGATGAAAGCGCCTCAAGGGTGCGACGCCATACATCATAGATAGCGCTGTACTCTGTTTACTGCATATTGATTACTGAATAATGAACGAGCTTATTAATCCAGACATCATTATGCATGGAGGGTGCTGGAAGGTGCTTGGTTTTATTGGTGTTTTGGACTTATTTCGACTAGTTGCCCGTCGTGGTTTCGCCCGGCTACTAGTGCATTAGTTATAGCTTCCGGATGAAAAAGATTATTCCATAAGATATTGAAAATTGCGTTGTAATCTGTTTTTTTATTAATTTCATTTAAAGTTTAATGCTCGCCACACTTGCTACGTTAAAGCGTGTGACGACTTGACGAGCCAACAAAATTACAGTTGTGTAGTTTAGACTTTAAAAAAGTTAATCGGATATATAGTTGACAAACAAAAAAGGTGAGTTTGCTTTATAATATGTACCTATTAGTGAAGTAGATAATGATATATTGAGTATGGCGGAACTAGGTGTGTTTACCTAGGTACTTATTTTGTCCTATTGATTCATCTTAGCCGCTGTGAGACGTTCGCAGCTGGGTTAAATGTAGGTACATCTATGGATTTCTGATAAAACCGATTTATGAAGCTATCGTGATATATGTATAATTAAAATTTTTGATATTTCCTAACCATAGGTTTTATTTGAATCTAGCTTTGACTCCTCTGTCTCGTCGATCTCGATCACATCAGTTTTTAAAACAAAAATACGTATTAGGATCTTTAATTTCTTTGCATGGGAAAAATGACAGGCGGGAAGGCAGAAAATAAACAGACGTTACATACGTTAAAAATATAACACCCTTCCTTTCTTTTGCATTAGAACGAAAATATGGACACGCAAGTTATTTACGATAAAAATAAAGAATAATAAAGTTTGACGTATCGAAGAAACGCTAAGTTCTTACAGACAGGGCTCCAGACCCGATTGTCGTCTGCCACTGATGGCCGCGTTGACCCGGAACAGAAAGCATAACTTACACTACATATACGCCAGCAAACAGCCTATCACACACTACCCTAAGCCCTCTTCAGTCTTCGCTACTATTTCGCATCTATAGAAGTCCTTCGCAAACTCCATCAAATGTAAAATTTTTAGTAGATACCTACTCGTATTAATGTAATGTACTGTACTGTACCAGCCTTTTTAATAGTCCACTGCAGGACGTAGGCCTACCCACGAAGGGTGATTGGGCCATATCCACCACGCTGGCCCAGTGCGGGTTGGTGGATTCACATACACCATCGAATTTCTTCTACGGACGCATGCAGGTTGCCTCACGATGTTTGCAGGTTGCCTCACGATGTTTTCCTTCACCGAAAAGCCAGTGGTGTGAAATTCCGTACATAAATTCCAAAGAACTCATTGATACGGGACCGGGGATTCAAACCCACGACCTCACGATTGTAAGGTGGGTGTCACAACCTCTCGACCACCAGGGCTTCCACGCTAATGTAATGTATGCGAGCAAAATT
This sequence comes from Hypomecis punctinalis, assembly GCA_949316475.1. Lineage (NCBI taxonomy): Eukaryota > Metazoa > Arthropoda > Insecta > Lepidoptera > Geometridae > Hypomecis > Hypomecis punctinalis. The sequence continues at coordinate 7,441,183 of OX438801.1, read as the reverse complement.
GATATCTTATTAAGGTAATAGGTACTTTTGCATAATGGTGTAGCGCTTATAGCGTAGTTTTCCTAGGGGATTCTTAGCAATCAATAAGAACAAGAAGTTAAGCAACGTTGAGCACATTCAGTCTTCGAATGGGAGACCGCAGGTCGCATTTACAACTGAGCGCTGCTATGGCTTGGATGACTCGTTAATCTGTGGGTCCCAGTTGTTTGAACCATTTAGACATGTCAAAGACTTTCAGGCAGCTAAAAACCTTTGATACCAAGTTTAGTCTTCTCCTTGGAAATCATCACCATGTAGATAAGTCAAGCAAAAAGTTACTATTCATCTATGTTAACAATGCTACTGTGTAAAGTGATAAAAACGTAGTCAGAAGAGTCCACACTCTCGAGAGTTACGAGTATAACTTACGGAGCAAACAACCACAAGGACTGGCCCAAAAAACTTCCTTGTATCGGAATCCGTCAAATATATCCCACTCATTCATTACTATAATACTTTTCTCAGTCAAAGGCCCAGATTCCACCAAAGCGCATTGGGGAGCATTTGGAACTGAGCAGTCTGTTGTTGTCTTGCCTATTGCAGAAATGCACAATATATTTGCGTAGCAAAACAGAACAAGTACGAGTACCTCTACATATAGCTACATAAACCATCTTTTCATCACATCTATTCGAAAAGGACTACTTGGTTCGCCTTTAAGTGCGCCCAAAGGAGGTGTTTTCTATAAGGAACTTTATAAGTGCGACGGAATTATCTTTGCCGCGCACTTTTTGAATTTGGAACAAATAAGTGCGACAGAATGATCTTTGCCGCGCACTTTTTGAATTTGGAAGTATTTGTAATGTTAGTGTTCAGCGCCAAGAAAATGAGTGAAAAGAATGTAAGTATAAGTTTTCATTTGTTTTATTATTAGATACCATTTAATTTCAATTTAGTTGTTACTCTACGTTTTATTAAATAATAATATTATAGTAAAATATGAGGCGCTTTTTGTTTTCTCATAGAGGTGATGAAAACTCGAGTGTACCACTCGGGCGCAAAATATATTTTTGGCTCGGGCGATGTACTTTGAATCCCTCGCTACGTTCAGGATTCTACTAAAGAATGGATTCAATAAAGCGCCCTCGCCGTAAAAATATTATTTTGCTCCCATATGGTACAATCTACTATCGACTTGTATACATAAACAACATCGCTTTCCATCAGGCCAGTTGGTGGCAAAATATAGTCCTATTATGTACCTAGGTTTACGGACGATAATTTTACGTGGTAACTTCATAAGGAAACATTGTTGAATCAACTGTAACAAGCCGAACGCTTAGGCTGATCGTGACATTCGTGACTCTACTATCGCTTGTTCCGCGCTCTCGCTTGCAATCTTGGCTCAGGCGGAACGTGACACTTTTTCGTGCGTGCAGCCGGCGCACATCGATTTATAAAACGTTATCACTTTAAAAACAAAATTCAGCGTCGCTCATTATTGTGTTTAGTGTAAATATTGCTTCTGCAATACACTTCCGGACCATAAGGCTTTGTGCAACCTCCTACATCCGCTTTGCTCCGCCTTGGGGGAGTTTGAGTCTAAACTAACCAAGTATTTTTCTGTTTCTGCGCGGGCCCCATCGATTTTCCTTTTCTGGCTTCATTCCAATCTTTTTGCTTTGCCTAATATATTTGCGAACGGCCCTGCCGGGTTACTAGAGTTGCGTAACTAGAAATGTAGGCATTATTACATCGGTAATAAGAAAAATTGCCAGTCATCGACCTTTCTTCATATTCTGTCCATTGTTAGAGAAAATGGAACAGGAAAAAGCCAACACGTCATTTTGTTACATTCTCTGTATAAAATGCTCTCGTTTTTAGGGTTCCGTACCTCAAAAGAAAAAAACGGAACCCGTTGTTGAAAAGGATCACTTTGTTGTCCGTCTGTCCGTATGGCAAGAGTCATTATCTCGGGAACGCGTAAAGATATCGAAATAAAATTTAAACTGTATACGTATATCTATGGTCTCTTGTAATTGTGTACCTAAAAGAAAAACTTCTCAATTATCGTAGAAAAAGTTAGAGCCGTTTATGTCGTAAAAAACCGCATATTTCGACACTCACAAAAATCAAAACCTAACAGGGTACTTCCCGTTGACATAGAACTATGAAATTTGGCGAGAAGCATTGTCTCAGAGTACACATATAGGAATAAATCTAATAACTACATAATTTTAATTAGATCGATAAAGAATACAGGCCCAAAATTCAAAGTAAGGATATCGTATCCAGAGCTTCATTAGCACATGCTGAAACAGGTTTACAATGTGTAATTTTCGATGTATGACGAAAAAAGTAAAAAAAAAAACTTTTTTCGACAATTTATCCTATGAAGATTTCAACATTACAATTTTGTGGAATTTACAGGATTAGTACGGAACCCTCGGTGTGCGAGCCTGACTCGCACTTGTCCGATTTTTTCCTTAGAGAAGCTTGTTTCGATTAATAAAAGTTTGTTTGTTCAGATTTAGATATAAAGTCGAAAATACGGCACGAAAGCCGATGCTTCCTTTTACTGGCTTGTAAAAGTCGGAATGTCCTACAGTAATGCTTGAATGGGGCTGTAAAATTTTAATGTATCCAAATATACGTCTTATTTTGTAACTCAGGAGCATAATAACGGTTTATTTATGGGTGGTAAATAAATAAAGGCTATCCATCACGTGCACGTTTCGATATTTACCTACGGAGGGATCCTTGGGAACTGAAAACTGCTTTTTTTTAAACCGGAAGAGATTTTATGTTTTGGTATATATGGTTGTTATGTTTTTGCATTGGTTTTACTTTTAAATGTGATGGAATAAATCTATGGGAATAATTTTGGGATATGATATTGTGTTTATTTTGGTGTTTTTTGTTTGTTTGGTGTTTTATTATAATTTAAAAGCATTTGATTTATTTAGGTTCATTTATACGTGGATTGTAAGTGGAATGTGGATATTAGTTGATTTTTATGTGTAATAATAGTTTAAATATTATTGTTGGAACAGAATGCGCAGTGTAGGATGTCCACCCGCATGACGAACAGATGATCTTTTCGAAATAGATGCAAGCCGCTTCCAAACCATTGAACTTGCTGCACACACTGTTCCAAACAGTCTTATTAGACATCTAAGGGAAATCTTATGTCCAGCAGTAGAGTAAGAAACGGCTGATACAGTGACGATGACTTATGTAGATAGTTTTCAATTCCTAAGTATGTTAATAACGGGTAATGAGTGATTTTATCTCGAAAACAAGTTAGCTTAAAAAAAGTTAGAAAAAAGTTATTTCGGTTTTCTGTCAGTAGTACCATTGATTAGTTCCATTGATGGTACTACTCATGTATGTATACTTCGCTAGTACCATTGATCAGTACCACCAATGGTACTATTCACATACCTATATGTGACTAGTACCATTAATGTACCACACACATACACACACGAGTAGGTAACACTGCAAACCTTGGCTCTCAAGAGATCTCGCGTATTGCAGTGTGACTCAGACACACACACACACAGTATAATTGTTTAGTAATATTTGGTCAACTCAGTCTACGTTAAAGAAGAGACTGGCTATTGTAATACAGGTTTATTACCTAGCACAAGAGTCAGAGAACTTGTTGTTGTGTTAATTTTATTATGTTGATAAAATAAATGTTTTTCTGTTTATTTATGTTTATTGATTAGTTCTATTGATGGTACCACTCATGTATGTATAGTACGCTAGGACCATTGATCAGTACCACTGATGGTACTATTCATATACTTATATGTGACTAGTACCATAATGCTTCCAGGCCAGGAAAATAGAAATATTGAAAAAAAAGGTGAACGCAGCGTCGTAAAGAACTAATTCTCTGTGTGTACTCGTAGTTTTACACTCAATAAAAAGGTAGATATATGAAGGTGCGTGGGCTAATAAAACAGGCGATTTATCCTTGGAAGTTGTGGCGAAGTAACGAAACAAACCGGGGAAGTTTGGAAAGCGCGGTCAAATCATAGCACCCTTGGGACGTAGTTACGGGACTTGTGTATCGGTTTCAGCTTCGAGATGGCTGTGACGATACCATAGTTGTGCTGGAAATCACATGTGATAATATTGGTCTATTTTTAACTAGATTTTACCTAAAGCTTCCAATTATTTCAATTAACCTACTAATGTTAACGCGAAAGTTTCTATGTATGGATGTTTGTTACTCTTTCAGAAACGGCTGAACCGATTCGGATGTAATTCGGTATAAAGGTAGCTTAGACCTTGGATTAACACTTAGGCTAATTTTTATCTCGAGCAATATTTTTTTATCGCGGGTAAAACCGCGGGGCGCAGCTAGTCTTTTATAAAAAGTAGCCTATGACACTACGATGTTTAAACTATATCCATGAAAAAAGAAAAACATGTTCTTCCGTGTCTCCGTTACTTTTTGGTTTCTTTGTTGCTATTTCAACCAGGAGAGTAGTTTTACGCTACTGCGTGAAAGAGCAATAATGAAACCAAAAACTCACTTTCGGATTTATAATATTAGCAAGGAGTTACCACCAATATTATAATTGTAGATTGTATCATATGGGAGCAAAATAATATTTTTACGGCGAGGGCGCTTTTTTGAATCCACAGCGAAGTGAGGGATTCTAGAGTAGAATCCTGAACGTAGCGAGGGATTCAAAGTACGTCGCCCGAGCCAAAAATATATTTTGCGCCCGAGTGGTACACTCGAGTGGTGATTTCATCACCTCTATGAGAAAACAAAAGGCGCCTCATATTATACTATAATATTATTATTTAATAAATCGTAGAGTAACAACTAAATTGAAATTAAATGGTATCTAATAATAAAACAAATGAAAACTTATAATTACATTTTACATTCATTTCATTCATTTTCTTGGCGCTGAACATTAATTAACATTACAAATACTTCCAAATTCAAAAAGTGCGCGGCAAAGATCATTCCATCGCACTTATTTGTTCTTAATTCAAAAAGTGCGCGGCAAAGATAATTCCGTCGCACTTATTTGTTCTTAATTCAAAAAGTGCGCGGCAAAGATAATTCCGTCGCACTTATTAAGTTTCTTATAGAAAACACCTCCTTTGGGCGCACTTAAAGGCGAACCAAGTAGTCCTTTTCGTATAGATGTGATGAAAAAATACATTGTATTTATTCATCACTAGGAATTTCTTTTACATACTACGGGAAATCTATAATATATAGCATACCTACTGTAGACACGCCAATTAATAAATTCAGCTACTTACTAGTAGTTCTCTCCGAACAGTAGATCTCGCGACACATCTCTTGAACTGTATCTTCATAAGCCTATATCTCGACTCCCTCTTGACCGATTTGGTTCATTCTCGCAAATCTTGTTAGGAATTAGATGTTAAACAATCTTGCCCAATGTTATCTAAATCAGCTAATAAATAGTGCGACAGCAAATTTTCCCCTTTTAAATACCACTCCTATCAAAAATACCGACGGAGAAAAATATCTATTATTACTCGTACATACAATAGAACCTGTGTACCAAGATTCGTCGCGATCCGTGGAAAAATGCGACCTGTTGACGAAAATCAACATCTGGACAAACGAAAGAAAAATCGCCGTGTTAAACGGAGATCTTCACTTACACTAAATCAATAAGTATGATCAACTGACTGATTGACTTATAAACGAAGGGAAGGGGGGTGGGTTGTTAATTGACAACTCAAAATATAATTATTTTTTGGAAAAAATGGCATGACTGACTTCAACCGTGTACAGAATTCGCAAATATGTCGCACCGATCGATGTATGTAGCATTTTTCACATTATTGTAGATTTATCAAAACTAGCTTAGCCGATTTCGATAAAATTTGAATAGGACCAATTTCAAAGTATACTCTTTGCAATAAAAAAATAATCATTGAAATCGGACTACTACGTAAAAAGTTATGCGTGAAACAGAAACACACATGAAAAAAATAATCGAATTCCGTTGAATTGAGCACCGTCGGTCAAAAATGAACGCCCCATCAATCAAAACGTCAAAACTTATGGTAATTGTATAGTAAGTCTAAATTAGGTCCTACTTCGTGTAAACGTAGGTGCATAATTGCACGTTACGTTATTACAGCTAGAAACTTGAGTATTAGTGCATGGTCTAGTGCATGAAACGGAGCAGGTTTCCTTCGTTTAGGAACTAATCTTTCGAACAATTACCACTGATTGTCGGTTTGCTGTTCTACGAATTATGTTTTGTTTCGTGTTTCTGGGGCTAAACCGCAAGCTTTAAACAGTTTTAGTGTGTTATTACTATGAACTTTGCCCGGCTTTCCAACTGATTTCGAAATAGTAGGGTTTCTTGTTTATATTGAGAATTTCATGTGTGTATATTACGCAATGTCTTTGTATATATTGTCTAGTAGATTCTCTCATTATACAGGGTAACTAGTTATCAATTAGCATCCTTTTAGGGTCTTATTCTGTACATAAAAACTAACAAATTTTCTTCAAAACTAAAATAACAGCCGTTCCATACATTTTATCGAGAGTGAACGATATTTTTCAATGGAACAGCATTTTTTGAGATTTGACGAAAGTAGCGGAACAAAAGTTGTTAGTTTTGATGTAAGTACAAAATAAGTCCCTAAAAGGATGCTAATTGATTACCAATAATCCTGTATTATTGTTCATACTATTTTTCTACCATATATACTTAATCACCTAATTATATCTCAACATTGCTAACTATACTTTTTTACTGTTTTCAGGTAATGAACTTTACTCTGTAATAAAGGAGTTAAACGTAAGTTGCTGGCGAATGTTTCCGGTGATGGAGCAACACCACCCACGAACCACAGATCAAAATAACGAAATTAGGATCATACATGTATAAATCTACAAAATAACGATAAATAGGTATAATAAATAGGTACATACTAGTAATGTCCACTCACCGCCACCGCGTAGGTCACGCTGACTTCTGTAGGAAATATTCTCTATCATACAGGGCTGGACCGTGATTTTAGGGGGCCCTGGGCGAATAGGGGCCTACCTAATTACTCATTGCTAGAAGAAAATAAGACTAAAATACTTGATTTATACATCCTTAAAATATTAGATTTAATCGCAGGATTTGCAGTGCTCCAAACCTTACGATCTGTTTAATTTAATAATACCTATTAGATTTTATTTAATTATTGTCTATTACTGACTTTGGCTTGACCTAGCTGGGGGCCCCCTGGAATCCACGGGGCCCTGGGCCAAAAATTCATAATGAAGCCCAAAAAGCTATAATAAATCCGGTCCTGCTATCATAGCCTGACGTGTCCCACTGCTGTGCAAAGGATTCCCAGCCCTCTTTCTTTTCACGCATCCTGGCCTTTCGAGAACTCCGACTAGTCACCCGATTCAGGCCACAAAGAGAAACATCGTCACGCCAACTTATTCAAGAGTGAACCGTGCGTAGTACATCAATAACAAATTATTATTATTCGCAAAAAAGTGGAACCACCGACTTCCACCGTAGCAGAATTCGAATGGTTTGCACTAAATGATGTGTCATCCATGTATTCATACAAAACGTCTCAGCCGATTTCGATAAAAGTTAAATGGGTGGCCTTTGGGAGTATACCCTTTGGAAATATAGAAGGCATTTTAAAACGGTTCAAAATTGGCGAAAATATCGATGAAAATACTCAAAAAATACAGGCGAAAATAGTAACTCCTCCTTTTGCAACAAAGAGTTTGATATCAGGAATCCGAGATTTATTTAGTTGACTTGCGTAGCGCTTTCATTAATTTATTCCGAGTGTCCGGGGTGTGGTAATACCTACTAGTGTACAGACCCTTACGATTCAAATTCACTGTGCCGATTAACTTTACACTGATAATGCACGTCTAGTTACTTTATTGTATGCAAACGAAGCGGCTAACTAACGACTCCATTTAACTTTACGGGTTCTCGGTAACTGCAACTGCAGTTTAATGATATTAATAAACTAATTCTCTAATGGAAAGTTGTCCCATTGTTGCGGGCTGAAAGCTCTTGGCTCGTTCGATAAGTGAACGGTTTCATTCACTGAGTGAACAGTTGAAAGTTTGAGTTTCTTTCATTCGATTTTCTTTGTAATTTTAAAGAAGCGTGCGAAGAACATGGTTGTAAAAAGAAAGGGATTAGACATGAGGCCGTAAGCTAAAGACAACTTGTATTTTAAAATGTTATTTACATCCATCATCGTCTGACGTCCACTACTGGACCTATGTCCTATGTCTATGATTTTTTAATAAGGCCGATTGGAAGCGGCCTCCATCCAGTGCGTTCGCAGGAACGAACTGGATGCAAGTCTTAATTATATCGTCAGTCCACTTAGTCGGTGAAATGGTATTTACTCCTCCCATAATGTAAAGGAAATACAGGCTAAAAAGTTCTTCCGACAGTTAAAACACACTCTTCACATGGCGGAGTTTACCGATTTGATCGTACACCCAATCCTCTCTCTTTCTTACATCCTTGTTTTGGTACTGTAAGTGAATATTTTCTTTCACTGAGTTTCAATGTTTTATTTTATTTAAATAGTTCGATTTTTTTAGACTTCTTCGGTGTACAGAGAGTGAGCCGCGAAAAGCCGCGGTAGAGTAGTGAATGAATATATATGTCCTGTACAGTAAGTTCTTTAGGTTTGCGTTGAAAGAAAACATCGTGAAACTAACTTATATTCTTCCGAAAATTATTTCAAGGCGTAGGTATGTGAATCTACTAATTCGCCGTGGTGAATATGGCCCATTCACTCATTGAGGATAGATATGACGAGACAGATTTTTTTCATCAGAAAAAGATGTATTTTCAATTATGTACCCTTCTTGGCCTCTTTATTTTATATACATTATACGATTTTGTCTAATATTAAACTTGAAACTATGAGAAGGGCGTTCGACAAAATTGATTTCAAATTAATTTGGCGTCTGCAGTCTAGAACGAAGCACTCTTACCTAAATATTACCCGTTGGCCTTTAGGTAGCCTGAAAACTCTGACACCAGGGCTAGCTTCCCGGCCTATACGAATTTACTCATAACCCGTTTATTACTTGACAAAAGACTATCAAATTGTCCATCCATAATAAAATTTTACGAAAGAAAATGTAGAGTCTGACAAGCTTTTTCGTAAGTAAAATGCGGCACAACTTTTTTAATTCTTAATTTTGTTCGTGAAGACCATTAATCCTAAGTCCCATCTGTGGGCGTAAGACTTAGGCAAGTTTACAGACTCGTGCTCAGATATGAATAATTAAGCATACCCTTAATCTAGGCTACCTATTAGTGCCTCGAGCTCACTCAAAGTCTTAAGGTCATTGAAATATTTGTCTGGAGTTGGTGATAGTAACATTTTTATTTTATCGTATTGTTATTGGTGCTTTGTAGAATAACTGTATCTAAAAGTGGTGCATTTTCACGGATTGTTTTTCATGTCTAAATGTTCCGAACTCACACACAATGTTATATGTACGACTGTACGATAGGTACTTGCTGTTTGTTGCGCTAAGGCACGACGCAACGGTCGCGGAAGTGTGCGCAAGCGTTCCCGCAATACCGACTGAGATGCGCAGCGAAGGAACACCCCCCAGAGTTTTTAGTGGGTACACTGCCACAATGTGGGATTCCTACATAACCACCTTGCTTCTTCCGAGGTGGGGTGATATCCATAAAGAATTTTCCCTGGATTAAAATAAACACGACGCGACGTGTGAATAAACCTCGAAACATACTATCGGACGCGGCTTACGGACGCGACTGACAGCCGCGACCTAGACTATGAAAGTACACTGAGCTGTACATACTATCGGACATAAGTCGCGGACGTCACCTTCGGACGACCTTGAGCGTTCGGACGTCCGAGAGCGATCTGGCACACCGGATGTTTTAAAACTGTGCACATTGCTAAGTCGCGGCTGTCAGTCGCGTCCGTAAGCCGCGTCCGATAGTATGTTTCGAGCTTAAAAGTCGCATTCAGTAAAGAGTAGAAGTATCACCTAAGACAATAACTGTGTGCATGAAGGTTATTAGGGTAAGGCCTGTATCTGCCAGTCTGTAGCGTTTTATTAGCCAGGTCCTTACAAAGTATGTCTATGCCTAAAGTATACGAACTTTACGCGCCTAATTTAACGCAATTGCGAACTTGGAAACCTTGAACATGCCTTGAACTTTGTTGGCAACTCCCAGCTGAAGTGTCTTAGGCTCCGTCTACATTTCAACGGCATTGGCGTTGTTGTCAGCACTAGTTGTCTTGTATAGGCCGATTGACACAAGTCGGTGGATGTGAAGTTAGCTACAAGCAGTGCAATATCCAATCCTAATTGAAGCTCACAGGCAGCGCGTTGATTGGATATTGCGCAGCTTGTAGCTTACTTCACATCCGTCGCTTTTATGATTCGACCTATATCTACCTACTGTAGTGTCGGCGGCCTTGGCGTCATTTCGTCTCACTGTGACGGCGAGGCGTCTCTTTGACCAATACTGGTGAAATTATAGAAATATCCATGGTTACCATAGCTTATAATTTTTTCATAGATTTGAAGATTATTGTGTTTGTCTTAGGATTCCGAACAGACATGATTTTTGTACAACTTTTACGTAATTCAGACGGCTCTGGAAGTCCCTCCAATCCCCGTGCGATATTTGAAGTTTATGCAACTTACAAAAAGAAATCAGGGTTTTGCTTTGGACTCTTCTGTTTACTAATTATCTGATAACAACAATAAATCCATAACAAGTTACCGACTTAGCCCAGCGGATTGGCAAGTTGAAATGGCAGTGGGCAGGGTACATGTCACGGAGAACTGATGACCTATGTGATCGAAAATTGTCGAGTGAGGACCCTCAAGCGCAGCGTAGGTCCTCAACCCACAAGGTGGACGGATGACCACATTAAGACAAAATGCAAGCTGCTTCTAACCGGTCTGCGTATTGCCAAACTGTATACTGCCCCAGACCGGGGTTCTCTGAGCTCGATCGCATTATGCCGTTGTAGTTGAAGAGCAAACTGTATACCTATTCAGAGAGTGTCTGAATCAAAATACATTTTGCTCTAAAGTAAATAATCCAACAATACTTTTTAACGTTTGGTGTGGTATGTAATTAATATGGCATCATGATGGCGTCGATAATTTAGTTTAGAGCAAAACGCATAAGAGTGCAGACATGTTTTATCTCTAACTTAAATTAATTCACAATAGGTATGTTGTTTTGGGAAAGTTCTCCAGTTTCACAGATAGGTAGGTAACAACCGCAACAGCATAGCAATAAAATTCTGGGAAATAATGAAACACGATGTATAGTTGGTTACAGATATTCGCGTGTCACAGTTTACTTTACACACCATCGAGCAAAATGCGTACCATCTCAGACTGCTCTGAGCTCGTATGTATTTTCTTTTTTGTTAGTGATTTCAATGCGCACGAAGTAGTTCAGTACATACTATGAGTGTCTGGGTCAGTATACAGTTTGGCAATACGCAACCGGTCTTATTCGACATCCATAGGGCAGGACTATATCCAGCAGTAGACGCCCTATGGCTGGTGCATAATGATGGGCAATAAATCTACTCAGCTATTACTACACAAAAATAATCAGATCATCTAGAGACCACCGGATGTCTGTAAATAAAACCCATATACTCGATAAATAAACTAATTTAATTTAAAATCAATCGAACTCAGTTTGATTTCCCGCCACCGACAATTTTATTTTCTTTTCCCATGTCACCTGTAACTTTATGGCGTAGGTAATTAAATTAATAGAACGTGTTTGTATCACTGATGGCTCACAAATTACCCGTATTGGCGGACGGACATCTCAACTGAACGTCTGGAGCTGGTTTATAGGCTCCATGGCACTTAGCCATAAAACTATCGCCTAAAAGGATGGGACACAGTCGATAGAGTTTGACGATATCGATATTAAGTTTTTTTTTCGCGAGTAAGTCCACCGACTCCCCTGATGGTAAGCGACGTTGTGGTGTGATTAGCTTTGTGAACGTTTTTAGTCAATATCGATATTAAATTTGGGCTTTACCGGGTTCATGTGTAAAGATTTATTTCAATATGTTTCGGTTGATACTGATCTGTTTTGAGCATTGATCTTATTTTCTTTACTTGTAAAATGTAGTGCTATAAACATGTAGCACTGATGGCTCACAAATTACCCATATTGGCGGACGAACATCTCAATCTCAACTGAACGTCTGGAGCTGGTTTATAGGCTTCATGGCACTTGCCCATAAAACTGTCGCCTAAAAGGATGGGACATAATCGAAAGAGTTTGTAGATATCGATATTAAGTTTGTTTTTGTTGTAAGTACACGCTAGACCACCATCTCGCCGTATGGTAAGCGACGTTGTGGTGTGGTTAGATTTATGTACTTTTTTGGCTTGTGCTTGAGCACTGATTTTATCAAAGGAAATAAAATCAGTGCTCAAGCACTTTACTTCTAAAATGTAGTGATACAAACATCTAGCACTGATGGCTTACAAATTGCTCGTATTGACTGGACGGACATCGCAACTGAACGTCTGGAGCTGTTTTATAGGCTCCATGGCACTTGCACATGAAACTGTCGTTCAAGTCAGTCGCCTTAAGCAATGGGATATAAGTTTATCGATATCGATACTAAGATTTTGACTTCATGATTTTGGTGTGTAGAGATTTTTTTATCTGTTTCAGTACAACTCTGATTTGAGGACCGATTTTTTTCGTTTTTGCTGCGTACCCTCGATACCTTATTTATATATTTGCTTAATATCAGACAGTATTCAGTCAAACGTAAACCTGTAAGTTAAACAAATAAAAAGATTTTATTTTACTTGCAAAGTATGTTTCTTCGTTTTGGAAAATTACACTTTGAACTACTTTCGTGCAATTACGTGCTTAATATGGCAACGCGATTTAGTACAATAAGTATGTATAGAATAGGCATAGTTCTCATAAAGCATTTCTGATATCGACGAAAAATTCAAAAGATTTTCCCATCACTATAGTCCAATGGGAACTCGTCAAAACGTCCATACTTTGTAGGTAAGTGTTTTATCACAGAATTAAAATGTAATCTTTTGTCTGAAGGAATTCCATTTGATCTCCGTTTATTGTACAGCTTTTATGGAGACAACCTGTCGTGTATTTTCTTCCGCACTATGTTATGTCTATCACAAGGGACTATTGTGGACAATTCATCATCATCTCAGCTTTGCTACGGCCACGGCTACATAAAATTTCCAAGTAGATTTTTCATGATTTGCTACTTTGCCTTATTTCACTTTAACTACTTACAATTTTACTACAATTAATTTTTAAAAAACTAGGTAGAGCTGCAGAACTAGCTTGAAAAAGTGGAATTATTTGGACACCGATGTAGTATGGTGCAATTGTAAAGCCCCGTCGCAAACATACCTTCAGTCTGAACCTTGTTTCACCCCCTAGGTCAAAGCATATACGAGTATATAATATATTAAAATATAATGGTATATAATACCACCCGCGGTATCCGAACATGTGCACCATAATTACAAATAGCACAATACAATACTTCTATAACGCTCCTTCAGTGGTATTACACAAATACTGGGAAGCTGTTCAGTTGTATTTGTCCGACGAACCACCGGTGAAGGTATACAATTCGACGCATATTTTTTTATGTATAACCACGCATAATTTTTTTGTAGTAGTCAATAATTCTTTTTTATTATTGGAAAGAGTATATTTCGAAATTGATCCCATTTAAATTTTATCGAAATCGGCTGAGCCATTTTTGGTAAATCAACAAAAATGTGAAAAATGCTACATCGATCCGTACATAATATTTGCGTTCTAGCTATGCGCCCCGGCTTCGCACAAGTGTATTATACATATAAACATTTCTCTTGAATTGCTCTATCTATAAAGTACTCGACATCAAAATCCGTTGCGTAGTTTTAAAGATATAAGCATACATGGGACAGACAGCGGAAAGCGACTTTGTTTTATACTATGTAATGATTCTATACACGGGTGAAGTCGGTCATGCTATTTTTGCAAAAAATAATTTTGGATCGTCGGCTCGACGATCAAATGAAGAAGAAGCCCCATGGTTGTTTTAAACCGTAGACATACAAAAAAAAATACAAAATAATTTATTATCATAAAACATTTACATTGAACTTAAACGTACATTAACAAGTGCACTATACAAAATAAATTTCAAAATGTTATGCTTGTAGTCCCTGCACTAAGCAAAGCCTGTATCGCGGGGACTACATTTATGTGACGATTACCATGTAATATTTGGTGCGATTTTAGTTCATAAATACAGATAGCCGAAAAACCGTAATTAAGAGTTATATAAATACACAAATAGTTATTAGTACAGTTACAATGTGCGTAGTGTGTGTGCATGTGTGTGCATGTGTGTGCATGTGTGTGCATGTGTGTGCATGTGTGTGCATGTGTGTGCATGTGTGTGTATGTGTGCAATGTAATCATTTGAGTACGTCCAGGAGTCTTTCTGTATCAGCGTATGTTAACTGTTGTAGGTATTTAGACACGGTTTTTTTGCACTCACTAAATGTTAAATGGCGTATAGCACAAATATGGCATACATGCCAGACGCCTTCAAGTGTCTTAAAAACTCTGATACTAGATCCGCTAGGCTAATCTAATACCATCTTACTTTTACTCAGTGAACAGATTAAAGGCATGTTGCTACTTTGTCCTCATTAATAAAACTAGAGTGATACCAGCATCAATATTCCCGATCGACGGCCGTCATAAATATTGCGGGACGGCCGCAATCTCGGCATAAATTGAATATGGCCCGATACAGAGCAGATTATTATAATCTGGCGTGCTGTGCAAATAGCCAATTTATGTACCGATTAGACGAGAGCAGTTTTTAAATGTGAACACTGTGGTTACGGAGAAAGTGGTGGGTTCCCTGGATGTGTTAGTAAAGGTGACGTCCACAAGTGGTATATTATTCAGAGAAAAATCGAACCAAGATGATGTATACATCATTTGAAAGCTTGATATATGGGCTTCCCAAAAATATTTAATTTAGATTTTTCACTCCTCCATTTTTTTTAAAGTAAAAAAAAATTGTATGAAAAATAACATTACACCTTATTACTTTTTCTAGTTTAACGATGATAAAGTGCTTCTATCGTTATTTTACTTGCATTTGTAGCCGATTCTTCCACATTCATCACTTAATTTGCTAAAATTAAAAATTATAACCTACCAGTGTGACCAGTTAGTAAGTACAATGTGACAAAAAACACTTCAAAAGTGTGTCTAATTGGTAAACATGCTTTTATTTAACAATTTGGAGGTTAATTAATCAGTGTTGCTAGAGATAAACTAACTATTGAGCCAAATATATTTATTTATCTTTATAAATTCAAAATTAATTTTAAAAAAAATTTGGAGGGCTCTTTTTTGTTTTTAACTGTTGTAATAGACTTAGAAAAATATGAACTTTCTCGAAATGTAACGAGTGTTGTGGTTAGAATTTTTGATTATTATTATACCAGCCTCCATACATTTTGTGGACATCTCCTTTGGAATTGCCGCGTACCTAATACCTGTTAGAGTTTGTTCAAAAAGAGAAGCGTTGTAGGTGGGGTCGCCCGTGTGTCATTTTACTAATTTTGTTACGTTGACAACACTGCTCTGTCATTACTAGTACAACTAAAAGTGTTTGATACTTGATAGTCACTAATTCGGTTTTCATCAGTACTGGCGTCTACCAATAGTTGTTGTAGTAAAGATTTTAAAGATTAAAGATTTTAATCAGCAAACAGCAGCCAAGGTACCCACCTTGGCTGCTGTTTGCTGATTAAAATCTTTTTGTTAGTTCACCCTTACGCCACGACGGTTCTCTTTTTGCACGAACTCTATTAACATTTTCTTTATTTAGACATTTTGCCGGAGCCGGAAAGTTGCCGTAGAATTTTCGAAACGAAATGTTTATAATGTGCTAATTTAGATGCCTCTAAATTAGCCTTACAATAAACATTTTCACCTATCTGATTAGGATAGAGATTTTTTTAGAAGCTAATTTTATTTTAATATTTTTACAGAATAAGATACTAATTATCGATGGTCGAAGTAGATATATTAGATATTTTTTGATGTAACTGGCTCAGAGCAAATAAAAATATCCAGAGAGAACGTCGTTGAACAGTGAAGTGAAGCCGGTTTTTTATACATGCGTGAGTGTGTCGCTTTTGCGCCGCCATAGTTTGACTGACAAGCCAAGGCGTAGTTTATACGTTGATGTGTGTGTAATTGTCTGTACACGGCGAGGCGTAGTTTTGGTCGGCCTCACTTGTTTGTTCACAACGTTCTGTTTTAATTTTTTTATTTTCTCTGAGGGCGTAATTTTGGTTTAGGATACATAATAACTTGTCTATTCATTAAAACATTGCTGAACATGATAAGTACCTATACAATACAGATACAACCAGCCTCGATTACCATGCTAAATCTCCACAGCAACATGTTATCATGTTGTTGTTTATTAATTTACGGTTAGTTAGTTAATTTTGTGACATGTACCTACTAATTATATTGCATAACTGGAGACGATTGAATTAATGACTAAGTAGAACATAAAACCGTAACCGGCGATAGCTGTTTCTAAATTCGCGAATATGTTCACGTCATACTCGTTTAAGATATGGGCATGGACAACCAAGTATTTGATGACTGTCTGCGTAATCTAATAAGCAAAGCTATTCACGTGCATGTTAGAAGTAAAGTGGTTCATTGTAACATCCACTGCTGCTTGAAGTAAAGGTTGTTGCTCACTGGAGGATACGTATAGGTAGTTAGGTAGGATTTGATACGGGTATCACAGGTGGCGCCGCCAACGCTATAAGTTGGTGGTAATGGTAAGCGCTTCAAGGATTTGGCGCTTGCGTAGTATGACAAATCATAAATATTTTAAAATGGGAAATGTCGTCTGTGCATCTAATGATATATAATGACAAGGAAGATTAACGATTCAATTAAGGCCGCAGGAACACACTGGATGCACTCTGCTCGCAACCGGTCTTGTTTCAAATCCGTAAGGGAAGCCTAAGTCTAGCAGTGGACTTCCTATAGCTGATAGATAAAGAAATCAAATCTGATCGCATTATGCTCTCCCGTTTGCACAAGAGATTTTCAATGCTCGCTCGTGCCGGGCTAATATAAGCACCACGAAATAATTCTTTCTACGTGTCAGAATGCAACAGAATTATTGTGAAATATACATCTGTCACTTTTCACACGTCGGAAAGAGTTTTTTCGTAATATGATTTTTATTTAGAGTGATTTCTACACTAGGTTTTATTTCAAAAAGTTATCTTTGTGATAATCATTCCAAAAATCTGTAACCAACGCAGAATTTGATACGGGTATCACAGGTGGCGCCGCCAACGCTATAAGTTGGTGGTAATGGTAAGCGCTTCAAGGCTTTGCCGCTTGCGTAGGAGGCGGGCTAGCTCGGTTGGGAGAACGTCGGGCTAGTGATCCGAAGGGGCAAGGTCAAATCCTGCGATCGCTTCAGATTTTTGAAATGCTTATCACAAAGGTAACTCTTTGAGATTTTTCGTGGTCGTATGCTAAGTTAGCTGGACTTACTCAGTTTCGTCACCATTTACACATACGTCCAGGCGTTCTATTGATTCAATTAATACAAAGCCCGGTATTGAGTTTGCTTCCAATGAGTGCCCTGCCTAATACTGGAACAAGAGCTAGAGACATTGTATTGAAGCTTTGAGATACGGTCTTTTTATGCTTCTCTCAGGTTTTAAGACGGTACTAAATTATGTAGTTACAAAACGGCGATCGTTCTTAAACTAAATTAGTTTAGTTCTTCCGTGCGCATGGGCTTGAATAACAATGTTGGACCTTTGTTATCTTCCAAAATAAATATATTTTAAGTACCTACATAATAATTTTACTAGCAGACATGTATGAGACTATTACCTAGTAGATATGAGATTTATGAATCCTTCCTTTCAAAACGGAGGCAAACGATGACAGTTTCTGTTTACTATAGAAACTCAACCAAGGCCTTAGATACTTATACTAATGTACACTGCGTTATAAATAGGTATAATGGTATATAGCCACATATTTGTACTCTTGATTTTCTGTCCATCCAAAGGTAGCCTGGAAGAAATCGCTTAAGGCGATAAGGCCGCCGTTGTACCACCTAATTTTAAGCAAATTTATACTTTGTTATTTAAGCTGTTTTTCTGGTGTACAATAAAGTTATATTGTATTGTATTGTATATTTTACATACCTACATGCGTCATATTTTCGTAGATAATGGAGAGTGGTAAAATTTTGTCCCCACATGTTTCTGCTTTCGACAATAATTGTGACATGACTCTTTTCTTACATTATTATCATTAACCAAAAATAAACTTATGTTAATTTCACTAATTTTAGATTTATTTCTAACAAAAATGCCTTGAATATGTCTATACTAATATTATCAAGAGGAAAGATTTGATTGTTTGTTTGTTTGTATGTTTGCATCGAATAGACTCCGAAACTACTGAACGGATTAGAAAAATTCTTTCACTTCTGGAAAGCTACATTATCCCTGGATGACATATGCTATATCATATTTTTTAAATAATTAGGGATCCTTACTAAACTCGCATAAAACCCAAACCCAAGGTGTACAAAAATTAACTAAAATATTCTTTAAATCGCGTGCACTGCGAAA
Organism: Hypomecis punctinalis; assembly: GCA_949316475.1. Classification (NCBI taxonomy): domain Eukaryota; kingdom Metazoa; phylum Arthropoda; class Insecta; order Lepidoptera; family Geometridae; genus Hypomecis; species Hypomecis punctinalis. The sequence goes on along the minus strand of OX438801.1, from coordinate 7,422,429 downwards.
ACTTTTGATGATAGAACAAAATAATTTTCTACGACTTTGTAGAACACATCATTATTTACAAAACGTGACACGACGGAATATGTGTAGGTAACTATTATAGCTAAGCAACAATAAGTGTTCTATTATTTTAATTTTTTATTGAGATGCCGCTGCAAGAAAAGGCTCTTTAGCCAATCGTACCCGGGCTAAGCCTGTGCGGGCAGTTAGAGTGTATACATACGAATCCAAAATACTGCTACCTACCCCTACGTTACACTAACCTATCTTACTAGAACTGGATTATTTTAGTCCACCTACCCCTATAAAAGCTAGGGTTGGGCTGAATGCTCCCTAGGGACGCTATTATAACATTTAATTACAGCTACGAATAAACAGTAGGTAACCTAACGTAACCTAGTTAGTGCTTGTATTTCACGCGCTACTCATTAATGTAAATTTACAGTCTTGCAATGTAATTATAATGTTTGTAATAAACTTATAGATTGCACAGATAAAAGGTTGAGAAATCAGTGTTAAAACTAAATGGCATTTCTATAAAGGTAATTATTATAAGATTGTTTATTGCATTCATCAATAGACATGTCTAAGTATTCCTTTTGCGTATCGGTTACAAAAACGTCTTTTGTAAGGTTTTTGACAGCTTTTGGCAATGCTTTCCATCCATGAGTATGTTGTTGATTTGAAGAAAAAGTCAGTAGTAAAATTATTTCACGTCAGGTGTGATTTTACGGCCGGTTCACACATGGTTTCCGCCTTACTGGTCAGTTTTATTATGTTTTTTCTTCAATGGATTCACTTGTGGCCATGTGAATTGACCATTATTGGTGGATAATTATCCTTGCATTATGCTCGTCTACTCGCTCGCTAGCATAAAGTGAAATCTAAAAATATAAAATGAAATGAAATGTGTGATGATGATGATGTCTTCCACGCTGATTTCAGCTATGGCGACCATTTTCCGTATCTGGGTGTGGTTACTGATGAGTCCTCATGTGGCTGATTAGCGGTGAATGTCCTAGGACAGTGGCTACAGTGAAATGTGTATACCTGCAGCCAGCCTACACATTTTATTTCTGGTGGCTAAGTAACTTTTCTTGTTTGATGGAACTTTTGAAATGGAGGGATATATTACGGGCAATAAAAAATAATTGAAAAGTGTAAAATATTTAGTAACCCGTGATCACAAGATTTGTTTAACTTTTAAAATGACAAAACTGCATGAAATTGATCTGCGTATTCATTAGACAGATATGATGTTGCAGACAGACAGTCGCGCACGGCAAAACATTCCTATCTTGTCCCGTATTTTACGATTCAAAGTCTACTCTAGAATCTTGACTATCAATGATCGAGATGTAGATTTGTAGAATCGATTACACTTCACACTCTTTGATTCGAATTAGAATATAACCCTTTATGATGAGCCAAGCTATGTGGCGACTGGACTGGTTTACAACTCGACGAGGCAATAAATCATGGAAGAGCATTCGCATACTTACAGATAATGATCATCTATTCAATTTAACCCACATAAGGAGGTAATCATACCTCGGGCCACAAAGAGTTTATTGCTGTACATTATTTGATGTAACAAAGGCTGGAAAGGCAATATATGCGGCGATAAATCTCTGATTTACAATAGTAGGCGTCGTAAAAATGCGTTATAATGAGAATACCGTTTTAGACTGAGAGATGGTCTTCGGACTAGAAGTTGTAGTCTCTTGAATTTCTAAGAGTTTTCGAGAAAATTGACTGGTTTTTTTTGTGATTGAACAGGTTTATTTGGTGTCGGTTTGGTTTGGTCGAACTGATCGAAGTAACACCAAAAAATAATACAACCGACTTCAACCATTGCAATTACGTACAAAATTCGAATAGTACACGCGAATCGATTTACTACATGTATTTTTAGATTAAAGTTGATTTTTCAAAAAATTTACTAATTAATTTGGATAAAATTTATTTGAGACCAATTTCGAGGTATCTCTCTCTCTGTGCAATAAAAAAGAATTATCAAAATCAGATTACTCTGTAAAAAGTTAAGGGTTTTAAAACCCAAAAAAATATGTGCCGACTTGACAACATCCTCCGTTTTATCGGTTAAAAAGTCAATGAAGTTGAATATATCAGTGTTTATCAGTTAGTTGTTAAACGTTCCTATACCGCTCATTGCTGGACTCACGTGAGCTTCTGTAAAATTGATCGTAAACAGCTTGCATTGAGCGCGATCTTGCTGTTTTAATTAGGATATCTTTCTACTATTTCAGTGGATATTCCACGCTTAACTTACAAATACCTACTTACGTAGTCTTTTTCTCGTCACTTTGCGTCTCCGTACGAGTTAAAATTTCTTAAATGAGTGATTCTTGAGAGGTCACATCTTACCAATCTCTACAGTAGCTCCCATCCTATTCTCGCAACAGAGTCAATCGACACCAGCCTGTCCTGAGTAGTCGGTCGACCCTAACCGTAGAGATTTAGAGAGATGCTTTCTTGTATACGACCTATGCTATGAGACATTTACATTTTATATATCTTTTTTAACGGGCAATAGTGCCTTTATTAAATACAATACTACTTTATATATGCTAAAACTACCTACACTACTACCACATAGAAAGCAATTGAATTATCCACAGACCCTTAGAGTATAGTAACTATAGAGCGCTAGTACCGCACTAGACGCCCAGTGCGCGTCGTAGGCAGATGAAGTATAGCTACTTATATATGTATGTTGGCGATTACTAGGGATGGGCACGCTGGCAACGTAAACTCATTTTGTTGTCAATAGATGCAGGTTCAGCGCGGTACAAACAAGTACCTACAAATATATTTCGTGCGATAACATCTAAGAGAATAATATGAGTATAAGTTTTTCTACATGTTACTTACGACATTTATTCAGAAAAATTAAGTATTTATTGGATATGTACGTCAAAAAAATCAAGAAAGTGTTCTGAACAAACTTTATTCCATATGTTTGGCTCAAAAATTGTTTGTTTTAAAGCGATAATCCATTTGTTGATCAAATTTTGGTCTTTTGGAAATCTGAAAAATAAGAAAACAAAAGATATTTTTATAAATTTCGACCTTTTTTTGGAATGTTGTTCAGTATTTTGGGTAAGTTTGTCCTTTACATATTTTATACTATATTTGTAGGAGCCTATATTTTCATTACAAAAATACAGTCAGGTATTATGTGGATCGGCGACTGTGGGTGGCATTTTCCAACTGAACGCTACCGTTGCTTGGATGACACAATATATTGTAGGTCCCGTTTAGCTATGTCAGAGGCATTCACGCGGCCTAATAACGCTGACACCAGGGCTAGCCACCAGCCACATACCTACGAACTTACTTATTACAAAAATGTATCTCTCACTATCATTTTTTTAAATTTAATTTAAGTCCATTAAATTAAATTAAACCACTAAAATCTTCAAAATCAATTTAGCAGTGTAGACGTGATATCGTAACATTACATAATTATGTACCGCTATAATAATTTGACATTAAAAATATTAGAAAGTATATCGTACAAAACACACTATACAATTATTTATAATAAATTATAAGATTTTCGGCAGCGACCACGGTAACGGCGGAGCAAGGGGTGCTAAGAATCCCCGGTAGAGATCCGGCTGCCACCCCAACCGACGACGACTGGCCCTGGCAACATATAACGTGCGCACTATGAGGACTGATGAGAAGATTGCGGAACTGGAAGAAGAGTTGGGTAGGTTGCGATGGGATATTATGGGGTTATCTGAAGTCCGTAGAGAGGGCGAGGACACGATAACCCTGAAATCCGGCAACCTACTGTACTACCGGGAAGGTGACCAACGGTCCCAAGGTGGTGTCGGCTTTCTCGTTCACAGGTCTCTCGTTAACAACATCATTACAATCGAAAGTGTGTCGAGCAGGGTTGTATACCTGATACTCAGAATATCCAAACGATATTCGTTGAAGGTCATCCAGGTATACGCACCGACCTCGTCACACCCCGATGATGAAGTGGAGGCTATGTATGAGGACGTAAGTCGGGCCATACATACGTCTAAGACCCGCTTCACGGTTGTTATGGGAGACTTCAATGCGAAGTTGGGCAAGAAAAGCGATGATGAGTTGAGAGTGGGGCAATTTGGATATGGGCAACGGAACCCCAGGGGCCACATGCTGGCAGACTTTCTGGAGAAAGAGGAACTCTTCATGATGAACTCTTTCTTCCAGAAGCCACCTCGCAGGAAATGGACCTGGATGAGTCCCGACGGTACCACGAGAAATGAGATAGACTTCATCATGACTAGCGAGAAACGGATATTTAACGACGTCTCCGTGATCCACAGGGTAAAAACCGGCAGTGATCACAGAATCGTGCGAGGCAAACTGAATATCAACGTTAAAGTCGAAAGGTCCTGCCTGATGAAGTCTACGCTCCGACCTACTCGTGCCCACATACAAAACCCCGAAAACTATCAGCTCGAGCTCTCGAATCGCTTTGCTTGCCTGGATAACTTTGCGTCGGTGGACGAGATCAATAACGGGCTCGTAGAAACTGTCCAAACGGTGGGTTCTAAGTTCTTTAGACCCCGCCGTTCAGATAGACCTCAGAAATTCTCCGATCATACTCTAAATCTCATGGCCGAACGACGCTCGCTAAGACTGCAGTCTTCCGATGATGCAAAGTCATACAGGCGGCTCAATAGACAGATTTCAAAATCGGTGCGGTGCGACATTCGTCTCTTTAATACTAAACATGTTAAAGAGACAATAGAGCGGAACAAAGGCTCCAAAGTGTTCGCAAGGCATTTGTCTATGGGGCAAAGCCAGTTGACAAAGCTGAAGAGAGAAGATGGCAGTATAGCGTCAACCAAGGCAGAGATATTGCAGGAGATCGAAAGGTTTTACGGACAGTTATACGCCTCGGTAGCAAAGCCTGTAAACAGCGCGGCCAAAGACCCAAGAGCCAAGCTAACCCGACACTTCACCGAAGACATCTCGGACATTAGCCTGTACGAGATTAGGATGGCCCTGAACCAACTTAAGAACAATAAGGCGCCGGGTGACGACGGAATTACTTCAGAGCTTCTGAAAGCGGGTGGAACGCCGGTACTAAAAGTCCTTCAGAAGCTATTTAACACCGTCGTCCTCGAGGGCATAACGCCAGAAGCGTGGAACAGAAGCGTGGTGGTGTTGTTCTTCAAAAAAGGTGACAACACCTTATTGAAAAACTACAGACCCATCTCGCTTCTGAGCCATGTTTATAAGTTGTTTTCAAGGGTCATTACGAATCGTCTCGAACGCAGGCTTGATGACTTCCAGCCTCCCGAACAAGCCGGTTTCCGGAAGGGCTTTGGCACCATGGACCACATACATACGCTGCGGCAGGTTATACAGAAGACCGAGGAGTATAACCTGCCACTTTGCTTGGCGTTTGTGGACTATGAGAAAGCCTTTGATTCGGTTGAGACATGGGCTGTGCTTGAGTCTCTTCAACGATGCCGTATTGACTATCGGTACATTGAAGTGCTGAAGTGTTTGTATAATAACGCCACTATGTCGGTTCGAGTACAGGAAGATAGCTCCAAGGCGATCCCTTTGAAGAGAAGCGTAAGACAGGGAGACGTAATATCTCCGAAACTGTTTACTACTACTCTGGAGAACGCCTTTAAGCTCCTGGAATGGAAAGGACTCGGCATCAACATCAATGGCGAATACATCACTCATCTTCGATTTGCCGACGATATCGTGGTCATGGCAAAGTCGATGGAAGAACTCAGCACGATGCTCGAAGGCCTTAATCAAGTCTCTCAACAGGTGGGTCTTAAAATGAACATGGATAAGACAAAGGTCATGTGTAATTCTCATGTTGTACCCACCCCTATTTCAGCTGGGAACTCGGTTCTTGAAGTCGTTGACTCGTACGTCTACCTGGGACAAGTAGTCCAGTTAGGTAGGTCCGACTTCAAGAAAGAGGCCAATCGCCGAATCCAACTCGGTTGGGCAGCGTTTGGAAAATTGCGTAACGTCTTCTCGTCCGACATACCTCAGTGCCTCAAGTCGAAAGTTTTCGACCAGTGTGTGTTGCCAGTGATGACTTATGGCACAGAAACGTGGTCTCTCACTATGGGCCTTATTAGTAAGCTCCAAGTAGCCCAAAGAGCCATGGAGAGGGCTATGCTCGGAGTTTCTCTGCGAGATCGAATCAGGAATGAGGAGATCCGTAGAAGAACCAAGGTTACCGACATAGCCCAGCGGATTGGCAAGTTGAAGTGGCAATGGGCAGGGCACATAGCGCGGAGAACTGATGACCGATGGGGTCGAAAAGTTCTTGAGTGGAGACCACGTACCGGCAAGCGCAGCGTAGGACGTCCACCCACAAGGTGGACGGATGACCTTATTAGGACCGCAGGATCGCGCTGGATGCAAACCGCTATCAACCGGTCTTATTGGAAATCATTAGGGGAGGCCTATGTCCAGCAGTGGACGTTCTATGGCTGATATGATGATGATAAGATTTTAAGTATTAAAGTTACAAAAATTTGTTATATGTAATATGCAGTACTTCTAGTAAACATTATATCGACTACAGCGTTGGTCACGTCCCATCTCTAAATCACGCGGCGGGAGTGCGGTGTGGTGCGGTGCACGGGCGAGCCTGTGCGTGCCCGCCTCCCACGTCTTCTTCACCCCCGCGATTCCGGATTTATTTTCATAAAAATAAGTATTATAATCGACTTACCGATGAAATGTGATACTGGATTTCAATTTCGTGTGTTTTCTAGTATCGTTTTTACAAGGTCGAACTGCACATTTCACCATTTTAATACATCAATTTGAAAAAAGTTGCTCGAGAAACGCACGTTCCTAGTACTCTGCTACGACTACAAGCGCTCGCGGCGGGAACGTCGTTTTGTTCTCACTTGTACCTAATGTTCCCACTTCGTCGTGCGCGCTCTATAGTTATTTATATACTCTAAGCACAGACCCTTGAAGGTTTAAACATAATCCAAATGCTCAAGCCCACTGCCAGTTGGCAGCGTGCCCAGCATGCTGGCAGCATTGCCCGACTGAATGGCAATGCTTATATTACCTATATACCTCTATAGATCTCTACCTAATATGTGCAAAACTCATATACCCAATAATGCATGTTGCGAAACATATGCAGAATGCAGTATTGTGTGAGCACATTTAAATAAGAGGTTTGTTGTGCTTTGTGAGTATTAATACTCTAATTATATTATTGACTATATGCGAATTTTTCCCCGTTATATCGAAACGACATGTTATTTTTAAGCTCTCGCGATTTGAGTACATCATTCTTATTTAACGGGACTTATAGCGCTGTAAATTAGGAGATAAATAAATACCTCTTTTTCCCGACGTTTCGTAAGATTCGTGGTAAGGGGCAGGCTACATGTCCCATCTCACGAAATCTGTGACTCGAACCCACAATGGCTGCAGAAGTGGTTTATGATCATTGTGTTCTCAAACACGAGGCGTAACTGTTCTCAGTGTGTATTGGACGAGAATCAAGATACTTCGTTTTGAGATAGATGGGTTGCTGCAACAAAGTTACCTAACCAACCTGGACTCGATCTTCATTCTACATTCGGAAGGATAGACTAAGTTTGTGTAGGTCGACTGGCTAGCTCTGTAGGCCTGCCGGCTTAGCATGCGACCCGAAGCAATTATTTCGTCCGAAATACCAATTCGTGTGAAGTAAATTCGTGTCATAGAATCGTGATCTATGGTCACGAAAAACTAGTGTCGCCCTGTGATTAAATAATTTGGATATTTAATTTAGCAATGAAGCAACACTGATATAGTTCATTCAAAACACAAGGGTGCGTTTACGCACTCCAGTTTATGATAAAAAAAAACAGGCTAAGTCTATGACACCCGTTTAGGGCATCCGTCAGGTGGAGTGCGTAAATGCACCCCAGTGATTCCAAAGGGATAATATTGTGGTCTGTGGTCTATCGAGATAATCTAAAAAAGATCCATTGATTTAATTTTAATACAACATGAGTTAAAAAGATATATGAAAAATATGAACTCTTGTCAAATTTTCCATTGAAGAACGTTACATTTTATTAAAAATTTGACAACAGAAATACAACAGATAACAATAAAGAAGGAAAACCATTCCTCACGGAGATACCTCTGTGATTATCACAAAGGTACTTATACGATTATCAATGATAATCATAGTTTTATATTATGACTGAAACCTTGAAACGAACTGCTACAAAACCACAAATTAATTTGTGTTTTATGCGTTGGAGTTCATACATTGGTCTTTGAGTGTATTTTTGCATCCTGTAAAATATTATATTGTACTACAACTGCAAGTGAAGCATAATTAGGATACAACATATTCCATAATAGTTAAATAGGACTCAAGTGTGTGTCTACTGTCAATAATAACTGTGCAAAACTGAAAAACCTTATTTTACGAAAGTGAACCTAAAAATGTCCAAAGAAATTGATGTGAATGACAAATAAACATGAAGAAGTATTTTTAGTTTTATTTATAAATTAACTTCTATATATCTATATAAATAAATGTGTAGTAAAATAATATATAAACTTATTGAAGGATTGAATATTATGCATAGGTACAGGAATTAATAAATATTTATGGAGCCAAAAAAGTAATGTCGCCATTTTGGTAGCCATGTTTTAAAAAATAAATAAATGTCAAACTCTAAAATATCAGCCCGCTATTGGTTGTTCGAAGATTCCTGTCTGATACGTAGTACCTTTAGTAGTCTGTGAGAGTATCACTCAAGAGCTCGGTGCGCTGTTGTAAGTTTGATATTTACAGCGTTACCAATACCAATTTTCCTAATTACCGAAAACCCAAAGTAAAATTCTCTATACTGGGGAGAAAAAATATCCCGATTTCCAATCTAAACTGATACCTCGCCAAATTGCAATCTAGAAGGAGTCTCAGCTCGGAACCTGTTTTAGAAAAACTACCTCGCTAAGGGATGATTTATATTAGGACGGGGCAGGCCGGACGGGGCCCGTACGAAGCCCGTATAACGCACATACGACGCTTGTTCCATACATTATTGTTGTGGCACGTACGACGCCTGGACGGGGCCCGTCCGAGCTTTTACACAAAATGTATGAAACATGCGTCGTACGGGCGTCGTACGGGCCCCGTCCAGCCCGTCCCCGGCCCGTCCGGCACCCGCCCCGTCCTAATATAAATCATCCCTAAATCGATACAATAAAATATCTATCCCCACAACAATCTCCAATGGAGATAATACCCCGTAATTTGACAAATCCTTCACAATTCAGCAACGCTGGTTGTTTATTTAGTTAGTTTTGCCTATCTCGTAGTATTTCGTCCTCAAAAAGTTTGACGAAAAGATATTCGCGGTGAAATGTCAAAATACGGCTAAATTCGCGTGCACATGTTAGAGTTTGTCGACGAAAGTGCCACAGGTACATAAATCATTCGCGAGAATTCTACACCACAGAGTAAAAACTGACGAAATAAGTGTGTTGTCATGTTAGGGGAGGTAGAAGTATCGGAATATTTCTATTTTACTCGAAATAAGATCGTTCTCGTGGGTCGCATCCTAGAGGGCCTGGTACTACACATCCGTCGAAGAAACTTTCGCCTGGTATTGAAATGTCTAATGTATAGAAGTTAAATAGATCGCAACTTTAAAAATAAAGTGCCCTTACAGCGCGTGATTTTGAATTGATGCAGTTTATTTCTAAAGGAGCGATGTAGGTAGGTAGTAAAAATATTCATTCGTTTTTAAGAAGTACGTGATTTTGTGTTAGATGTACTACAGCATACTTGTGTCAAAGATTTTAAGCCGCCTAAATACCTACCTTTGCCATGGTTGAACGGTAAAAACATCCCCAGGCTATAATTTAATTTGCGGTAGCCACGGTACCGCTCATTTTTAAATGCCACCCATCCAAATACTGACCGTACTGACTCCATAACAATGACTATAGTTTTCTACTATGACATATTTATTTTTATAATGTGACAGTTTTTACACTATTAATATTCACCAAAAATAGTAAAGCAACTGTCGAGGATTGCAATGTTATACCTTCGTCATTGTTTCCTGACAATTATATTATGAAAATTAATATTACCATCTAGGTATGCATTACCCATTTTTAGCACCGCTTTTCATCAGGCGAGCTTGTGGTTAAATGTACTCCTGCAAAAAAAAACATGAATCAAACAATATTACCTATTGAAGCCAATAGTTTCCTGCATTCAGTTGAATACGCCGTAGCCACATTCCTGGCTGAAGTGCCATTGTTGTGGTCAGATTGAACGTAGTCCAACCGTCTATTCAAAACTACAACACAGAATTGTTTTGTCAACCGTTTTGTCAACCGTTTCCATCTGTTTTCTCAGAGGTATAAAAAGTACCACCAGAGTTATTTCTAATCAATTAGCATCCTTTCAAAGGCTTATTCTGTACATGAAAACTTACAACTTTTGTTCTGCGACTTTTAAATAAATACCCTGTATAGGCTTCATCTCTTAATATGCATAATTAGCGCACATTTCTTATATATTGGAGCGTCATTCAGCCAATTAATTGTTTTATTATAAGTACTTACTCATTGAATAATAATAACTACCTCCTTGTTTGCAAGATTAGTAAGTATGCGTATACCTCAGCTTCGAAGGGAAATCTTTTTGTAAAGCTCTTGGACGCCCAAGATACTGAACAGTTTTCGACCATCCGTTTTTAAACTATGTGCTGCTCACTACCATTTCAATTTGAATTAATCGAATGTATAGCCTAACTGTTCCACAGTTTGTTTCGTCGAATATATGTTTTGCAGATTTTAACGAGTCCTGCGTCACTAAGTATTTAACAGGACAACTGTTGAATTTGACCTCTGAGGTCGCTTTGAGGCCACCTTATCAATTTCGCTCTACAGATTTATGGCTTTGACATCAAGCTAAGCTTGCGAATGCAAATGAGGCTCGAACATTGAGAACTTGTCGAAACATAAGCACAGAAACGATTGTTAACCTTAAGGTCATAATTAGTAATGTTTATTTAAAAAGTAAGTAAATTCGTATAGGCCGGATGGCTAGCCCTAGTGTAAGAGTTTTTAGGCCGTCTGAAGGCTTCAATTTAAATAATTTTAGCAATGTTTATCATTATTGTCATTATTTTATTTTAGTTCTTTGGAGGGCATATTTTTTTTTGTTTTATCAATTGTACATGGCCTATGTATACATAAATAAAAAAAACATATATTATTATGTCCGTGACACGTTAAAATGTGTCTTTGAGCCATAAAGACTATGCTATGTCTTCCTATTTAAAAAATTAGTAAAAGTTGTTCACTTTAAAACAAAAATTTAAAAATATGAAAATGCCTTAATGTTTTTATATTTAGCATTAAGTTTAAATAAATAAAGAATTTAAATTTAATAATTGGAGACATCTTACACACGGTCTCTGACCTCAAAATAAGCAAAGCTTGGGATATACGAGTATAAGGCTGCCAGAGACTGATATACTACATGGACATATTTTTTTAAATACATACTTTTATGGATAGTAAGTAACTAAATAGTTACGACTATTGAAACTTAGACATAATAACACTAATATTATTATGTGATTTCATGAACTTACAGCTCCAGTACGTTAAGACAGAAATATTATCGTATTTCTTTTATCTCTGTTAACGTTTTTCTTATTTATCCTCGTCATTTTTATACTACTCGTACTCTACAGATACATTTTCAAAACCATTAATTCTTTATCCCTTAGAAGAGACTAGTTATCGCAACACAGGGTATCCTACAGCAATGACTAGAGTATTAAGTAGTATTCGAAAATTCGAAGATCTATGTCAATCAAGTTCAGACCATTATTATGAACAACTTTTACTATGTGTCCAAACAGAAATTTGAGAAAAAAAATAACAACTTTTTCATACATTTTGTCGATTCCGAGTTGCAGTTTTGTAATAAATAGAACAGCTGATTTTTTTTCCGTATTTTGGGTTGGTTATTAAAAGTTATTCATAACAATGGCCCCTTAATCACCTTCTTTTAGCTTAGTAAAGGGTAAGCAGATAACCCTGTATAGCTAAGATATCGGCGAAATATCATTAACAGAGAAGTTCTCTAAAGTAGGTTTACTACTAACTGTAGTTCTAAAGCTTATTTTCTTCTCAGGCTGATGAGATGTTTCTGCGAACAGAGAAAACTTGTTTAATTTTATAGGACCAAAGACAAAGCCGTTAAATTTTACAGCGGAAATAAGTAGAAGTAAAGTTATTTCTAATTGAAAAGAGAATTTCTGAGAGCTACGAGTACGAATTGAGTTTGCGAATGCTACTTTTGTTGAAAGTTACAAATGGAAATGTATCAACGTTTGTGAACTTACAAAATCATTTATCAAGATAACTATAACATAATACGGCTAAAACTCACGTTATAATTATACGGTCGATCCGCAAGGAATCCGACCAGTTCGGAGTATTTAGTACTCCATCCTCAGGGAATAAGCGCACCCCCGTCGACTGGCTGGAATGAATACTCACGGTAGTTTTAATGAAGTAATTTATCAAGATCTTTGAAAAACACATTATTTCTTTTAATTAGGTTACAATAAGTTCGTATAGGTGTGAAAAGTGACAGATATATATACTTCACTCGCTGATTAAAAAAATCAAATTAAAAAATGTCTCGATAAATAAGTAGCTACCTGGCTTTCTTAATAGTCCACTGACTTTGACTGCCTCGGTGGCTCAGTGTTTAGTGACCCTAACTTCTGGGTCAAACAAGTGTGGGTTCGATCCCCACCCAGGGTAAGTATTTATGTGATGAACATAGGTGTTCGCTCTGTGTCTGGGTGTTATTTAGTTACTATCTATATAAGTATGTATTTAAAAAAATGTATATGTAGTATATCAGTCTCTGGCAGCCATATCACAGGCTTTGCTTAGTTTGGGGTCGGAGGCCGTGTGTAAGATGTCCCCAAATATTTATTTATATATTTACTGCCGAACTTTGGCCTACCCACGAAGGGTGATTAATCCATATCCCCCAAGCTGTCCTAGTGCGGTTCACGGATTTACTTACGGCATCAAACTTCTTTTAAGGACGTATGCAGGTTGCCTCGCGATGTTTTTCATCACCGAAAAGCCAGTGTTGTGAAAAATTTGTATATTCCTATGAAATTTAATGAAAGCTTTAGTATTTCTTTAATCTACCCCAACCCAATGTATTTAAAACATTTTTAGACGCCTTCCGGGCATTGTTACAAGTCCTTTGTCACCGAAATAGTAAAAAATATTTAGGTATCCTCAGGGTACGATTGTTCAAAACCCTTTGTCAAGGTTTTGGAATAAATCCTGTAAAACCTACTCCCTTGAATCATTATAAAGTCGTGAAAAGGTTATTCCTTTCTTCGAGCTCTGAACTCAAGTGGAATGAGGCTTGGTTTTATAGTTTTCTTCGGTCGGATCTCAGTAACGCGAGCCAGTAGGTTACTATGCGGCTGGACGAGACGCAATGGAAAAATATTACGTACGTTACTAAGTTCGTAATTAAAATATAATCATCAACATTTCTAAATAAGTAAGTAAGGCGTTAATGACTTAAAAAGGAACTTTACATACATTATCGAAAACAGCGGCTGTTTCAAACATTTTGTCGATTCTAGTTATGATATATATGATACAGAGTTTTTTCTCGAATCCCGGGTTGACACCATATTAAAAGTTATTAATCATGATGGTCTGAATCACCTGCTTTCCGCTTAATATACCGTTCTAGATAACCCTGTGTATAAAACAAACATAAAGAAAGTCAGCTTAGGTATAATATTTTATTTTCTTTGCCGATTTCTTCAAACAAATGAAATGGAGCTTCGAGGTTTATAGCTTCCAGCGGCTGGTTCCAGTAACGGGAGCCAGTAACTGTGCGGTTAGACGGGAGGCATTGCGCCGCGTAGGCAGGGGTTTACGACCGACTGTGTCCAATATACTTTTCAAGAATTATGGAACTTTTTGCTGCAAAATATCGACAAATATCGAAATTCATATAAAATAAGTGAGTTTGTACTCGTATGAGACCTTGGCAAGTAGGTGTCAGACTTTTTACTGACATAATCTGTTAAAACAATCGAGATACACAATTTAAGGTGCCATCTGAGCCACGGCAGCGCTCAGCAGTCACGCATCCGAAAATTGGCCTTTCCTAACGTTGCGTAACTTCGGGGATCGTTAAGAAACTCCTTGGAAACTACGCTATAAGCGCTTCGGAGTTCGTATATAAAAAGACGTTATTATAGTCATCCTTAGCTTTTCTTATCCCAGTATCCCACAGCTGGGTAAAGGTCTCTTTTACTTTCTTATCTGACTAGCGGCCGTATTGTGTACGCGTTCTGACGTTCATTTTCGCTCCTGCTCGCGCCAGTTACTCGCGCCTCGAGAGCGAGCGAGAGGAAAAGCGCAGCTGAACGCCAGAACGCATAGACAATACGTGGGCCGGGTCTGTGCCAAACAGTAATTTCGTGGTTTATAGCTTCCATCGACTGGTAACAGTAACTGGAGCCAGTAACTGTGCGGTTGGTCGGGAAGCATTACGCCGCGTAGGCAGGGGTTTACGACCCACTGTGCACAATGGACTCTTCAAGAATTGTGCAGATCGCTGGAAAAATATACTCTATTCTGAATTGGTATATAAATAAATACTAGCTGACCCGATGAACTTCGTTCACGCAATATTTTTATAAATTATAGCCTACGTATTCTGACGTATTCTGACGTAAAACAATTAACTATTGCAAAGTTTCATCTTGCATGTCAATCCGTTTAGTAGTTTTTGCGTGAAAGAGGAAAAAACATCCATACATACAAACGTTTATAATAAACTAGCGACCCGCCCCGGCTTCGCACAGGTGTATAATACATGTAAACCTACCCCTTAAATCACTCTATCTATTAAAAAAACCGCGTCAAAATCTGTTGCGTAATTTTAAAGATATAAGCATACATGGGGACAGACAGCGGGAAGCGACTTTGTTTTATATTAATACTATGTAGTGACTGATAGTGATTAGTAGGATATTAATGGCTGGTCTTACGAAAGATTTTAGACCAATTTAATAAATATAAAATAAAATAAATATTTGGGGGACATCTTACACACGACCTCTGACCCCAAACTAAGCAAAGCTTGTGATATGGCTGCCAGAGACTGATATACTACATATACTTAATTTTAAATACATACTTATATAGATAGTAACTAAATAACACCCAGACACAGAGCAAACAGTTACGTTCATCACATAAATATTTGCCATGGGTGGGGATCGAACCCACGTCTCTTCGACCCAGAAGTTAGGGTCACTAACCACTGAGCCAACAAGGCAGTCACGTTTTTATGATTGGTCCGTGTGATTAGTCCCGTAGTACATAGAAATAAATTACTGAGACTGAATTTTAACTTACTATATGTAGTAATGATGTAGTCCATTGTGGAAACACAATGAGCTCCTTTTGAGCTTAGACGATGTTGTAACGCAGTCCCTATAGTATCGGTTTTGAATATTGACATGAGTGAAAGGGCGTGGCTACAAGCCTCCTTGCCTGTTAGGCTTGGAGGGTTAGGGGTCCGCCAAATTTCAAGTGTTGCTTTACCAGCTTTCTTGTCCTCCATTCATAGTACTCAGAACTTGATTGAAAAAATCCTCGCACCTTCTTTAGGCCATTCTGGCGTAGATGTAGCTCATTTGAATGAGGCAACGAATGCTTGGAGGGTCGCTTGCCCAAATACCGAGCTTCCAAAGACTTTATCGTCGCAGAGACTGTGGGATCGGCCGATCTGCGAACTAGCACGGAAATCTCTTCTAGACACGTGTCCTAGCGTCGCGGATCGCGCTCGTATCCTTGCAGTCTCTGTACGGGAGTCCGGTCTTTGGTTGCAAGCATTGCCCTCTTTCAATACTGGTAACCTTTTAGACCCAACTGCATTTCGTCTAGCTGTCAGCTTACGCTTGGGTGCAAGGTGTTGTGAAGCCCATCGCTGTCAGTGTGGTACTGCAGTTGACCAGCTCGGTCACCACGGTCTCTCTTGCTCAAGAAGCGCTGGTCGGATTGGACGCCACGCCAGCCTTAACGATGTCATACGCAGGGCTTTTGTCACCGCCAATATCGCAGCCGTACTCGAACCGAGTGGGTTGGCGCGTGGTGATGGCAAAAGGCCTGACGGCATGACGCTGGTCCCATGGAAGTGTGGACGGCCCTTAGTATGGGACGCAACTTGCGTCGATACTTTGGCACCGTCACATCTTCCTGAGACTCAGAGTAGGGCTGGAGCGGCGGCCAATTCGGCTGAGCAGCACAAGCGGCGCAAATATGCTAACCTCGGGAGTGGTTACATATTTGAGCCATTTGGAGTTGAGACTTTGGGTCCGTGGGGGCCGGGAGCTCATCTTGTTTTCAAAAGTCTTTCTGAGCGTCTGGTGGACGCGACGCGTGACCAAAATGCTGGTGTTTATTTGGCTCAACGTATAAGCATTGCCATTCAGCGTGGCAATGCTGCCAGCATGCTGGGCACGCTGCCAACTGGCAGTGGGCTTGAGCACTTGGATTATCTTTAGACCTTCAAGGGTCTGTGGATGATCCAATTGCTTTCTATGTAGTAGTAGTGTAGTATTGTCATTTATCAATAATTAATAAAAAAAAAAAAAAAATATAATGCTAGTCACATAAGAAAAATAAAAATAGGTTGGAAAAGTACAAGATTACCTGGCGCATAGAGACGAGAGATGGAGTTTATTAAATCCATCTCTTTTGGCGAAAAAAGTTACCAAAATGGAGCGGACCGAATATGTGTAAAGTTGGAGAGAGCGTTATAGTCCGTAAGTTCACTGGATAAATACCATGTTATTTTCTTTAGCAAGAAACAAAACACAAACGTGAGGGGAGCGTAATATTTTTGTTTTGTTATTTTAGTTTCGCTACGTTTAGTTGGGATCTTGGCTTTACATATATGTATGTTCTGAGCTTTGTAGAGTAGATATAATAAGAGTTTGTTAATGACTAAAACATGCGACAACGAACGATAATAGTACATTATGGTACAAGTATGTAATGTTGGTGATTACCGCTGAGGCGCCATTGAGAGCCGAGCCGTAGGCGAGGGTCTTAAGAGAGCCGAGGACGGTAATCATCAATACATATGTGTAGCATACGACGTTTTTCAACACACTTGTGAATAAAATAATAATGAAAAATATTTTCAATAGTCAAAACGTGTTGTGAAGAATGTTTCGAAATGGCGGGAAAAATTAATCAGTTTTCCTATGCGCGCGCAATAGTAATCGGCCATAGACTAAAATAATGAGGTTTCATAGGTACATTATTTTATTTGCACCTACTATTGAACACGATCTTTTTTGTTTCGAAGCTTTTTAAGAACAATGCAACTCAACTCAACACTTGTGAATAATAGCAATGAAAAAGTCTCAGTTTGATTACAGGTGTCATTATGTGCCTAATTACGGTGAAATTAGAGCCACTTTATGAGCAAGTGTGTTTAAAAAATCGGTTAACTAATAACTTTGTTCCCTAATAAAAATCATCACGAAACAGACAAAGCTGAAATCCAAAGTGGATCTAAGATGGTTCAGCTCTATTTCGGATTTGTTCTTTATTTAAAGCTGTTCCATTAGCCAGATCCTCTTTAGCCTATATGAAGAGGGAAAGAGATAAATAATTCAGAAGTGTTTGAGAGTCTCCAGTCCCTAGCCACTTCTAAAACGATAATACTCCGCTGAAGACTGCCGAAGATTACTGAAAGGACCCGTAAAAAACTTTCCCACCTATAAACAAGTCCCTAATCGCTCCTCAGCGCAAGAAAAGGGCTTTTTCTCGCAATTTCATGAAAAATTGTTGGAGGAATTCAAATTGGTGCCTTGATTTCGAGCTTATCGGGCCATCCGGGGAAACCCTAGAGTCATCGCATTCCCTTGAATGGTCGTATTACTAATAAAATCCGCCGAAATCTTCAATTTTATTTCAATCATATGACTCGGAATAAGTAAAGGTATACTCCGATATTTCGGTATAGGCCGAAAGAGGTCGAATCTAACTTCTTGGCGGCTGTGATGTTAACTACAAGCTGCGTATAACCAAATCCTGACTGAAGCTCACTTAATAGCTGTGCAAGGATTGGATTTCGCGCAGTTGGTAGCTAAATTTCAACTTTTGTAGGTTTTTTGTGAACGCGTTCTTGAATAATAATATATAACAAAAGCCTTTTATTTTCCTTAATAAAAATTTGAACATTTTCGATCTTACTCTACTTATTCTAACATGCAAACTAATAATTAACTATATTATAAAAACTAAATTAAATGTAAGTGGCAAATATTAAGGACCTCTTAACGAGTAAAGGCCTCCTCCGTTTTTCTCCACATCTTTCTGTTGTTTGCCTTTCCTATCCAGTCTCTTCCTGTTAGTCTTACGATTTCGTCAAGCCATCGCTCCGCTGGTCTGCCTCTGCTTTTCTTGCCTGTGGGACCGTTCCACATCGTTACCTTTTTTGCCCATTTATCAGTCATGCGTGCTATGTGACTGGCCCATTTCCATTTTAGTCTTTTGCAGTGTTATAGAGCGTCGATGCGAGCGCGTTCTTGAATACTTTGGCCATATTGCTAGAAAAGACGGTGATAACCTAGAGAAGCTAATGGTTACTGGCAAGGTTGAGGGGAAACGTCTTAGAGGCCGCAGTCCGATGCGTTGATCCAACCAGATCCGCGCCACTTTGGTCTCCTCAGTGTACGACGCGCTGCATGTCGCCGAGGACCAGAAAAAGTGGAAGAAAATCATCCGGGAGAAATTGGTGGAAGGTGGTGGTCACGGCCCTCAGACATGAAGAAATCGACTGCAGGAGTAGCAAACTTAACGTCGCCAGGAAGATTGATCCGGCCTAAACACAGCAGTGTACCCCAATAAATTGAGTACAGTTGAAGTCTTTCAGGCTATTTTCAACCCCCTGTAACTTCGTTGTGGATAAAGCTAGACGTCTGAATTTTTTATAAGCAAGAGAACATCATATAACTAGCTATATTATGATGTTATCTTGGTTCTTTTATAGTAGTATAACTGCAATGTTGCTTGAGTTGTTTTACCTTTTACATCGTAATGTTTTTGGTAGGATATCTTATACTGATTTTTATCTAAAAGCAAGTGCTTAACAAAGTTTAATAAATTGAACTATGTACTTATATTTAAAAAAAAACAACCAGAGCCTATGCCAGGCAAGGCTTAGCAAACCACAGTTATAAATGCCACTTATGGTCACCCAGCCGAAGATTGACCGTAGGTACTTAACGTTATAGCACTGATATTGCAGGGCTATTTTTAATCAATTAGCATTCTTTTAGGGACTTATTCTGTACATCAAAACTAACAACTTTTGTTTTGCGACTTTTGTCAAAACTAAAAAAAAAAACAGCTC
Organism: Hypomecis punctinalis; assembly: GCA_949316475.1. Classification (NCBI taxonomy): domain Eukaryota; kingdom Metazoa; phylum Arthropoda; class Insecta; order Lepidoptera; family Geometridae; genus Hypomecis; species Hypomecis punctinalis. The sequence goes on along the minus strand of OX438801.1, from coordinate 7,402,922 downwards.
TTCCATACATTTGGTCGCGGGTGAACGATATTTTTCTATGGAACTCCATTTTTTTGAGTTTTGACAAAAGTCGGAGAAGGAAAGTTCTTAGTTTTGATGTACAGAATAAGCCCATAAAAGTATGCTAGTTGATTAGAAATAACCCTGTATAGTTGGTAAGAGAGACGCGCCTAGTTAAGCTATAAGCACTACGACTCCTACGCTATGACTGCTCAATGAAGTCTATTGAAATAAATAAGTATTAAATAGACACCATATTACATATGTCGAAAACCACAACTGGTGATTTACTACTCGTTTATTGCAAATTGTTAAAGGTCTGAGGTGAGACGAGCTTTCATCAGATACATTGTATTTAGATATAGGTACTACTCTAAGTTAAAAACAATGAAGTACCATTAAACAAATGGTAAATTGTTTCTGTAACTTGAAGGAGTTTTACAACTATGTAAGTGTTAATGTTTCGTTAGGTTATCACAGGTTTTAATGTAATTGTGTACGCTAAGTTTGTTCGTTTCTAACCATGGATAAAATATACTTACTTCGAACATATTATATTATGGGACCTAAAAGGCGAATCAAACTTCTTGGCTGCTCTGATGTTGGCTACAAGCTGCGCTAAACCCATTTTATACTATAATTAATTTTTAATTTTAATTTTAACACACACACAAACACACACACACGTACATTTTTGTTGACAAAAATTAATGTTTTAGGTTTTGAATGGTGAAATTGTGTGGTTCGTTATAAGTATGATGCGATGTAATTTATGCTTTTTATTATTATTTTTTTCTCTTACTTGTTTCGATAAATAGTTAAATTATTTTTCTAAATTTAATTTTACTTTTGTTTTGTATAACTTTTTGTTGCTTGTTAATATAAAGGGAGAAGCCATTGGCTCTGAGATACAGTTATTAACTAGTTCATAGTGAATATGGTCAATGGACAAGTGAATATGGCTAAAAGTGTTTTAAGGCAAATTAAGTTATTTGTATTTATTTATTTGTATTAATGTAACGAGACTAAACTCACGTGTACGGATAGTCGTAACAACGACTATAGTTTCGGTCGCGTTCGGCGACCTTTCTCACGTTGGCGAGTGCTAGTACGCGGAGCCGTCTCGCAATATTGCGAGAGCAAGCGACTATCCATACACGTAAGTTTAATCCCGTTATATATAGTATAAAATGTGTGAAAACCACGTTAATTTCCATAGTAAATGCGCTAAATCCAGACTGACGCTCACTTTTATAGCTGCGCGAATTGGGCTTCGCGCAGCTTGTAGCTAACTTCGCAGCCGCCCAGAAGAAGAATGTATTACACGGTCACAACGGAAGAAGATAGAAAGAAGATGCTAACCTGCTTAACTGATGGGACAGGGCGAGCGCGGCGGGGTGAGAGACGATGTGGGAGGAGCATCGAATTCCAGAGAGGTCCACAGATTTTGTGACCGTGTTATACATAACTTGTTAACCGTGTTATGCATTTCTAATAGAACTTATGTTAAAATATTAACCCAAAACGAAGGTATTTGTATCAAACGCTACGCATGTGTACATAACGGCCATCAATTTAAACAAACCTTCGTTTCGTATTTGGATGTCTACATTTTACAGGAATATTTTGGAGGCTATCGAACTGTATAAACTCGTAATATACCAATATTTAGCTTAACTACTCATAGTAATGACAATAAAGTTTGTATAACAATGTTTATGTTTGCGCGGGAAATGTGACAGCTGTCACCTGTCGATCGTTGCGATAGAGCACAGATAAAACAGCGGACTGAACGAATCAATCTTGGAATAATAAATTGATAGTAATGTTTTCTTTCAACCCTATTATTTACAGTTTTTTAATGCAGCTATGTAAAGACTATTTTATGTAACTTTCATTTACTAAAGCCTACTTCTGCTATTAGACATATACAGGGTTTTTCCTAATCAATGAGCATCCTGTACGTACATCAAAACTAACAACTTTTGTTTTACGACTTCTCAGAGCAAATAAAAAAATCAAGAGAAATGTTGTGAACAAACAAGTGAAGCCAACCAAAACTACGCCTCGCCGTGTACAGACAATTACACACACATCCAGGTAACTATGAAACTACGCCTTGGCTTGTCAGTCAAACTATGGCGGCGCAACAGCGACGCACTCAGACATGTATAAAAAACCGGCTTCACTTGACTCGACGTTCCCTCTGGATTTTTTTATTTGCTCTGAGTACGACTTTAATTAATTCTCAAAAAAAAAGTTGTTTGTTCCATAGAAAAAAATCGTTCACCCTCCACGAAATGTATAGAACAACTGATTTTTTTTTGTTTTGACAAAAGTCGCAGAACAAAAGTTGTTAGTTTTGATGTACAGAATAGGCCCCTAAAAGGATTCTAGTTGATTAGGAATAACTCTATATAATGAGAGAAACAATTCTGGAGATAAAATATGAAATACATTAGAATACTAATATAGCTGTAACGATTTCGAAACGTGTTTTGTGTAGTTGAAAACAGCCATGTTACACACCTATGCCGTTAACATACAATTTGATTAAAACTACAAGGACCACTCTGGCTGCTAGTTTTTACCTAATGTCGTGAAATCTATAGTGATGCCTATGTTCAGCATGGGCGTGGGCGGCAATGGCACAAAACTAGCTCTATGAGTAACCTATAGCTCGTTTCCCGGGGCTAGTACCTATCCTAAACCTAAATTGCTATAAAACCAGAAAACCAGGTCACCTCCTACGGTACTTATATTTGTAACAGGATTTGTCCAGACATCAGACAACGTGACACAAAGGACATAACATTCAACTTCAACGAAAACATATAAAGCTTTGTTTATTATCGTCTCTAAATACTGGACAGCTAACCCTAGATCTGACCCATGGAGGTAGTATGAACTATAGCCATGTCCTAATGGTAAGGTATGGATGGTAAATCAAATAGTCAATCAAGCCTTCATTTTTAAAAATTCCACTAAATTGAAGGTATGAATAGGAAAGTTATTAACCCATCGTGCTTCAACCTATCACTTTCATTTACTTGTTCGTAGGCTAGTGTGGCAAAAACGTTATTTTTTGCAAACCAAGAAAAATAGAATAGTAGCATCGGATTTACCAGACTACAGGGATTTCATTATAAAGGTGTCGTCCACAAGTGGTATATTATTCAGAGAAAAATCTGACCAAGATGATATATACATAATTTGAAAGCTTGATTTATGGGCTTCTCAAATATATTTAATTTAGATTTTTTCTATCCCTCTTCCTTTTTAAATGTGAAAAATCAATTGTATGAAATACAATAATATAGCTATGTATTTTTCTAGCTTAGCAATTATAAAGTGCTTCTATCGTTATTTTACTTGCATTCGTAGTTGATTCTTCCACATTCATTGCTTAATTACCTAAAATTAAAAATTATAACCTACCAGTGTGACCAGTTAGTAGGTACAATGTGACAAATAAACACTTAAAAACTGTGTCTAATTAGTAGAAATGCTTCTATTGAACAATTTGGAGGTTACTTAATCAGTGTTGATAGAGATAAACTACCTATTGAGCCAAATATATTTATTTATCCTTATAGATTCAAAATTAATTTAAAAAAAAACGGAGCACTCCTTTTTGTTTTGACTGATGTAAAAGACTCAGAAAAATATGAACTTTCTCAAAATGTAACGAGTGTTGTGGTTAGAATTTTTGATTATTATTATACCAGCCTCCATACATTTTGTGGACATGTCCTTTGATAGAGGTAGAAGGCAAGGTTAGGAATTTGCTGTAGCGCTATTTATCAACCGAGTTTGATAATATTTAGAAGGTTTGGGAAGGTATTTAAATCGTTACAAGATTAGCGAGTATCAACAAAATCGGTCCAGCACGGGTAGCATGGCAAAGGGAGAAAACCATTTTATCCTCTGTTAATGTCACTTGTCATTGCCAATCTATACTTTGTTTCCTGTTGGAGGGGATATAATGGTAGAAAGACAATTTGTCCCTGTGCCATGCTACCCGTGCTGAGGGAGTCGAGATATTGGCGTATGAAGTTTCAGTTAAACAGATGCCAGGTCTACTGTTTGGAGAACTACCTACTAGTTCTATAAAGATAGGATTAGTTTTTTACTAACTACGTCCTTAGATTGTAAGTATATTTCTTATTTTTAAACGGTTTTATTTAGCTCACCCCGTTTGTTTTATTATTAATTCTTGGGTCAAATTTATTATAAATCGAAATCCCATAAGACTCCAGTTGTTTACATAATACCTCCTAGATCTGCCCACACTTGTTTAGACGCGAAGGCCAGACCAGATAAGCCATTATCAAGTAGATGCTCGAGCATAGGCCGGCTATCGTGGACATGTCACTCAGCGATAACTGCGCGACAGGCGATATACCTGACTGGCTCTTTGATAAAAGTACTTTGAACTGGAGAGAGTTAACTGTGACAGCAATGTATCGAACACGGTCGCTTCTCTGCATAATAATATAGATATTTTTAAAGCTGAAATACTGTGTATTGGCCTTATTGTGAATTAAACCACTGTAGCTGTAGATACACAGTATAGTTTTTTTGTGATACGCACTTTTCTAACGGGAGCGGAGCGGAGCGTTGATTGTCCGGCAGAAAGATGGGTCGACGATACCTATAGTAAAAATCGTAAGTCGACCTGTATGCCGAGTGTGAGTTTTGTCGTAAACATAAGCATGTAATTTATATGAACTTGTTCTCGCACAAAGTGTTTCAAAAACGCGCCGCTAGTGGCGCTGTACATTTCTTCATACAAATTACATGCTTACGCGCTCGCGGCGTGCGCGTCATGTTTACGACAAAACTCACACTCAGCATACTGGTAGCTTAGCACACGACCATGAAAAGAGTTTTGTCGACGCGTGAAAAAGTGATAGATACCATAACTCATTTTGACACATCGAAATAATTATTTCGTAGTGCGTATGGACATGATTTCGAATTCGAATTTTGTACACGGTGAAAGTCGGTGTTGCCATTTTTTGAGAAAAATAATTAATGTCTCAGCCAAAGACATAAATACGAGTACCTACCATTCAATCTGGAAATAAAAAAACAACTATTATGCACTACTTGCATAGCTGAGTAGGGACTAATTTAACGTAATCAGAATGATTGTGTAAAATTATAGATGTAAAAATTATTACTAAAACATGTTATAATTTCCGGCGTAATTTCTTAACAAAGACATATTAAGACAAAAGTTTATTCAAAGTATTTTATCGAAAATACAAAGCGATTGTAGTAGTACCTGTGTACATAAACAGCTGTAAAATAATGAAATAGCCTTCATTCCTTTTTCATTCGATAATAAAAACCGCTGTCTTTAAAAAAATAACCAAATTCTTTGTCCAATTGCCTAAAACAGACATCAACGAGGTGTCAGGGTTATCTCGTCCCGGTGTCGTAATCGGAGGTCTATTTCACATTTATCATTTCGATGGCTGTTGGTGGTCTCATTAGTAACGTCTTACATCTCATTACAAATTGGGTTAATGTGACTAACAAGACGCTTCACATGAGAATCATTAAAATAAGTGTTTAATGTCATCATCATCAATCACCTCAGCGACTCAAATTGAAAATAACAACAATGTTCAATGATCAATGTTACCAGTGATGACTTATGACACTGAAACGTGGTCATTCAATGTGGACCTTACTAAAAAGCTCAAAACAGCACAAACAATCTTAAGAAAGGACCATGCTCGGAGGATCTTTGCATTATCGAATCGGGGATCAAGAGATCCAAAAGAACTGAAGTGACCGAGATAGCCTATGAGATAGCCTATAACTTAGTCTTCGCCTGCGCGGTACAGGGACGCCGGGGTGACGACGACCTGTCTCAGTCCCCCTTTGTCGTCTCCCCCGGCTCCCCTGTACCGCGCAGGTGAAGACTAAATTAAGCAGTCGGATTATACTAGTAGCATACGACATTGCACGCAGAAACGATGACCGATGGGACCGTAAAGTTCTCGAATAGAGACTAGTTGCGACCGTGCACGGCACAGCGAAAGACGCCAACCAACAAAATTAACACACTACCTATCTGAAAAAGACCTGGGAGGTTATGGATACAATCCGCTTCCAACGGGTTCTAATGGAATACATAATGGTATACAATTTTGTATTAGGTATTCCATTTTGTGCACCAAAATAAAATTGATATATTTATCGCTAATAAGTCCGCTCTTGACCTTCAACTCTCCTGATGGTAAGCGACGTAGCGGTCGAAGATGAAGCACGCAGGCTTAGAAGATACCTATTTACTCTGACTTTTATAAAAGTTATATATCTTATAAGAGCTTTTGAATATAGGTACAGGGTTATTTCTAATCAATTAGCATCCTTCTAGGGGCTTATTCTGTACATCAAAACTAACAACTTTTGGTCTGCGACTTCTGCCAAAACTCAAAAAAATAAGCAGTTCCATAAATTTTGTCGAGGGTGAAAGATATTTTTCTATGGAACAACTTTTTTTTGAGTTTTGATAAAAGTCGTAGAACAAAAGTTGTTAGTTTTGATGTACAGAATGTATACTCGATCTCGAAGGGTATAAATGAAATTCATATTGAGTAACATCGAGGAAACGACGGGTTTATTAGTTTTATTATATCCGTTTGTTACGGGCCTGATAATTATGATTGCACTCGTTAACAACTTAACTGCTAGAACATTAATTATACAATCTGTTTATTGATCGGTTCTAGATCGTAAATTTTGAGGAAACTTTCATTCGGTACTTACAAAGTTTTGTCAAAAAAAAGTTTTAAAGTATAGATATATTAAAAATAAATAAATAAATATTTTGGGACATCTTACACACGGCCTCTGACCCTAAACTAAGCTAAGCTTGTGATATGGCTGCCAGAGACTGATATACTACATATACTTATTTTTAAATACACACTTATATAGATAGTATCTAAATAACACCCAGACAAGAAAGAATATAAACTAAACACATAGGTAGAAATACTCCATATTTGGGCATAAAATTCATAATATTGAATTTTTTAGGTCTTGCTTTAATAATAACCCTGTAACTATATAATTCGTATATGCGTAGCAAAATTTTAAATCCATGATATCAAAATTATTACACAAAAATCATGAACATGATTTCATGACTTAGTAGACTATATTTTAATTTTTCCAAACAATAAAAAGGTGGGCTTATAACTTATTGATTGAAATTTCCGCTAGCGTTTACTGAGCTTTTCGTGTAACATTAGCGCTTACGTGAAGCCAAACTTACTGAACCACACAAGTCACTCTGAGTCATTTATTAAATCCCATCTCCCCACCCGATCAACACCTCTGCCGAGTTCGTTGGTTCGTCCATAATCGAGCGCACACCCCCCCATAAAACGCACTCGTATTATATCTACCCATGGCACGCGTCCCTTAATTCTAACATATAACAGACCTGCATTGTGATTTCAATACAAACCACCATTTATTGCGAACCGAACACTGCTGGTTTGTTCATGACATTTAAATAAATTATATAAAAAATCAAACTAGGTTGACTTCAAGGAGTTTGTTTGTTAGTAAGTTCGCGTAGGCCGGCCATATTAATAATTTTTGCCTTGTAGGTACACGAGAATATAAGAATTAGCAAAATTAAACAAGAGGACCCCTTCTGTATAAAAATCAATATCTACCCACGGCACTCGTCCGTAAATTGTAACTATAACAGATCTGCACTAAGATCAACGCTATTCATTACAAACATTGCTGGTTTGTTCAGTTTGTACCGTTAAGATATTCTCTAGAATGTTCCAAGAAATTATTTAAATTTTCCACGAAACTTTGAACATCTCACATTATGATATCCATCCCGTTTTTTTAAATTCTCAAAAAACTTGCGCTTGCTATGCTTCCATAACTTTATCTATTTTTGAAAATAGAAACTAACCACTCACTCGGTGTGCTCGCGCAATACTTTCGCGATTGGCAGGCAAATTAGGGGTAACACAAAATAAATATATCATTATGTATTATGGAAGCATCAATAAGTGCCACTTTATTCTATTCATAATCATTCTTCTAAAAATTAAAAATTATGTCAGTGCCTGTAGGGTTTCGTTTTTAAAATCTCCCGCCAATTGTGCTCGCCAATGGCACCGACCTGCGCGCGCACACCTGCGACGCAAGCGCCGCCGCGCTCCGCCGTTATCACCGCGGTGGCAAAAAAAAAGGAAGCTGTTCGTTCGTTTTCGCATTTAAAAATGGTGTGCATAAAAGTTGTGAGAAATCGTAATAATTAGAACATGCTAAAATAATAAGCAAAACTTATGTGAAATCTTTACGTGTAAAGTGTTACGTGTTGTGAACGATCCATGCACATTAAAATTGGTGACCAAATCAACCTACCTCAACATTTGACGTCGAGAAGCAGGCCGGCCCACAAGCGGCGCAGGGACAGGTTAGTTTTTTGGGGAATTTATGTACCTACGTACCTACTTAATCAATGTCTATCGCGACAGTGCCAATAAAATCTGTACTTTTATTTCTGTATGTGAATTATCTTCCTCGAATCAAAAACTGTTTCGACATTCATTATTAAGAGTTGCTTCTCAAGCCAGCAACATTCCCCTCTGAAGCGTTCCGTTCCGTACAATTTGTAAAATGAAAATTAGCATGTAGAAGAGCGGCGAGGTGCTCGAGACAAATAGTTGTTCTCGAGACGGCGCTGCAGTCTACACGGGATACGGTACACGCCCCGGTATTTATTATGCTAATGAACGTCTGACTTTAGCGCGGATTCTTGATTGTTGTAGGAAAACGATCGGGCTACTGTGTGATATATCACAAAATAGAGATTAAGAGGATCGAGAATCGACCAGTGTTTATAGAACATCGAGAAAATGTTCAGTACATATTTGATAAAATTAACGTTAACGGAGAAAACTCTTTTCACCCTTAAAATGGTAACAAAATGTTTTGTTTTTATCCTACGTCTTATTTTTTTTAGAAAAGTTTATGACTTGTGTACTTATCTGTTTACTTTCAGCCAAGCTTTTGCGTGAAAATATGATTTTTAAGAGGCTTTTAACTTTAAGGTAATTTAAAAAAACTGTTAAGACTAATACGTAATGGTCACCACCAAGGTTGCGCTCGCACAGTCTCTTCTTTTTCCCATTCTGGATTACGCTGACGCTTGTTACCTTGATCTCAGACAAGACCAACTAGACAAACTTGAGCGCCTTCAGAATTTCTGTATCAGATTCATATTTGGTTTACGGAAGTATGATCATATATCCCAATATCGCGCTAAGCTCAAGTGGCTTCCTATTCGTTCTCGTCGGAATGCTCATATCCTCTCTCTCCTTTATAATATTTTGTTTAACCCTTCCACCCCACGATACCTAAAAGAACGTTTCTCCTATTGGTATACATCTCATTCTATCCCTCTTAGATCCACATATAACCTCACCCTGATGACTCCTTCCGCTCGTTCTGAAAAATTTTATGGTAAATCGTTCGCATTCCAGGCTGTTCAGCTTTGGAATGCATTGCCTGTGTCCATCAGACGCGCTCCATCTCTGGCGGTTTTTAAAGAACTTGTGTATAGTCATTATATGTCGCAGTTGCCGTCTCTCTAGGATGATACACATTCACTTTCAATATTACTGTTCCATAATTATTTATTTTCGCTTATTTTCGTCATCAGTATAAGCTGTTTAAATAGAGTCATTTATAGTTTTCCGATATTTTATTATTTATTATATATATTAGTTAATTTTTTTTTTTGTATGAGTTGGTTATTACTAGAATTTATTAGAATGTATGTTGTATAAGTAAGTATATACATATATCACTTTCATGCACACCCCGTCGCCTAAACCTTTAATTTAATCCTTCACAAGTAACGGTTGACTGGAAGAAATTGCTTTTTAGCGATAAGGCCGCCGATTGTAACACTTACTGTAAGTTCCTAGTCTAAGTTTTCCTAGTTTATTTAAGTTTTGGTGTGGCAATAAAGAATTTATCTATCTATCTATTGTTACGAGATGGGTTGTTGGATAATCAGTTAAAACGCCGATTAATCACTTTGCACTTTATTGCACACAATCACTTCACAAAAATCACAAAAACACACAACACAACTGGTTCGCACAAACACTTCACACTGGCACTGATATTCACACAAACTAGTCACTTCACAATCACTGGTATCGCACTCTATCCCGAGATGTTATCGCTTCGACGGTAAACGAATAACTGATCCCCAAGGGTCGGCCGGCGTATTTATATCCGTTATTTCCTACAGTCTCGAACCTACGAGATATTTCGCAACATTACTCGATCTTAATAAACGCTATTGTGTTAACGAGTAAACAACTTGAAAGTTCGAGAATCCCCTATTGTTTTTCAAATACGTAAACACCCAACAAATAAACCTTTAGACCTTCAAGGGTATGTGGATGATCCAAGTGCTTTCTATGTAGTAGTAGTGTAGTTTTGTCATTATAAATTAAAAAAAAAACAAATAAACTAAACAATAGACGAGATACAAAGACTGATCCCGCTCGAGTCATAAAGCCATAAAACCGAATACAAAAGGCACCAAAAAAAACGCAGAACAATAGAGCTTCTCAGAACCGGATCACGTAAACACCGCAGATTACATCATAGTTACTGCATATCTACAAGGGGGCCTACTGCGTTACAGTATGATCCTAGCGATTAAAGTGCTGATTGACTGACTTTTTTTCATATAGAAACTCATTGAGAAAGACTCACTCTGATCGGATAATATTTATAGGTAGGTAGGTAGCTTTCACTTCATAAATATAAAAATTGATATTAGCAATCTTAAAGTACCAATTGCGATTGTTTTTTTTGGATTCAAATTAATGAACTACTAGATGGTTTAGCGACTCACGTAGTAACTACTATGTTATTACGTACTACGTTATGTAAACTCAATTTAAGATTGGGCATTTTAGACCTAGTCATTGTGAGAATGGGAATAGTCTTTTTAAGAACTATAGGACCATATTCCAATTGGGCATTCTGCGCCAAAACCGTCGTTTTATACACAGAAACTTTAATAGATGTAAAATGAACATTCACCACAGAAAAAAAAGTGTTTAGTGCTTCCTACTGCGGAATAGTCTGCAGTAAAATTATTTCTTCCTTCCAAACTAAAAAAATCAACAATAAGCAAAGATAAATATTTTTTCACCACAAATTGCATTAGCTCAACGTGCCACCCTCGCCCTCGATAAATTAAAACTCGAGTGCAGTGACAACCGTGAATGCTCGCTCACATTAGCACAACCAATCCTGTGAAGCACCCATTGTCCGGCTGTCAGCTGATGGAGGATGTGTGATCTCACACTGACGCTTATCTCCAAATGATGAATTGTTAAAATTGCACTCAGAATTATCAAACTGAGAATCGTCGTTTTTCGAACCCTTAATCCGTCGTTTTGTTTGAAAAACGACGTAATGCTCCGAGAATAATTATTTTTCGGGAAACATGGCACAACCGACTTCAAACCGTTGCGTTCCAATAGTTTGCATTAAACAATGTATCATCAATGTAGTAACACTATTGTCGATTTTTCAAAAACGACTCAGCCGATTTCCATGAAATTAAAATGGAGTTACTTCTGAAGTAGGACCTGCCAAATAAAAAAAGAATCATCAAAATAGTACATAATTGGCGGAGTAATCGCGTAACATGCACACAAAAAACATAGTCTAATTGAGAATCTCCTTTTTTGACCGACGAACCACCGGAGGAGGTGTACAATTCGACGCGTATATATATATTTTTTTATGTATAACCACGCATAACTTTTTTCGTAGTAGTCCGATTTCAATAATTATTTTTTATTGGAAAGAGTATACTTCGAAATTGGTCTCATTTAAATTTTATCGAAATCGGCTGAACCATTTTTGATAAATCAACAATAATGTGCAAAATGCTACATCGATCCGTGCGAAATCTTCGCGAATTCTGTACACGGGTGTAGTCGGTCATGCTAATTTTTGCAAAAAATAATCTTGTTGAAGTCTATTAATTATATTAAAGCTTCAGCTGAGATTTAAGTACGTTGCCATATTTGCAGGAGACAGATAAAATTGGACAAGCATTGTCCAAGCAGTAGTCAAGGGTTGAATAAAGATACGATCTTTCAAAACCAAAAAAAAACTACTTCGCCTTACTTTGAAAAAAAATCGCAAGAAAAGTCTTGCCAGAGGAATAAAGATCCTTCGCTGCTGATGCAAAAGTGTTCGAGAAATGTCAACTATGTCCTTAAACCCTTACATAGTTTTTTTAAAAATATAATTACAATACTACACTACTACTACATAGAAAGCAATTGGATCATATATGGATAGGGTCTGTGGATAGACCCTTGAAGGTCTAAAGATAATCCAAGTGCTCAAGCCCACTGCCAGTTGGCAGCGTGCCCAGCATGCTGGCAGCATTGCCACGCTGAATGGCAATGCTTATACGTTGAGCCAAATAAACACCAGCATTTTGGTCACGCGTCGCGTCCACCAGACGCTCAGATATCAAGACCAAGGAATGTCAACTTACATAGTTGACATTCCTTGAATTTGTAACAGACACTTTGATTTTACACATCTGATTTGTACAGTAAAACAAATGCTGGTTTTGTACTCTACTATTAAGTTTAATATAAGTTACGATTACGAAAGTGATATCTATCGATATATCCAAATTTCGATAGCTATAGATTATTGTAATATAAGCTGATTGTAAATGGCACTAAGTCTATTCTAAACCTCGAAACATACTATCGGACGCGGCTTACGGACGCGACTGACAGCCGCGACCTAGACGATGAAAGTACACTGAGCCGTCTATAGGGAAACTGATTTGAAGGTTTTTAATAATTCACGACCTATTATGATAACATAGTCTCTACTTATGTCCATTTTTAATTATTCAAGATTAATAATTAGAAATTTTACATTAATAATTAATATCGTCACCAATTGTCTCTTGATCCACTGTGCGGCATGCCACTACTAACTAAGGGTGCGCCGAAGGCGAGCAAGCTGCACACTATCGGACATAAGTCGCGGACGTCACCTTCGGACGACCTTGAGCGTTCGGACGTCCGAGAGCGATCTAGCACACCGGATGTTTTAAGACTGTGTACAATGCTAAGTCGCGGCTGTCAGTCGCGTCCGTCAGCCGCGTCCGATAGTATGTTTCCAAGTTAAGTGTAACAATAAGAGAGGTTAACAATAAAGTATTATTATATTGAATTCTTGCTACTATTTAATTCTACTAATACCTGTGTAATGTCAATATGTTTTTTTAATTTTTGTTGTTGTAATTTTACTATAGTTATCCAGCTTTGCAAAGTTACCATAGCAAAACTACTGGAGGTCTAAATTCTCGCAAGCACCCTAACACATGCTCGTAATGATACAACGTGTCGCGCCCCTCCACGCAAAATGAGCGCACTTCAAACATCCCCTCCCCTCTGCATTTAGTTGCAGGTAGGGTTACCAGATGGTAAATATTCGAGTTTGGAAAAGTCCGATTTCCAGAGATAAGTACTGAAATTTTTATCATTTACATATCCTCAAATGTCAAGGAAAGCGGAGAATTCTAGTAGACATTGACTAAAGTAGCTTTTACCGGATGCCTCCCTAAGTGATAGGCTTTGTTGCGTATTATTCAATGTATCCGTCATTGTGGCTTAAGTAGCCCAATCCCGAAATTACGAAAATAAGAAAACTAATGTTACATATATTTTGTCGTAAGGCAACGAACTTGGAAAACATGATACACCTGGTTTTTTACTTTATGGTTGGTTCCTCAGTAAAAGTTGTTCATGAGTACAATGATATCCTAGAATATATCTGTTATTATTTTCACTCTTTATTGCTCTATCAGTTGCCAAACTAAAAACTGTCAATCGCTTTAAAATCCTGAAATGTCGGGACTTTTCTTGAGATATGGTAACCCTTGTTGCAGGTGCTTCCTATTTTTCTTTCTTGTCAGACAAATTCGGATGGAGTTGTCCCATCATGTGGGGCGTCTTTGTGCTTTCACTGAATATTCTCTCTTACCTCTTCGTATGTGAATTCAATGGCAGTTCTGAATCTTCGGGATAATGATAATGTCTTTTTCACTCAAGTTTCTTGAGCATTGAAGGGTGAGTAATGTGTTATTTTTTATTTACTATTCTATTGCGAATATTTACGTCTTTATATTTGAGTAGGCGTCATTTTTTGAAGCAGATGTAGTATTATTTATCTAATGGCCGAGGATAATTTTATATCGATAAGTACTATAATGTATATCTTTTAATCACCAGCGCAAAAAAACAGTAATTATGCTTGATAATATTTGTGGGGGATCAAATGCAAATATGGAAGCCGTGGTGGTCTAGAGGTAATGACACCCGCCTTACAATCGTGAGGTCGTGGGTTCAAATCTCGGTCCCGTACCAATGAGTTCTTTGGGATTTATGTACGGAATTTTACACCACTTAGAACTTTGTTGTTCTGGATCTGTATCTGTAGTTCTATAGCAGCCTTTTTGTCCAACGAAGCGGAGGAGGTACACAATTCGACACGTATATATTTTTTATGTATAACCACGCATAACTTTTTACATATTTATAGGAAAGAGTATATAGCTTAAAATTAGCCCCAAATAAAAATTAAAATAATTTTATCGAAATCGTCTGAGTCATTTTTGATAAATCAACAATAATGTGAAAAATGCTTCATCGATCCGTGCGAAATATTCGAGAATTCTCTACATAGTTGAAGTCGGTCATGCCAATTTTTGGAAAAAAATAATTATTAATAGTCCATTGCAGAATGGCGAGATGATGCCTACGAAAAGTGATTGGGTCAATATCAACCACCCTTGCCACCAATACTTTACCCTCACTCAGCGCGGTTTGGTGGATTCACATACGCCGTCAAATTTCTTCTACGGATATATGCAGGTTTTCTCACGCGGTTTTCCTTAACTGGAATGCCAGTAACTCAGAGAAAATAAAAAAAATCAAGAGAGAACGTCGTTGAACAGTCAAGTTAGGCCGGTCTTTTCGGTGAAAGAAAACATCGTGAGGCAACCTGCATATGTCCGGAGAAGAATTTCAATGGCGTATGTGAATCCATCAACCCGCACTGGGCCAGCGTGGTGGATATGGCTCAATCGTGCTTCGTGGGTAGGCCTACGTCCTGCAGTGGACTATTATAAGGCTGATACAGTACAGTACAAATGCAAATATATAAAAATATTAATGTCATCCACCACATGCTATGTTTTATTACACTCAATCATTTACACGTATTGCAACATTTGTAGGTACTCGTACTATTTATATGACATATTTTTGAGGTGACAACGTTTTATTTATACATATACATAAATCGATAAACGCCGGTTGCAAGCACAAAAAAGCATGACTCATTGTCACGTTCCACCAGCAACGTGCAAGCGAGAGCGTGGAACAAACGATTGAGAGGCACGATCGACCTAAGCGTTCGGATTGTGGCTCTTATGACGTTGTCACGTTAAATTATCGTCCGTGAACCGACTTTACAAACAACCACTTTTTTATGTTAAATATTCATATTGTTTTAAATTGTTTTATTAAATAGGTAGCAAAACTAATGTCATAAAATAACTCGTTATTCCCTTATCCACTAACTACAGTTCAGCAAGCCAAGTTAAAATTTGGATCCGCATTGTGATTAGGAGTTTCAATTAGACACTGCATAGAGTTAGCAGGTGTCATTACCATGCTGCAGCCAAACATACCAGCTTACAAGTTTCAGACTATTCTGGGTCCAATTTCCGACTGAAACGTGTTTGTGTTTTCTAAACATTGTTCGGAGTTTGCGAACGGTGTTGTGTTAATAACACGTCAGAATTGTATCGTTGCCGCACTGCTGAGGACTGAAAACGGGCAAAGTTAGCTATAATGCGATATATATCGCAATCTATCAATCACTAGAAAAATCCTCTTGAGTATTCAAGAGGATTTTTCTAGTGATTGATAGTTCCTATTTTAGGGATGCATGAAAGGATTTAGGTCAGGTAGTACAGAACATTGCAACAATCTATGATTTCAGCCCATAAAATTGCATATGTACCAACGCAACTCTATCTGTTCTCTTTCAATAAGAAGTAAAGAAATCTGTTTGAGAACACAGAAATTCTTACTGATTCCGTTTTGCTTAGTTGCTTTGTCGTTGTTTGCAAATGTTGTTAAAAAATCACCAACAAAAGCCTTTTATACCAAAATAGAATGTACTGGATAATTTCTATCTCTCTTATAAAAATAAGTATGAAAATTGTCTAATGGATATACTAATTAAAATCAGTGGTCCGTGAAACCGGCATGGATAAAATTTTACAGAAATCAGTTCGGACGACTCAAATACGTGTGATCCATTTAATGAAACTCGTTAGAGAATCCTTACTAATTTCTTTTCCACTATGATACCGGTTATTCACAAACGGTATCGGCGAGACTTCGTCTAATTTTCCGGTTGTACAGTACCAGGATTATCCGGTTATTATTGAATGCATTTACCTGATGCCTCATTGTGAATTCGTGGATTGTTGCACACTTGGATAATTTAGTTGGCAGTGCAATTATGAGCATTGTAGAATTTATGGTGGTGTGGCACGTTTCAATACGATTTTGTGTTTGTAGACGGACGGAATGAAATCACGTAGGTATGTAATATGCGTGAAACAAGGATTGCTGCTATTTTTACCCGGCTGCCAAGGAAGGGTATTGTTTTTCGAGCGTATCTTATTTGTTTGTTTGTATATTTCTTTATTCCCACCTATGTTTTAAAAAGCTGGATAGATTCCAACAATAAATAAGGTTATCGTTACGAGTAGATTTGCTTAAAAAAATAATCTAAGTGTCCTTAGATAGACATTAAAAAAGCAGATTTTTAATGGCGCCAAATTAAGATTTTGTTATATATTATAGATACGCAAACTTATCGAGTGGGTATAAAAATAAAAAGAATTAGGTAAAAGGAGATAACATTTTAATTTTCTATTAATAGTGTATTGAATATCTGTTGAGTGTTATTTGCAGTCGGGTTTCTTTTATTTTGTCATGAAATGTTTATGTTCTGTTTCTGTTCTGCTAAAATAGCATGTTGGTAAAACACTATCTAATGTCTATGATTAGGACTGAGACGAATGGCCTTAAGTAGCAGTAATAGACACTGTCTACCATCAAATTTGAGATTCACAAACCACAAACTCTCTCAAATTCACTCTCAGTAATCTCGGAAATAACCTCTCTGGAATAATGTCCACCGTTTCATTTCGGTTATTGGATTTTCCTGAGCATTCACTTTCGAGTTGATATTTGTAATAAATTTTTATTTGCCCTTTAATGTGGCTCTCAGTTTTTATCGGCCGCCTCATCTGCATTTGTGTCGGGATTTTGACCTCTTTAAGGACTTAAGGTTCCTTGGGTATTGTGGTAGACAATCGACTGTAATAGACAAATCTAATAGTAGGTCAATAAACACAAAAAAGACTACTAAATCTGTTTATGCGTTTAGAAGTTTTGGTGATTTATGGTGGTGTTATGGTGAGACACACACACACACACACACACACACACACCCACAGATACACACACACACACACACATACACACATACACGCGCAGACACTCACACGTATACACGCGCGCGCGCAAAAGTTATGATGGCACACACGTATCTACACATGAACACACGCACATCTGTCCGAGATGACACGAAACATACATACAGTCACAGACACACGTAACACTCATAACATTCTTTTTTGTGTTACATTCAGTTTAAAATACATGATATTTTTGTGTGTTTTGAGACTCTTCATGAGACATGATAAGGTAGGTACCTACAAAACCAGATAATGAATTTGTGGATTCTAACTCATTCAACAACAAGGGTTTCACTAGCTTTGAGCATCGCATAATATGACTAAAACAGAGTTCCGTGCCAGCCCCGTATCGTAATGTTTTCATTGTAGTATTGGTTAGCAATTATCATTATCATTCGGTGTTTTCTTTTCATTGAGCTATCGAATACAAATTAGGATAAAATTCATGGTAAGACTTTTTCTTTTGATTGAATGAACAAAAATCTGAAGCGAACGCAGGATTTGAACCTGCCCCTTTGGATCACTAGCCCGACGCTCTACCAATTGAGCCAACACGCCTCCTACGTAAGCGCTATTTTTTGTTGATGTAAATAGTCTGTACTCGCTGCTGGAAATAGGTTTTTGCTGTAGATTTTCAAAACCTGTTGGAAACAGCTTCCATCCAGCGTGTGTGCGGTTTCAATCAGTTTATTTGCTTTGCGTTGCTCTTGTTACCTGGTGTGTGAGATTTGTTTATTTATTGTAATGTTTTGTGTTTTGACATCAACTTTTTTTTTTCTTTTCATTATGACTTTTTTTCTGACATTTAATTTTGTTTCTACGAATTGTGATTAATTATTTTTATTTTACTTTGACATTTTTATCACTATTGACCTGATTTTTTTTTGTTATTGTATGTTTTATTTTATTCTTTGAATTATTTAATGTGTTTGAAAATGTAGTGGTAAGAGCTAGCTTGTCGCATGCCTTGGCGTACGCTGTAAATGCGGCAAGCAATGGATAAATAAATAAATATTTATATGTAGCAAAAAATATGGTAAGATATTTATTTTCATATAACATTAAAATTAATGTACAGACGAAAATATTTCTGAATCTACCTACAGTGTAAAACATAATAATTACTTACAGTTAACAATTGATTAAGACTGTGTATTTACGATACATACGAATACATTGAATATAGATATGTAAATAAGTGTTCTTTTTGGAGGGAAAACTTCTTTTTCATCACATCGATTCGAAAAAGAATTTGAATTTGGAACAAATAAGTGCGACGGAATGATCTTTGAATATGTAATATTATTATTATATAATAATAATGTTTCAAATCACGAAATTTTAAAAACAGTATTTGTAATGTTAGTGTTCAGCGCCAAGAAAATGAATGTAAATATACTTAAGTTTTTATTTGTTTTATTATTAGATACCATTTAATTTCAATTTAGTTGTTACTCTACGTTTTATTAAATAATAATATTACAATAAAATATGAGGCGCCTTTTATTTTCTCATAGAGGTGATGAAAAGTAGAGTGTACCACTCGGGCGCAAAATATATTTTTGGCTCGGGCGACGTACTTTGAATCCCTCGCTACGTTCAGGATTCTACTAAAGAATCCCTCACTTCGCTCTGGATTCAAAAAAGCGCCCTCGCCGTAAAAATATTATTTTGCTCCTTTATGATACAATCTACTATAGCAGCACAAGGTTGTGCACTTTTTCTGATGGGTAAAAGATGTTAAACTAGCGTCAGGACGCGTGACCTGACCGAACATTCGTAAGACGGCGCAGGGCGCTTGCGCGAGTGTGCGTGTGTGATATTGTATTTTACCACATAAATGATAGTACTTTATATGTTCCAGTTTTCACTTCTGCTGGACTCCGTTGTTTTTTTTGTGATCTAAGCTCGCATAACTAGGGTTCTTGCTACAAAGATAGGGACGGGATGTTCTTACGTTACTTTAATAACTGCGCGCATGTGTAATTAAGTTCTTGCTATACAGAGTTATTTCTAATCAATTAGCATCCTTTCAGGGGCTTATTCTGTACATCAAAACTAAAAACTTTTGTTCTAAAACTTTTGTCAAAACTAAAAAAAAGTTTTAGAGTTCCTTAGAAAAATATCGTTCACCCGCGACCAAATGTATGGAACAGCTGATTTTTTTTTTAGTTTTGACAAAAGTCGCAGAACAAAAGTTGTTAGTTTTGATTTACAGAATAAGCCCCTTAAAGGATGCTAATTGATTAGAAATAACCTTGTATAGATAGTAGCGAGATGTTCATTCTCGCGAGATCTGTGGTTGATACCTGATACAGTTGTGGACAGCTTTACTTACCGATTTCTATAATTACTGCCTAATAGCTGTAATCATAGATGCCAGCACTTTACATAGTAATCGATAACGATTACTGCGCTACACTTCAAATTAAGTCATTTTCAAGCGACGACAGCTCAGTGGTTGTCGAGTTTGCTTCACATGGTGCTGGGCGTAGATTCGCATCCAAAAAATAATTATGATAGTCTAATCTATAAGCACAATAGGCCCAATTACGAAGGCGCCATCTTAAATTTAATAGCAATGTAAAAAGTGTTCTCTCTATCGAATGCCTAAAGTGATAATTATTTTTTCTGAAAAAATGGCATGACCGACTCCAACCATGTACAGAATTCGCGAATAGTTCGCACGGATCGATGTAGCAATTTTGTTGATGTATCAAAAATAGCTCAGCCGATTTCGATAAAATTAGAATGGGACCAATTTCGAAGTATACTCTTTCCAATAAAAAAATAATTATTGAAATTGGACTACTACGAAAAAGGTTATGCGTGGTTACAAATTAAAAAATTAAAGAAATATATCGGCCAGGCCGTAGATTTTGCCACTTTTTAGGTCCCTTAACTCCGCCTTTTTTCTTATAGTAAATTACTTTTAATTTGTTTGTAAATGTCATCATCGTGTGTCGTAAGGATCCGTTAATACTTACTTACTTACTCCTCTGGCGCAACGACCCAAAATGAGTCTTGGCCTCCGACACCAGAGAACGCCATTGGTCACGGTCCAGCGCTGTATCTTCCCACTCGTCCGCCTGGAGCTCACGCAGGTCGGACCGCACGGCGTCAGTCCAACTGTATCTGGGCCGACCGACGGGTCGGCGGCCGCTTGCTGTCCCAAGATAGGCCTTCTTGACACTGCGATCCTCCCCCATCCTCAGCAGATGGCCCACCCAGCGAAGTCTTTGGGCCTTAGTTTCTCCTATGATATTGGGTTCAGCGACCAAATCCTCTATCTCGGCGTTCTTCCTTACTCTCCAGCTACCGTCCTCTCGTTGGGTTGGTCCCAGAATTTTCCGCATTATTTTCCTCTCCGCTACTAAGAGTTTATTCTCTTCTTTTAGGGTTAATGTCCAAGCTTCACTCCCATACATCAAGATCGGTCTAATGACCGTTTTGTAGATACGGATCTTGGTTTTCCGGCTTAGAAGCTTGGACACAAGCACTTTATGTAACGCTGCACTACAACGGAGGGCGTTGTGAATCCGGATATCAATTTGAAGGATCCGTTAATAGCGGCCAGTAAAAATAATGGAATAAATTCATAAATTGTGAAAGTTATAGGATGTTTATCTGCGAAAAATGACTAAATTTTCATAAAAAACGCAAATCCGCTTCGGTGGGAATGAACTTTGCACATCGATAAAATAAAAACTATAACACTATTTGATAATCCGTTTGATTTGACGTTATAAAATTATAGTCAATTATCGACGGTTTTAATATCTTTACGTGTTGTTTAAGAAAAAATCATAATAAAACGCAGATTTATTAAAAACTTTCGAAAACGGATTATTTACGATATTTTTATTTCGCAACCATTATCTTCTCGTTTTATTATTCTAGAAGCACAGTGAGATTTAAATTAAGTCGCGACAACACCTAAGTAATGTACTCTTTAATCATTAAGCTCGTAGTGGCCACAGTTTTGTCAGTTCGCTGTCATAACCCGTGCGAAGTAGAAAGTATCACGTGTTTTACGAAGTGAATTTTTTGAGATTAAATGAAAAGTTTTTATTTGGAATCTATCATTGTTTTTGTGCACGATTAAGTAAGTTGTACGTGATCTTCAAACGTTAAGGTGGCATGATAATATGTCTTATTTATTGAGTAATGATCGATTTTCGCTATCACCTTCGCTTTGAAAACAGGTCGTTCGCTATTTCTTCGCTATCAACTATTCTTCACCACAAATAATACTGAGTACACACTCGGTGCAGTTATTTTTTACTGTTGACATGTTTTGCAAAACTTAAATGAGATCAAAAGTCTGTACTGAAACAAAAACAAAATAGGTAGGTATAATGTTCGTTTTTGTAACTTTCAATAGATAGTACCTATGTGTAACATTTATTTAAATTACTATATATCTTCGCGAGACTAATAATTATAATATTAACTCATTAGTAGTCGTCCAAACAGTAGATTTCGAAAGTATAAAGGACATTCATTATGGGCTAAACCTGAAAGTGCCGGTCAAAGTAATTAATTATGAAATATTATTAGAAGATAATAATCTGAGCATTTCAAACTATGCAACTAACCCTCTAGGATCACTTAGTGAGTAGTCACGGGACGCGAACCTCAGAGGTAATCATTTGCAAATAATATCATAATTATGTGTATCACCATCCTAACAATTGTTCATCATTATCGTTCGCCATTGTTCGCGACAGGATAGCGAAGAATTATGCGCAATCTTTTCGCTATTTGTGGCAAAATCTACGGCCTGACCCATATATGCTTCGAATTGAGTACCTCCTCCATTTCGTCAGTCAAAAAAAAACTGAAATATGCTAATTAGCTATTATAATTAGGATGACGCCTTCATAATTGGGTAGGCCCAATTAAGAAGGCGTCATCCTAAATAAGTATTTAGGTATGTCTACCACGCTGGCCAATTTATAGGTTGGTGGTTTCTTGAACCGTTATTTAGTTAATTTTATCATCATCATCCACGATCCGCCCACCCAGTGATTGCTCACTGTTGAATACTCTCGGTTATTTTTTTTTATTGTAATAGGTTATCTTCCCCAGCCCGTGTTGACCCACTGCTGGGCATATGCCTCCCTTTGTTTATGCCACTCATCTTTGTCCATTGTCAACTGCATCCTTTTGTACCCTGCTGCTTGTTTACAGTAACCAAGCCTAGTAGCCTAAGCCTAGGCTAACACTACAGTTCTCCTGATTGCCTCTAGTATTGCTAGTTATTAAGTTACATTACCACATGTTACTTACTCCGTGTTAGTTTACTTGAAATTACTTAGATTGAGTTATTAAAACTAGTTCGCAGCGATCATTACCTCAATTTTAAAACTCGTTTTAAAACTACCCGGTTTTTGCATTTAAAATGATAGTAAGTGTGAGTTACTTGTCTACAAGAAATATTTCATGGCATTTATGTGGTTTACTTGTGTAAATTGTTGTACCTAATTACCTGGTATTAAATACATGATTAAATTAGTGTGAGTAGGTCCTGGCTCATATAAAAATACAGTCTATCCGTTGCTCTTTTGCTGCGTGAAAGAGTAGTAAACCCACAGACACAATTTCGGGTTTATAATATTAGTAAAGATTAAATATTTAATAAATATTTTTGGGACATCTTACACACGACCTCTGACCCCAAACTAAGCAAAGCTTGTGATATGGCTGCCAGAGACTGATATACTACATATACTTATTTTTTAATACATACTTATATAGATAGTAACTAAATAACACCCAGACACAGAGCTAACCACTGAGCCACCGAGGCAGTCAATTCCAAAAGAAATTCGCTTAAAACGCTTATGGTAGAGTCAGCGTGCGAAATTCATATTTGTTTTTTTTTGTAATTTGTTTCTAATCCCATTATTCCAAGGTGAGTAAGTTCAGCAATAAATTGCAAAAAACACAAACAATGTATTTGTAATTCGTGCGTTGTCTCTCTCTTTCCTAAACTTGGGAAATTGCGCTACGATATGTCGATAGGGACTTGAACCAATCCAAGATCAATCTTAGATTAATTGATTTAGTTCTTGGAATAGGTACTTAGAACTTGTATCTTTTAGATCTATTTATGCGTAGTTTTCAGAACTAGCGCTTACACTTCTATTTATGGCTAGGCTCTTTATAGGCTACATTCCGTCTAGGGCGCTCGTGCACTTCATCATTCCACTTTCTTCTAAAATCAATTATGGTTAACTCTAGCAAGGCTGATACTATTACTTAGATCACTATTTATGAGATCTGATTGAATTTAAATCTTATTATAATCCGTGCCCAGCTTTTGCTATAAATAAACCATGAGATCGAAAACGCTCCTTTCAACTGCTGTTCCGTAATACGCCGCGCCGGCAGGTCTACTCTCGCTCCGTCCTACGAATTTTCGGTCACTTACGCTGCTGTCCTGATGCGAGTTAACATTTTTTACCCTTCCCAAACAATGATAATATATAATAAATATTAGCAGAATATTATAGCATATTCAGCGCCATGTAAAAAAGTATAGATCATCCAATTTTCCGGCGATTTCAGGGTTTGTCCTATGATAAAAGTTGTAAAAAATCAAGAGTATTTGTGCCTACCTCTGTAAGTTTTCGCACTTTTTCAGAAATTTTTCAGGAGTCTTGGTTACTTCGTTTTGTAACAAACTTTCCTTCATCAAAGAAAATTATAACTATAAATTAACTATGAGCGTAATAGTTTTATGTTTTAATTTCATGGCATTTACGCCTAACGACCTGATCAATATCTCGTAGTCTGTCGACTTTCCCTCAATAACTATTACAATTAATTTATTTTCAAGTAATTAAAGTTAAAAGTTCGATATCTCTATCGAGCAGTCGACGCTTCAAATATTTTGTTTGATGTTCGTGTTAGGCTCAGACTCCACTAAAACGGAGTGAAGCGGTGACAGGCAGAGCGTTGTTGATATTGACACATAGTTAAATGTAAGCCTATTGCAAAAATTATTTCGCTTAGTGAGAAATAAAAAAAACTCCGCTTGGGTACGATTGTGTGTTGTTTGTCACCAAGAAAATATTGCCTTTAATGGCTGTGGTGGCCAAGTGGTAGAACGATCGCGTACAAGCATGAAATGCGAATTATTTTTTTTCCATACCAATGAGTTCTTTGAAACTCGTGCACGGTTTTATACACCACTGGCTTTCGGTAAAAGAAAACATTGAGCGGCTTTTTTCAGAAAAAAAAACGGGAAAGAAATTCGATAGCCAACGTAAGAGAGTCTAGGAACTCATAAAGAGCTAGCATCGTGGAAGACCAGAGCCGGTTGTCTACAGCCGGCACTATGCTATGGTGGGAAAATAAATGAGTGTTGTTTTTTGTAAATATCTTCCGTAGACAGGTTGTCGTTCTATCTTGTATTGTATAGCGTATAATATGCAGTGAACATACTGATTTCATCGCTCTGGCCATCTATATCCACATAGATAGGTATATCCGCTCCACTTCACTTTAGTAGGGCTTCGTCTTATATCGAACAGTTAAACCTTCGAATATTTTGTTTGATGTTTGTGTTAATGAAAATGCTCCCGGCGTTGAGCAATTAAAAGTTTAATTTAATTTACTTAGACAAGTTAATGTGTGATCATTTCGGTTACGTTTCAAAAGTAATTAATTTAAAATGTAATATTATCATTACCTCCGACAATTTTTATTGCTTGGATTAATAATTTATTCAAGTGTCTTGAGCAAAACCTGTCGTGTACATCTACTTTGTAAGCGCAATTATGATTCTTTTAAGTTTTTTTTTATACGTTACAAATATTTTTACATCGATTCAAAATGTATAACATAAATTCTACTTTGAGTGCCTGTTACATTGTAAAAAATTGCTTCACTGGCATAATAATGATGTTTTTTTTTATTCCGTGTAGGTTGCGTTTGACTACATACTGCCTGATGTTAAGCAGATATGCGGTCTAGGGTGTAGTAGGGATTTGAAGACACCCACTTTGTACGTTAGCGGAGAGTATTTTAAATTTTATTATTACGCTTCCACCTTCTACGAACTTCCACCGAATTATATTTGATCGAAGCGATTGAAGTAATCAACTAAAAGTTTTTTCTCGTAAAATTGACGCAATTATTTCTGTAGTAACTAAACACTCACATTTTCCCATGGGTGATCGCGGGTGGTATTTCCAACTGAGCGTTATCGTGGCTCGAATGTGACGTGAAACGTTAAATCGTAGCCCCAGTTGTTTTAACCGTTCAGTCTTGTCAGAGGCCTTCAGGCGGCTTAAAAACTCTGACACCAGGGCTAGCCACCCGGCCTATATGAACTAACTTCATCAATCATCAACCTGTGTCGACTCACTGTGTATAGTATTTATTTATTTATTTTATTTATTTATTTATTTATAACAATTACAACTACCATTACAGAAATTCCAATGCGATAGTGTAAGTATATATGTACACTGGTCAAATCTTGCTACATGCATTACAAAATTTATATAGTTAGAATGTCACACTTAATCAATCATGTCAAAATTTGATATAATAATAATAATATTCCAAAGTATACACGAAATTCAAAAATAAAATTATAACACACTTTTATACTAATCTTTCATACTAATTATGTTACCTTTAATATGGCTTATATCGCCACGTCAACGTTGACTAACTATAGCAGGCACAGAAGAGAATAAGAACTTCTGTCCTGGGATAGTAGGCGTTAATTTGTTTGCTTGTTACAAACATATACAATTTCTAACATTATGGTAAAACCAAGACATTGATGGCAATTCGGTGACACACATTTATAGTTTAGTTGTCTCTAAAATAAGTTTAGTCCTGTCAAACTAGGTTTTGCTATTCGGATGTCTACACGATTAAACTAAATTCAGGTCGAATCGACTAAATCGATTTTAGTTACTCAATTTGGTCAAAGTGCATTCGGCGGCCCACATTTTAGTGTGATATACGTCTAAAATTTAGTTGTCAAATGTCAAATTAGTCTTCACGAAAAACATGGCGATTAAAATTAGTTTGAGGAAGTTGCATGTGTTTTATCTTCGATTTTCGCAATTAATCTTGAAATATGGACGAATTTATTGTGGCAGCAACTATTGGAAGGGTAAGTAAAAAACCCAAAAACCTGTTTTTGCTTGATTCACTAAACATGTGAGACTTAATTGTGTAGTTCATCTAGTTCCAAATTATTTTCTGATAGAAGAGGAAATAACTGTATAGAGTTCCAAAGACAGGAGCTCAACAGTTAATAAATGATCTTAATTTGAGAAGCACATCTTGAGAAGGCCAAATATTATAGAGATTGTATGTCATGGTTTTCCATTCAGCATGTCTGCATAAGCAAACTGAGTATTGTAATCAAAAATCATATTTTGTTGCGGATTCTTAGTGCTATTCACTTTTTTGCCCAAGGCAGTTATCAGGCTGCTGTTGGCCAAGACAGTTTCTTGGACTTAAGCCAGCCAGCCATCAGCAAATGTCTTGAGGCCACAGTAATGCAATCGTCTCACAACTGTGCCCTAAAATCATCAAATTCCCAATGACGCCAGCTGACAAACTGCAATGACAGAGAACTCTTTTTATTCAAACCATTTGATAAGTCCTTACTTACCTAATTATCCAACAGTCAGATAGATCCTTACAATAATAAACTCATAGATAAACGATGAGTGCTTGCTCCGCTAGCAGAGCAGAAACTTATAAAGATTGATAATTATCTGTATAATCATATTGTATATTACATTGCAGATTACAATGAGGATGATATGGAAGACGAGCTGCAGCAAATTGAATCAGCACTTGGTGCAATAGAAGAGATATGATGGAGATCAAGATTTCCTGTCGGAAGCTATTATAGATTGATATGCCAAAATTTATTTAGGTAAGTACTAGATTTTTCTAATAGTAAAAAGATCATAAAAATATATTAATGTACATACTTACATGGTTTATTATTTGTTCCAACAAAAATCACTATATTTTTTAATAATAAAAACATAAAAATATGCCTACTTATATGGTTTAGGTATTATTTCTTCCAGCAAACATTAAACAGTAATTATATCACATTGCAGATAACAATGAGGATGGCGCTGAAGACAAACTGCACTAGTTCTCGGAGCGATAGATGTGTCATCTGACTAATGATAAAGATCAAGATTTCTATTTGGAAGCGAGATTGATATCCATCCATCAGCCAAAGGACGTCCACTGCTGGACATAAGCCTCCCCTATGGATCTCCAATAAGACTGGTTGGAAGCGGCTTGCATCCAGTGAGGTCATCCGTCCACCTTGTGGGTGGACATCCTATGCCGCGCTTGCCAGTACGTGGTCTCCACTCGAGAACTTTTCGACCCCATCGGTCACCAGCCCTCTGCGCTATGTGCCCTGCCCATTGCCATTTCAACTTGCCAATCCGTTGGGCTATGTCGGTAACTTTGGTTCGTCTACGGATCTCCTCATTTCTGATTCGATCTCGCAGAGGGACTCCGAGCATAGCCTTCTCTATAGCTTGTTGGGCTACTTGGAGCTTACTAATAAAGCCCATAGTGAGAGACCATTGAGATAGAGATTGATATGCCAAAGTTTAATTAGGTACTAGATAATAAAAACGTCATAAAAATGTACTTATATGGTTTATTATTTGTTCCAACAAAAATTAAACAGTAGTGTAATAAATAAAAAATAAAAATAATCAATTTATCTGGTGAATTACCCTCTGCCGCACTAAGGTGCCCCACTGGTGGTACAGATTCTACACCTTCATTTTTTATGTGGAATCTGTCACACCAGGTTTGTCGAGTTGTATTAATTGTATTAGTTTTGTCTTTCATCTAAGAATTAGATATTTAGCAGGTGAACACTGATTTACTAGAAATTATTGATATAGCTTTTTCCCGTGGCTATATTTTGACTTTTGTGCTATCCTACACAAACCTCATACTTTTTTGGGATAACAAGTAGCATATGTCACTTTCCAGCCCTTGAACTATATCCATGCAAAATCAAGTCGATCCGTTGCTCTGTTGCAGTGTGAAAGATGAACAAACCAACAAACTTTACGGATTCACAATATTAGTATGATTTAGAATGACATCACATTATTTTTCAAGTTACTCTTAACAAGTGCTTTCATTGGATACCCATGTAGAAATGCATAAAAAATAGCTAAGGACTAATGCTACATTTGATCTTGGCCGACTGGATCTATCACAACTTGGTTGTGGCAGATCAGAATACAGGCACGCTGTGGGCTGGCTTTGTGCCAACTGGCATGCTACAGGCTGGCTTGTGGCTGACTCCGCAGGTTGTCTTGCTGTAGGTTGTATCCTAGTAGAAAGATCCCATTATCCTGATGTAATTAGTGCAGGGATTGTCTGCTCAGATGGTAATTGCAGTAAACCCTGTGAAAAAAAATTTCATTCATTTTTCCTTAATTTAATTTAATAGTATACATATACTGCTATATGTACTACTATTAAATGCTATATATATATATATATATATATATCAGCCTTATAATAGTCCACTGCAGGACGTAGGCCTACCCACAAAGGGTGATTGGACCACATCTACCACGCTGGCCCAGTGCGGGTCGATGGATTCACATATGTCATTGAAATTCTTCTCCGGACTATGCTACTATATCCCGGTATGCAGGTTGCCTCATGATGTTTTCCTTCACCGTGTTCAGTATAAATATTAGCAGTTAACATGTTTCCTTTAATAAGGATTATTCAAGTAACTTGCTTTATTAATTGAATGTAAAAATAAATAAATTACCTGTTGTAATACCTTTGGACAATATTTATCAAATTAAAACCATATTGTGATATTCATTTAGGTAGTATGTTACACAAGGGATACTGGAATTGTTTTTAAAGAAATAACAATTTGAAAACATACACATGCTGCCATTCCTGCACCATCCACGAGGTTCAAGGTTCCTGCACCGCCCTGCTGCAGCAGAACATTGAGTTCACTGGCCGGCTTTGCCAAGAACTCGCCAGCTTGTATGTCTGCTTGATTACCTGAAAAAGTTTCATTAAAGACTATTGTAAATCCAAATAACTTGAAAGAAAATTAGCGACTACTTAGGATTTATCAACAAGAGATCTACTTACTTGTTGGCGTGGAATCGCTCCAAGCGATGGATCTCCCTTTGCTTTTTGTTGGCGCGTTTCTTATTATGTTTGCAAAACTCTAACGTAGTGATATTAAAAACTCTTTGCGAAGAATTTGCAGTTATTGTGAAAATATGAACTGAAAAATTAATTGTAAATAAAAGTGTTGCCAAAGTAATTCACCAAAATTTGCGATAAAAGCCAACAAGTTGTATTTTACCTCAAACCTATAATCATTTCATAGATATAAAAGCTAGTGCATTCCACGGAAATAAATAATGTAAAAGTCTTATTCCAAAATAAAGCGAGTTGCGCCGTTTTTGGAGTAAAATCAAATCAAAATCATCGTAACAGATTTTAAGTATGACATGAAACTTAAAATAGAAAAGAGCACTTGTTATCGATATGGCAACATATTGGGAGCAGCTATCATGGATGTAATACTAAATCCTTGGCAGCTATAGATGTGCCACAGATAAAATAAAAACAGTAATTAATGTTTTGTGCCATCTAGTGAACTATTTCCGAACTAATATTGCTACTCAACACTAGATGGCGTAACTGGCGTTACTTAACTTAGTTCTGTATGGTGGACGACTAAAATCGGTTTTAATTAAGTTCGAAGAAAACACCGAATAGCTTTTTGCTAGTTTTGCACTAAATTAAAAATTTTAGTGCGACTAGTTATAGTTTCGTGGAATGTCGCCGAATTGCCATCATATCTTAAAAAACTAAATATTATTTACATTTTATATGTCTAACTGCAAAAACCTAATAGGTAGTATAATATAGGCCTTCTCTCCCCAGTGCCATTGCAACCTGTCCCGGGCTAATATTATTGCTAATCTTGTGTCTCACAGACCGCTAATAAATAGGTATTCCTGCAATGTAGTTAAGTTACCAACTCCAAGTAATAATCAACATCGAATTTCAAGTGGAGGCTGCCACACACGATCGTAACAAGTTAAAACAAGTTGATAATGTAGTTTTCATTTCCACCGGAATGGGCTACAATTAGTTTTCAGTTCGCTGGAGAGAAAAGTTTCAGAGTTTGTTCTGTATTTTACTCAGTTTTCTACCCTAGGTAAGTAACAGTATTTGATAAATAATAAATTATTGAATGTATGATAAACTATAGTGGAATTAAAAGTCGAAGGAAAGAGAAAAAGATTAGAACACAAAGACGACTCAAAAACTATCGATATTAAATACGAGTGTGAGAAAACCAATGAAAACCGACTGATATCATCAGTAAAAATAATGGAAACCAACGTATTAATATCCGTCAAGTTTTTACGGTAAATTTGGTTTTAGTTTCGTTAATTTTTTAGTTAATTATGTTACTGATGTTAACTATTAATTACTATTAATTATATTCTTGCGTAAAATTAATTAAGTAATATAAAAGCTATATTTATATCACTTAATTAAATTAATCCTACTTATTCCCTTTTAGGTACATGCACGTTTTAGAACCCCTTTATTGAGCGCCTTAATTTCTATTGTAATTTAGAGGTTATGAAAAATGTTACTGTGTAACCTTTTATTATTAGAAATCGAAGTATCGTACGTTAAATTCTTGCCGCCTCACTACAAAAGATTTAAACACGCTTTAACACTGTTTAACCGTACACGTTGTACTGTTAAACATTGTCTAAGCCGTACGTAAATTTCTTGTGTTAAGATGGTTAATATCTACTCGTAACTAACGTACAGGACATCTATTACACTGCTTTCTCGGTTATCGTTTAAGGCAGACATATTTTAATGTTAGCAGTGATCCGAATCACGGTAATGATATCTAACGGTATTGTGACTCGGCTCTGTCTTTGGAATTAACTACAGCGCCACGTGGCCACTCAGATCGTCTCACGCGCTAGGAGCAGCCCTTTTCATCTACTTACTTGCTCTCCGTGGTCAAGAGGTAGTGACACCCGCCTTACAATCGTAAGGTCGTGGGTTCAAATCCCCGGTCCCGTACCAATGAGTTCTTTGGAATTTATGTACGGAATTTCACACCACTGGCTTTTCTGTGAAGAAAAACATCGTGAGACAACCTGCATACATCCGTAGAAGAAATTCGATGGCGTATGTGAATCTGCCAACCCGCACTGTTCCAGCGTGGTGGATACGGCCCAATCACCCTTCGTGTGTAGGCCTACGTTATGCAGTGGACTATTAAAAAGGCTGGTACAGTACAGTACAATACTTTCTCGGTTATCGATTAATTACACACAGACATATTTTAATGTTAGCAGTGATCCGAACCACGGTAGTGATATCTAACAGTATTGATACTCGGCCCTGTCCTTGAAATATACCTACAGCGCCACGTGGCCACTGCTGAGAACGTCTCACGCGCTAGAAGCAGTTCTCCAGTATTTTAATTTCATTTACTTACTTACTCTCCGCACCAAAGAGCGTTTAATTCGCGTTCCAACCGTTTATATGAAGACGGAATACTGTTAGATATCATTACCGTGTCCAAATCGAAATATGTACTTTTTTAAATGTTAAAGAGTTATTTTTGTGATAAACAATTCAAAATTATTCGCGGATGCAGGACTCGAACCTTGCGTCTTCGGAACACTAGCCCGACGCTGCTCTGCCCAACTGAGCTAATCCGCAATACTGCATAAGTTGGTTAAATGATAAACACTTCACGAAATTCGACGCGTATGCACTATAAAATAATTTAATTCTTTAAATGTTGTTTGAACTCTTATTCCACCAAGCTTGTAGCCAAAATGTTCACATTTTCGGGAATTTATTTGCCAATGGAGCGTCGCGTTTCGCTCGGAAGGAACCTAGGCGATTTGCTTTGCCGCCTGCAAAGGTCCCGTCCCGAGCCCTAATTGTGTTACAGAGATTTCGTTTTCTACCAACCGGGTTTGTACGGGTCGCTAGGCGCAGTTTTCTTTGAAAGGATTTTGTCCGCCCTAGCTTACTCTGTTTTTATCTTTATCGTATAATGTTTTAGGTCTTTGAGGCATTTTTTGAAATTTGGTCATAGGCACTTCTCAAGTATCGAGCTGGATGCAAGCCGCTACGAACCAGTTTTATTGGAGATCTTTAGGGGAGGCCTATGTCCAGCAGTGGACGTCCTATGGGTGAATCGATGACAACAACTCTTTACTTACCTACTTAATCTCTTTTACGAGCACATTTTAAAATCCTTTCATTTAAATACGAACCCCCTTACCACAAAAGATTTAAACATGCCTTAAACACTGTTTAACTGTGCAATTTTTACTGTTAAACATTGTCTAAAGTGTGCGTCAAAGCAGCAAAAGCAGCCTTATTTCGGAGTTCATTGCATAGTTAGTATAAAAGTTGTTATTCTTGCTGTACGTATATAAGGGTATCTAATTTTTTCAATAGGTCCCATTGAAACTCTCTGTAATCTAGAAAAAAATCTGCCTTATTTCAGTTATTTTTGTTGGGTTAGTTCCATGGTAAAAGATATTCATCTTGTCTTAAGTGTCTATTCGTACTTGTGCGTAAAGTAGACAGTAGAGTAATATATCTATTAAATCATCAATTATCGTATTTTACTACGAGCAATGAAATTAAAGTCCGTCACATTCATACTACTCTTCCAATTTATTTAAACTACGGATTCTGTTACACAGCTTTCTCGCGTTGTTATAATTTTCAATATAATCCAAAATAAGCGCATAGAACGGCGAAATTTAATCCAACGATAACGTAAATGTAATATTACATTTCCACAGGTTTAAATATTAAATTAATTAACAAGAGCTTATTCCATCTGTGGCCGCGTGAGCTACAATTGATGCCAAATTAATTCTGTTGGTATAAAGGGAGCCCTCGAATTCAAAATTTAATTAAAACATTTGGCGGAACTCGTCAAATGCTGATCGTAGGAAGTTGTCATAAGGGTATCAAGTTTTATTGTAACGATCTTTGCAATTTCATAATTGAAATAAGCTTATTAGGCCTTCATGTTATAAAAGCTATAAAAGTTATAAAAGCTTATAAAAGCTCTAGCTCAAAGTGACTTTAGCTGTTCCATGCTAAAACTTCATTTCTTTTTGACAACATGTGTACTTTGTATATAAATTATAAAATAATACATATATATTGATATCATAATCAATACATTTTTGTTTTACATAATTTTGCTTGTTATAAAACTTATAAGCGAACAAACGTTCGCCATATTAGTTTCATTTTTAAACAATAATCAAATAAATAAGTAATCCTCAAACATATTAATTTTAAAAGTTATGGACCCAATAATTTGTCAAGGATATTAAACGCTTTCTCCCTCTAGGATATGAATATGATTTATAATCGTAATTTTATTTTTATGATTCATTCACTGCTCATTACTCCCAGGTGTTGCCATCGCCAGCTATCGATCTCTACTGAATAAAGATTTGAGTTTCCGAAGTGAAATAAATTATGATAGCCAAAATTATGGCATGCTTGTATGACAAGTTTGTATGTGAGAATTAAATGATAGTATAGGGTTTTAAGGGTGGTTTATTTTATTTTTATGTAAGAATAAGAATAATTTTCTATTGCTGATACAAATATTTCTAGTTGACTGAATTATTATCTATCTATACTTATATTTAAAAAATGAATCGTGGTTGTTAATCTCGCTAAAACTCGAAAACGGCTGAACCGATTTGGCTTATTTTGATTTTGAAACATATGTGTTTCATAAAATTAAGGGAAGGTTTAAACGGTGAGAAAATTGATAAAAGTTGAGAGAAAAATAATAAAAAAACATTAATTTCATTTTCCTATACAAAATGTTCCTGCATGTAACAGTTGTCATTGACAGTTGACAGATGCTGAGATGAAGTTCACCAGGTCAGCTAGTCTATAAAGAACAAAATATAAACACATAATTATTTATATTACATAGATTGAGACAATAATGAATCCTTTGAAAAACGACAATCTCCTAGGATCTTCGACGTATACTGTCTGTATTTTTTTTTAATTTTACACTATTTCACACGTAAGGAAAGCTTTCCGGTATGTTTTTCCAATCTGACCCTTTTTGGCTTATCCTATCAATGGTCAGTTTGTAAATCTCGTGATTTTCTCGCGCCATTGTGTCGGAGGCCGTAAATATTCGTCATAAAATAAATACTTACCATAAAATAAAAAACTGCAAGCAGCCACTTTTACCCCTATTTTCCAGACCACCACGCCGGTGTTGCAAGGATTTAATTTACAGTCCATTAATCGCCTCACGTGTCGTATATCTCCGGCGTTGGCTCCGTAAATAATACTTTAATCATTTTATTATTGCAGTCATAAATTATGTGTAGATACATATTTATATTGTGTGTGAGTAAGTGCACGGTGACCTCAGCAAATTCAGCTTATGAAGTACCGTTGTAGGCTCGATGAGTTATACTGGGTGTTTTTTAGACGACGACGGATACATTGTAGGATATCTTTGTACTAATCATTATGACTTGATTTTTCTATGAGACCAATCCTGAAATCGTGAAAAATGCAGGTTTATATCTACATTTTGTCAAAGTAGGCCATATACATCTGGCCATTCTAGCACAGTTGCTCGTTGGTGAGTTAAAATATTTTTCAGAATGTTATAGATATTTTGTGTCTGTGTGTTCGCTTAGTTATGCTTGGGCAGTAAAAAAATAATAATATTCATAATTTCGTACGATTATGGTAATTCAAGTATTACATGAACCCAATATACTTAATTTACAGACTTTTGTACTCAGCACTGCGTAACCTCACTTTAAAAGTCTTAATTTTTAGGGTTCCGTACCTCAAAAGGAAAAAACGGAACCCTTATAGGATCACTTTGTTGTCCGTCTGTCCGTGTGTCCGTCTGTCCGTCTGTCCGTCTGTCGGTCTGTCCGTCTGTGTGTATGTCAAGACTCTTTATCTCGGGAACGCGTAAAGATATCGAGTTGAAATTTAAACTATATACGTAAACTTATGAATTCTTGTAGTTGTGCAAAAGAAAAGCTTCTCAGTTACCGTATAAAAAAGTTAGAGCCGTTTATGTCGTAAAAAACCGCATATTTTGCACTTACAAAAATCAAAACCTACAGGGTACTTCCCGTTGACATAGAACTATGAAATTTGGCGAGAAGCATTGTCTCAGAGTAGACATATAGGAATAAATCTGAAAACTGTACATTTTTATTTACATCACAAAAAATAGGGCCTCAAAATTCACAAAAAATTGGTTCAAAATTCTGTCTAAACTGAAAATAAGTTCAAATATAAATTTATATGTAAATGTATAATTGTATAAATATAAAACATCAAACTTAACAGCAATCAAATCAAATAAGTTATAAAATATTTACTCATATATTAACTAGATGGCGTTGGCGTCAAGTTAGCCCGCGGTATTAACTTTCTCCGTCGATGTACGAGGTGTCTATGCATTCCGGAGATGTTGTTTAGTTGCAAACATATAAATCCATTTCCTGACTCGAACAAATTCAAAGTGAGTGAAGTAACTTTATAAAGAACTTCATTTGCAATGCTAAAACAAGTTTGTTTGTAATTATTTTAACAATGTGTTTGTACGGAACCCTCGATGTGCGAGCCTGACTCGCACTTGTCCGGTTTTTTATTGTCATTTTACTTACTACTCATAATAATTACCCTGAATATAAAACAACTACATGAATAGAATGCTTAAAAATGTAAAAACGGCAGTAACTAAAAAATACTTTTATATTATCTTATCCATTTATTTGTATATTATCTATAGACCTTCAAGGGTCTGGATGATCACATTGCTTTATGAAGTAGTTTATGTAGTTTTAGCCAATATGAGTCCTGTATATATTTGTTATGAACGAAACTTATAATTTATTTCTATTGTTGCAGGTAAGGGAAAATCGTATTTACAAAGATTCACAGAATCAGACGCTGCTGAAAATATAGTGAGACCTTGGAGAAATGACAAGTGTGGAGCTCTCGTGTTATATTGAACATTTACAATATATCTGATCGCGTTCTTCTTAATTATAACGCAACGAGAGAGACAGAGAAAGAGGTACGGGATCTGCCCTGTCTTGAAATCTCATGAGAGCTCCAGTCTTGTCATATCTCCAAGAGTGAGACGGTACGTTTCAAAGGTACTGTACCAGCCTTTTAATAGTCCACTGCAGGACGTAGGTCTACCCACGAAGGCTGATTGGGCCATATCCACCACGCTGGCCCAGTGCGGGTTGGAGGATTCACATACACCATCGAATTTCTTCTACGGACATATGCAGGTTGCCTCACGATGTTTTCCTTCACCGAAACAAACCGACACCGACGTTTCAAAGGTAAATAAATTAGAAAAATGTGATTTGTTTTTCGCTTAGTCAATGTCAAATGTTAATGTCAAATAATTACTTATGGCAATTACCATTCTAGAGCTTGAGACATTTTTTAGAAGTTCCATTTGGAACCGAGCAACTGCAACGGCAGTCAGCACGTACAGCGGCTGCTAAATCTAGTGCAGCTGCCGCTGACTTAATTTTTTTTTGCCACAGCTGCACTACTAGTTTGTATCAGCCGCTGCATGTGCTGTCGGCAGTTGCAGTTGGTAGCTCGGTTCCAAATGGCACCTTTAGTCAATGATAAATGTACATAAGATTAAGATTCGTTATATAGCTGGACTGCTTCATTTTAATTAGCTCTACATCTGGAATATGCTCGGAAACTCTGCGAGATCGAATCAGAAATAAGGAGATCCGTAGAAGGGCACATAGCGCGGAGGACTGATGACCGATGGGGTCGAAAAAGAACGGATGACCTCATTAGGACCGCAGGATCGCGCTGGATGCAAGCCGCTTCCAACCGGTCGTATTGTAGATCCATAGGGGAGGCCTATGTCCTGCAGTGGACTTCTTATGGCTGATGGATGGATGACATCTTGACTAAAGTATCTACATTAACGTATATGGTCCACGGATCACCCATCTTGGCATAAAATATCTCATAAACGACCAAACTGATTAACTTTTGCTTAAAATCACCTAAAATTATTGGAAAGATATACGAGAGGCATAAAGCTGGAAACATACTATCGGACGCGACCGACAGCCGCTACTGATAGGTATCATGTACACTGAGCCATGCACACTATCGGACATCAGTCGCGGACGTCACCTTGGGCTGACCTTGAGCGTTCGGACGTCCGAGAGCGATCTGGCACGCCGGATGTTTTAAGCGTCCGTCAGCCGCGTCCGATAGTATGTTTCCGGCTTAACTAGCTGTGGGTGTCCTATGGCCAATGATGATGAAAACCGAAAGTGTGCGTGTGTTGGTTTGTTACTCTTTCACGCTGCAACAGAGCAACGTATTGACTTGATTTTGGCATGGATATAGTACAAAAATCAGAGAGTGTCAAGGGTTTTTACTTTTTATCCCAGGAAAATAAAATATTTATATAGAATTGCACAAAATTTTAAATATCACACGGAAGAAGTCACAGAAAAAAGCTGGTAGCTCAATAAAATCTTTGGGTCGGGGTTTACATTGTGAGTTACTTACTTAAACCCTATTATATTGAGAAGAATTTTTACACTAACCAAAGTGAAATAATCTCAAACCATCTTAAGGCCCAGCTGCCCTGCCCACCGTTGGCGAAACTCGACCCTCCCATATACGTTAGCGAAAGTCGCCGCGAATTTCGCTACATTTGTATTGAAACATCGCATGTCATAAACTATGTATTGCCATGTTAATACTGCAATTGAGTCTGTGGCACTGCGGCCGTAAAGTATGCCGGGTATTGTAATGCTGTCACAGACTAAAAACTTACAGATAAAGTTCAGGAAATAATATTTTTGATTACGAGATTTCGATTCAAAATGTAGGTACTCCTCGTTTGTGAATAAAAATTATACAGATGTACTGATTGGGTCTCAATTTACCTACCTATGAATTTTTACACAAGTGGCATAGCGTGAACCACAGCGGTCAAAACAAGTCTACTCGAGATTATCAATTGAAAAACAATGAACAGTTATAATAATCGATAATTTTAAATCGGTTTCACAACTTCCTAACTAGTAAATGACACATCTACTTGTATTTCAGTAAGGTAATACAAGTAGTCCAACGTCGCTTACGTAAGCGACGTTGGACTAAAATCTGCAAAACTCAAATGGGAGTGGGCGGGATACGTGAGTCGTATGCACCCAGACAGATGGGCAAAGGTATCAACGGAGTGGGTTCCTCTGTCCAGTCGATCCCGAGGCCGTCCTCCAACACAATGGCGCGACGAAATCGAGAGGTTTAAAAAGGATTGGACGGAGGTAGCACAGAACAGAAAGGAATGGAAGGAATTGGGGGAGACCTTTGCCCAGCAGTGGGACAGTACAGGTTAAATAAAATAAAAAATACAAGTACATGTGACAGATATAACTATCTGTTTTAGGCGTTATTAGCGAATATAATAGCTGTTTCTTTAATTTAAAAGATTACTAACAATATGGTTCTAAGGCTAACTCCAAAGAAATCTATTCTATTACATCAATTGCATAGAAAACTATACAGATATATTGATAATATACGAGTATAATAACTGTCTAAAATTTTGCCACGTACTAACCAACGTTTGCTTTGCATAAATTAAAACTAAGCTAGAAAGCACGCACAGTCGCACACGTTAAGTTAACCTCATCATCATCATTACCAATCGTAGGACGTCCACTCCTAGACATAGGCCTATACTATACGTTTCCAAGACGTTAGCCATCTGAACCTGTCCTAATCCGTAAACCGATTCTCGATGTTCGGAAAGAGTTATGTTGGCGATTACGATTGGTGGTTCGTAATTTGGATGTTTTCTTTCTTTTATTTTTATTTGCTCTGGAATTGGAGTGTTTTCGTGATGACTTCATTAGCATCGGAGCTGTGTTCTTTTTGCTGAATTTTTATTAGGTGCCTTAGGACAGAATCAAACCGGTCAAGTATAAGTAAGTAAGGGTTTCGTATCGAAACGATGCTGTATTTTTGTGGTTTGTTTTGATACCTTCATCATCATCATTACAGCAGAAACACCACTTACAGATCCGCTATCAACAATTATCTGGACGTAAGCCATCCCTATAGATTTTCAATAGATAGTCTATACGAGCGGACGTCCTACTTTAATAATTATTTTTTGCAAAAAATAGCATGACCAACTTAACCCGTGTACAGAATTCGCGAATATTTCGCACGGATCGATGTAGCATTTTTCACATTATTGTTGATTAATCAAAAATGGCTCAGCTGATTTCGATAAAATTTGAATGGGACCAATTTCAAAGTATACTCTTTCTAATAAAAAAAGAATTATTGAAATCGGACTGCTATGAAAAAAGTTATGCATGGTTATATGTGTACATAAAAAAATATATCCGCGTCGAATTGAATACCTCCTCCGGTGGTTCGTCGGTCAAAAAGTAAGTAGAGTCGTACAGGCCGGGTGGCTAGTCCAACTATAAGAATTTTTAAGCCGCCTGAAAGCCTCTGACATGGCCTAACGGGTAATACAACCGTCCCACTAAGTACTTGTCCAAAACGAAGATATTCGTAGAAGATATGTTACCGACATAGCTCCAAGCATTAGGAAGTTTACGTGGCGGTAGACAGTGCACATAGCACCTAGAACTAATGGCTAGTGAGTTATGTTCTCGAAATGATACCACGTGCTGGTGAGCGTAGCATAAAATGATCACTCAAGAGAGAAAAACTATCTGCAGACAAATCACTTTCAGCCGGCCTTATTGAAAATTATAAAGAAGACTATTCATTAGTCTTCTTATTGTACTATAGGATTATTTATTATGTCCAACAGTGTATGACTGTATGTCTCATATTATAATGACGTCATCAATTAACATTGAACTAAAATTGGTCTACTTAAAATTACAAGCAAAGAGTCTCCTTGGCTTGACTTGTAGTCATACAGTCTCAGCTCCAGTATACTTTCTATGGAGCAGACTTTATCAATCGATTACTTTACAGTGGCGTGACTGAAATGATAAATTTTTCCTTGCGTACAAGCGATTGGAAACAACTGCCGAGCCTTGATCATTTCCATGCAAATAAACTTGAATTTGAAGGGCGGACTCCACTAGCGCCGAGCGGAGCGAGTTGGGTAGAGCGCAGAAGTCCGTGAGTCCTTTCAAAGGTAACAGCTAACGAGTAGTAACGACTACGAGCGTTCGACCACAGCCGCAAACCACGCCACTGACGTTTTACTTATAATATCCCTAATAAACAATGCCTAAAAGTGATTTTTTCGTGCTTGTGTGCGGTGATAAGTATTCAACGTCAAACTTATTTGTTAATAGATAAACAGAACAGAATAAGCATGAGGACTGGGTAAAAAATCGTAATAATTCATCCGTTAGTTAAATTATTAAAAGTATTGGACACGTATTTTTTAATGTGGCAATCAAACAAAAAACCTTGTCAAAGTTTGGGAGTCACTAGTGCGACGTAGTCCATACATTTGTAGTACACTCGTGACGTCACGCGGAAATTTAACGGGCTATATCTTCATCAATTTTTGTAAAATAGACAAAAGAAAAAATATGTCTCTAATATATTTTCATAATCTATCTGACGGACTGATTAAATTTTTAGTCGTTTTTTAATCTTCGCCAAGCATATGGCAGTTTTGCAATTGGTTTATGGACTACACCGCTCTGCTCAGCTCTGCCAATATCCACTTCGCTTTAGTGGAGTTCAGGCCTAATACCTGGAGTTTACTTTCCATTTATAATAGAGAAAATAGGGTTTGTCCCGGACTTCGGTAGGTATTCAATGTTAGCTCTACTTTCCAGTTGAGATATTGAGTGTCATAAAATAGTTTCTGTAGGAAATGGCATTATTATTTTTGATTTTTTAGGGTTCCGTTCCCAAAGGGTAAAAACGGGACCCTAATTACTAAGACTCCGCTGTCCGTCCGTTTGTCGGTCTGTCTGTCACCAGGCTGTATCTCAAGAACCGTAATAGCTAGACAGTTAAAATTTTCACAGATCATGTATTTATGTTGCCGCTTAAATAACAAAAATTAAAAACAGAACGTGCTTTTTGTCGATTTTTGATATATCGATATTATTAACGGCAACAGGTAGACGCTTGAAGTGGGCTAAGGAGGCTCCAATACGGTATGGAACCCTTCGCACGCGAGTCCAACCTTGGCCAATTTTATTTGACTTGTGTACTAATATTACCAAATATATTATTTTGATGTATGTCCAGAAGCAATCCAAGTCAGAACTATCTTATCGGCTAAGTACAGTGGCGTTGGCCTTGACGTTGCGTCTCTCTCAATCGTGTACGGTATAGCGCGAGTAATTGGCTTGAGCGGAAGAAAACAGAAGCTTTAAAGAACCTGATTGACAACCTTCTTCAAGGCACTAGGAAAGAATAGAGTCGAAAAGAAATACTACTCGTTCAGATAAAGAAACGATTCTAAAATTGCGGTTTGTACTTGCAATTCTAGAAAATACGGTCAGCATAAAAAATCTGGAACTAGTTTTGAAATACTGACTACTAGTCTACTACTGACTAGAATCAATACTATGGTACTAGTAAATTCTACACATACTAAATGGGATTTAAATGACAGTTGTATGGTGGTAATCTTACCACTTCGTGCCCATATGCGATTGAAGTAATTCATCAACCACATTATATCGTTTTGCGGGCAGTGTTTTACGTTAAACTATAGAAATCGATTATAGTAGCTAACTGAGCGCGTCGAGACAGTATTTAAATTGTAAGAGGATAAAACGCGAAATCCAACGCCATCAAGCTTAGTCGATAAGGCGGCCGATCTACGTAGTATATTCCAGTTATGGCTTTTATAGTCTGTGGCAAAACTTACCCGCCATATCTCTAAATGGCGCGCTCTGTTTCTGAACGTTTTTGTTGCCATAAAGTCCGATTTATGGCCAGGGCTACGCAGAATGCATGTACTAAGCCAGGAGCAGGTCACATTGCCCTTCATTATGAATTATTTTGACTACCTAACCCTATATTGCCAAAATACAACAACCATGGCGTAAATTAGTAAATACAATTGAGATGTTTTGCGATGTAAGTTGTATTGCTGAGTTGTAGGAAATGTGTCTACTTTTTTCTGTCTGATATATTCAAAGTTATGTTATT
The DNA here is from genome assembly GCA_949316475.1 of Hypomecis punctinalis. NCBI lineage: Eukaryota > Metazoa > Arthropoda > Insecta > Lepidoptera > Geometridae > Hypomecis > Hypomecis punctinalis. The sequence continues at coordinate 7,359,916 of OX438801.1, read as the reverse complement.
GTTAGTATTGTTTGTAGTGAGTTTTCTACTTGAATTCAATATGTGAATTCATTTTATTGGTATTTTCTATGTCTATGTGCTTCTTGTTCTCGTCAGCTCATATTGGTGCATGGTTGCCTGGAAGAAATCGCCATGGGTGAAAAGGCCGCCAGTTTATAATCATATTTAGTCTTAAATGTGTACATAGTGTTTAATTCTTTGTGGTTATAAATAAATAGTTTTGTTTGTCTGTCTCTCTGTGCTTCATCTTCAACCGCAACGACGGTTAGTACCTACCATCAGGCAACTTGGTGGTCAAGCGCATACTTATACGCGTTATAATAAAGTGTCTTAAATGTAAAAAAAAACGTATTTACTGACAAAAAAACCGGACAAGTTCAAGTCAGGCTCGCACACCGAGGGTTCCGTACAAATCCAGAATATTTCACACAATTGGGAAGTAAGTTGTCAAAATCTCTCTATATCATCGACAAAAGTTTTTTTTTTACTTTTCGCGTCATTCATCGAAAATTGTTAAAATAATTAAAAACCTGTTTTAGCATGTGCTAATGAAGCTCTTTTATATGATACCTTACATAATACAATTTACGCACTTTGAATTTTAAACCCATATTTTGGGAATTTTGAAGCCCTATTTTTTGTGATTTAAATAAAAATATTCAGTTTTCTGATTTATTCCTATATGTGTACTCTAAGTCAATGCTTTGCGCCAAATTTCATAGTTCTATGTCAACTGGAAGTAGGTACCCTATAGGTTTTGATTTTTGTGAGTATTGAAATATGCGGTTTTTTACGACATAAACGGCTCTAACTTCTTTATATGATTAACAGAGAAGTTTTTCCTTTACACAACTGTAAGAGATCATAGATATACGTATACAGTTCAAATTTCATCTCTCTATCTTTACACGTTCCCGAGATAAAAAGTCTTGATATACACACAGACGGACAGACGGAAAACAAAGTGATCCTATAAGGGTTCCGATTTTTCCTTTTGAGGTACGGAACCCTAAAAAAACACTTCAATGACAAAACAACACATGTACGGCGTTAGTACCTATTTTTGACCGACGAACCGGACCGGAGGAGGTACTCAATTCGACGCGTATAGATATAGAATCGACTAAGCCATTTTTGATAAATCAATAATAATGTAAAAAATGCTACATCGGTCCGTGCGAAATATTCACGAATTCTGTACACGGGCAAGGTGGTCATGCTTTTTTTTGCGAAAAATAATTATATTAAACCTGGATACCTTCAAGCCGCATCCAACTTATTAGATGTCTATAAAGGGGACCTATGTATACCCTGTCTAGCACTCGATGTTCAGAATGACGTAGGTAGGCACATAAATTTCTCAGTTGATGATGAATTCTCTAATTCCCAAATGACTAGTACGCTCAAGACCATTGTAGCTTCTTTTAAAATATAGTAGCTCTCATAATGATGTTGCGCTACCTTTTTAAATTTCACCCACAAACAAATATACGGCATCATTCATCACTCAATATAATTGTACATCATTATTTTTGTATGTTGCAACCGACATATCAACAATCCATGCGGAACTGAAAGATGTTCCTCTTTCCTAAGTCTCTTTCATCGAACATGGAAGAAACCAGAAATACTCTAGATGAATTTGAATGAATAGCGATGTGTCCAAAATTGAAATCGACAACAATTTTCACTCCGTATTGAAAGACAGAGAAAATTTAACCGATTTCAGGAAAAGAGGAAGATCTCAATTAGACTGAATGTTGTTATTTGTATGTATGTTATGAATCGAATTTGATGAATTTGTTTTTGTTTGGTATATCATACTTCAGAAATGGTCCCATCAAATTTTATCGAATTCAGTAGTTCATTTTTTGAAAATTCAATAATTCTAATATAGCCTTGAATAAATAATTATAAATAATCATTGAAGTAAGTTGTGCCATTTTTGGTGAAAAATAAAATAATTTAGAGTAGTTTTTGTGGCTTCTTTATTAGAAAGCAAAAGTCTTTCCGATGTTTTCTGTGTTCGAACTCGGGAAATCTCTTTTGAAATGTCGGTCAATCTGCTGAAACGTTGCCGATAAATAGGACCTGCTTGTTTATAGTTTAAACGTGGAGCTACTGTCGTGTTTGCAAACACTTAACTGATGTTCCTTCATATAAATATGATTTAGTTCTTTTGTTGACCACCCAGGAGTAATATTACGTCAATTTTACTATTAACTTATAAATCGGTTAACTCACCCAAACGTCACAAACGAAATTTTAAATACAATTAAATTGTAGAGCCCCTGTCGAGTTTCTGGAACAAAAGCAATTTTCGTTCATGGGTTTTTTATCGGCTACCTGTAAATCTTAATAGGACAATCTGCAATTAAAGTGGCAGTGGGCAGAGCACATAGTTCGAAGAACGGATGGCCGATGAGACCTCTAACAGAGACCACAGACCAGCAAAATCAGCGTAGGACGTACTAGGTGAACTTACAATGTAATAAAGATCGCAGGAACGCGCTGGATACCGGCCTTATTGGAAATCCATGGGCCAAGCAGTGGCCTGTGTCCAGCAATGGCCGTCCTACGGTTGATGGATGGATGAATGGAAAGATTCGTAGGTCATTCTCCCGACACATCTACACTGCTTACATATGCAGCTGAGCTGTAGAGCTACTACCGCATTTCCGAAACAAAACCAATTTTCCTTCATGGAGATTTTTAGTTCTTTTATTGGCCACCTGCAAATATGGGTCGTTTCCTTATACGAATGCATGATTTATTATTATTGACATGGAATCTTCCGGAGCACTCTCCCCGATTAAACATTTAAATTTACACTCGATCGATAAAATATTGTAAGTGTATTGAGTGTGTGTGTATATGGCGTCTGTATTGGATTGCTGATGAAAGTTATTGTGTGCAGTCGACAGTTTATAGTTCCTGTTGGGAAATTGCAATCTGGTTGTATAATTTTCTATAGATACTCGTTATGTAGGTAGAGTTACGTAAGAATGTAAGTGAAGTTGATGGAATACAGTGTGTATGTATGTGTAGTAGCATTTCATACTATTATTGATTAATCAAACTATGACATTGTAATCTACTAACATAATATTGACACTAATCTATGACATTGCGATCAACTAACATAATATTGACTAACTAATCTTGACGTTGACATTGTAATCAATTCAAACATAATTTTAGATTTTCATTTTTGTAATATTAATTTGATTTGATTTAATAATAATAAATAGAGCTGCCAGTAACGTTAAATAGGCAAGTTTGTATTGAGCTATGATTATATATTTATACCACAAATATAACATGCAAACTGCATTAAAGATTTTGACCTAATTTTCTAAATCATGAAAAAAAGTCAGTCAATCCAGTCCATCTATCAAGAGACCATACATTTTCATATTACGTTTTGTACAACAGCTCTGTTAAATTCACGTAATTTCAGGAGTATTGAAATACTGATTCATAATGATGACGACAATGACCTCTAATTGGTTTAGAACAGGTCAAGCTTGATCTCTTTCATCATCATCATTTCAGACGTAGGAATACCAATAACTAAGTCTCAACTTATGTGTGGATTGTCACCTCACTGGATTCTCGGTGAAGGAAAACACCGTGGGAAAAACTGCATATTATATCGGTAGAAGAAATCCACCGGTGTAAATTAATAGTCCACTGTTGAACACGAACGCAGGACTAACCTCTGGGGCCTGATTCTCTATCGACAAAACGTAACGCGGTAAGTATTTTTTTATTTCCGTTAATTTCGTTTGGAGAAATATTTGATAAATATAAAATTACGTTAAAATGAATAAAAAACTGAGTTTAAGTTATGATATCTGAAAAATAAATATTTTTGTTAAGAATTTCTTAAAAATAAAGAGCACGTTAGAGCGCGTTGCATGCTTGTTTTCTTACAGAATCACCCACATGGCTGCGTATCCAAAGCGGAGCTCCGCGCACAGATACCCCACCCGGCAGCACAAGCATAAGCTGCAGGCCGTCCCCCACTCCCTCGAGAAGTCATCTAAGCTGACTCACATCATGGCTCCGACCGTGTATAATAACTTACCTATAGAAATAACGTCGGCAATAAGCTTACATTCTTTTAAAAATAAATTGAAAAATTGGCTTATCGAGCAATCTTTTTATAGGTACGACGAATTTTATAAACGTTTGACATAACTCAATATTTGCTTTAATTTGTATTTCTTTATTTATGACATTTGTATTCTTATTATTAATTTGTTTTTTGATTGAATTTTGCTGACATTGTATTATTTAATTATTAATTATTATTGAAGTTGAATAATTTTATATTGTTAATCTATTATTTCCAAAGATTACATCTATGTAATGAATGTGTATTATTTGACGTGTAAATTGACATTTTACCAATAAATGACTTATGAACATAGGCCTACTGTCAAAGAGTTGTTGGGCCACTCTGGGCTTCTCCGACCGATGTTTTGCGTATACCCTATACTGAGCCGGCGTGGTCGATAAGGCTCTATTGCCCTTCGTGAGTAGGCATTCAGCAGTGGGATATTAAAAAGGCTGATGCAGTACCTATAGTATACCGGAAGTTCAAAATGACCATTAGCTAAAATAATTTCTGCCATAAGTTCATTGTAGCGCTCGTAGCGTGGTTTGACTAGGTGTTTGTCAGCGATCACCGAAATTAAGCAACGTTCTGCACGGTCAGTATTTGGATGGGTGACCGCGGGTGGCATTTTCTAACTGAGCGCTACCGTGGCTCGGATTACAAATTAAATTGTAGGTCCTGGTTATTTTAACCGTTTAGCCATGTCAGAGGCCTTCAGGCGGCCTAAAAACTCTGACACTTCTGATTCTGCATTCCGCTCTACATAGTACTCGTACATATTTGTGTATGTATTTAATTCTGCCGTTTGCTTTGAGTGAATAAGTATATGAATGGTATCGAATGAAAAGACTAGCCAGATCCTTGTTATTACGTGCTTTACCCACTGCCATTTAAACTTGCCAAAGCGGTCGGCATAAGTTTAATTTATTGTTGGTTTAGTTACCAGTTAGTTTACCAGCTGCTGTTACAATCCAAAAAAAATGTAGAAAAATAATAATGACCGACTTCACCCGTGTACAGAATCATTACATAGAATAAAACAAAGTCGCTTTCCGTTGTCTGCCCTCATGTGTGCTTATATCTTTAAAACTACGCAACGGATTTAGATGCAGTTTGTTTTAATAGATAGAGTAATTCAAGAGAAATGTTTATAAGTATAATACACTTGTGCACAGCCGGGGCGCATCGCTAGAACGCAGATATTATGCACGGATCGATGTAACTCTTTTCACATTATTGTTGATTTATCAAAAATGCTCAGCCAATTTCGATAAAATTTAAATGGGACCAATTTCAAAGTATACTCTTTCCAATAAAAAAAGAATTATTGAAATCGGACTACTATGAAAAAAGTTATGCGTATACACATAAAAAATATGTATATACGCGTCGAATTGTATACCTCCTCTGGTGGTTCGTCGGTCAAAAAAGAGTTTATTTATCTCTCTACATATAGGTTGCCATACCGGATGTTCGAAATGGCCATTGACTAAAAACTTTTCTGCCATAAGTTCATTGAATCTGCATTCCGCTCTACATAGCTGTTATTTAATTCCGCGGTTCACTACCAATTTGCGAGCACAATAAAATCCTAATTGAACCCGCTTTGAGTCAATACCTACGTTGCAACAATGAATGGTACCCAATCAAAAGACCAGACATATCCTGGTTTTTATTGCACTGAAGACTGAAAGAGGATAATGTTATCCGGGTATGAAAATACATACGTCTACGTATGCTTTATAGTACAGAAAAAAATTAAGACGTTTTTTAGGTCAACTTTGCACTAAATTTCCGATCCAAATTTTTTTTAAATAACGTCTAGGTTCACTTACTGAGCATAAAATCACAAAATGCTGACAGATCCAGGTGGAGCTTCAAGCGCCATCTTGAAAAAACGTTTTTGGCCGATATCTCGGAAATTATGCACTTAAGGGCAATAGTCACTGAGACGATTATTGTAGAAAATAAAATTTTGCATCTTTTGTTTCCAGTATTTTTTTTGTAAAACTTACCGTTTACGATTTATGGTACATTTAATTTAAAAAAATCGGAAATTTAGTGCGAAGTAATTAGCACTGCTAATTCTTTTTTTCATGTACTATAAGTTAGTATGTTTTTGTGTTAGTTTTCCTGTCGAAGCTTGCTTTTTCATCAGAAGATGAAGAAATAAGATTAAATGGTGTGATGTAAAGTAATTTGGTTGCTAGACTCTTTCTTTATACTAATAATCCCCATTTGCTTCACCGAAAAACCGTGTACCAACCTTTATTGTTTAGTATTGTTTTAACCGACTCTAAAAAAAGAGACTGTATGTTTTTGTATGTATGTTATGATCCGAGATTACACCGATTTTGATGTTTCTTTTTTGTTTAGTACATCATACTAAACAACTAATCTATTAGACTTAAACTAATCATTAGGTCTTATTTAAATTATATTGAACTTGAAATTGGCTAAACTGTTTTTGAAAAGTCAAAATTAAATTTGATTTTCGTAAGTTTTTGGCGAAAAATAATTACTGTAATAGATTGATTAGTCGCTCGTTGTCCATAAAAAGTCAGCGCCACCCAGAATTTTGAATTACAAAACATTAATGCTTGCACACTACTTGAACTTATGCTTTTATTAGAAGTTTGAATATTTGGCCAAGGTGACTATAATAAACCCGACGTTCGAATCGTTTGTCTACACGATACTGAATATTTCTGTAGGCGCTACGTTACAAATTGCATCTGATGGCGGCGGCGGCGCGCAGCCGGAAGCGGACGCGGGCGGCGCCGGTGCGTATCGTGTGCATACGGCCTAACCCGCACCTGACGGCACCTGAGCTGTAGAAACTAAATTTAAAGGCGTATTCTGAAGGTTTTATGTCTCTTACGTAAAGCTAAGGGAGTTAAAATAAGTTTCTGACGTCTTTGTCTTTTTGTCTTACCATCGGTTTCATTCTTTAAAATATCATATTGCAGTTATATTTAGAAGATATATTTAGAGTATATAGAGGTTAGAAACTCAAACAAAAATATGTATTAAATTCATCGTTTCTCTTTATAGGATAGGGAATATTTCTGTAGGCGCAGTTCGCAGAAAGTTACAATTTGCATCTGACGGCGGCGGCGGCGGCGCGCAGCCGGAAAAAGGCACGGGCGGCGCCGGTGCGTATCGTGTGCATACGGCCTAACCCGCACCTGAACTGTGGAAACTAAATATGAAGGCACTTTATGAAGGCCTCATATTTAGTTTCCATCTGTGGTCTAATATTTTAAACTATGCTACGAATTTACTGGTATCTACTGCTGAGTACAAGCACAACGATCATTAAGGACCATTGGTCCATCCATATCCACCGCGCTTGCCCAGTAGCCCACGATTGCCATGTCCCTTTCCAAGTTAACTGAAAAACTCCCAGTTTCAATCTTGCGTTACCTAATAGGTCATATTTTTGCCTAACAATAACATAACATATAACAGCCTGATATATTGTAGACTAGTTTTTACCCGCGGCTTCGCCCGCATACACAATATATCATAATAATTTATAGCCTATGTGTTATCTGATCTATAAGCTATATTATTGCAAAGTTTCATCTCAATCCGTTCAGTAGTTTTTGCGTGAAAGAGTACCAAACATCCATCCATCCATCCTCACAAACTTTTGCGTTTAATATATTAGTAGGATAGGATATACTCGTAGATATAGGCCATTCTATATGAAAAACACTGCGGTTCCGTAGGACTGCGGCTGTGATCCTTTTAAAGGCGGGCTGCGCTATCCAATTAAGGATAAAGCATACTTGCCGCAGGACGCCGGCATATTGGCGCTTGTCACGAACCACCGCATCGGACGCCTTATTGACTCATGGTTTTCATTTTGTGGTGGTGCTTTTTATGCATTTTAGGTTCAAATCAGGCGAAAAAATACCATAATTTCACTTAATGTTACTCGTTAGACTACTATTTCAATAATGCCGTTGAAAGAATGAGGCATCCGTTATTGGACCTAAGTACCTACATATGTCTAGTAATGGTCAGGTCTACGTCAGATATACGCGCGGTGCGGCTATGGAGCACCGTTCCCCTATGTATATGTTATTGGATTTATGACCGGTAGTAAATCACGTTTATATAATTTATTTATTTATTTTAAAAATGAAACAGCTTAATCCAAATCCCCTTTGACCAATACTGGACATAATCCACTTATTTATTTAAATAGGTAAGGCCCCTAGCACACGGCGTATTTGGAAACGCGTAAACGACGCGTGTTTCAGGAACGAGCGTAATCCGCGCCGTAGATGCCAAATATTTGCGTTTTTAAAGATTCAAACACGCGTAAACGCTATACAAACGCGTTTGAAACTCGTTTGATGCGCGTACAAAGGGCCGGAGGAAGGGTAGAGGAGGGGCGACTACAGCGCGTATGTATCGCTGTATCTAGACCATTGACAGTATAAAAAAAGGGTTTTGATACCCTTATTTTATACTGTCAATGATCTAGACGCACATTTCTCTCTCACTCCGTGTGCTAAGGTTACAAGGTTGCGTTCATATCTCTTTTAACACGTCATCTGCGCGTTTAAAATCCTCCGTGTGCTAGGGGCCTAAAATATATTTTGTCGACAATTTGTTGAATAAAAACATTGAAATCCAAAGCTGAAAGCTCGTTTCATGCTAATACTCCAATTCAAACGGTTCAAGTAAAAGCGTATAAAAGCTCTTACGAGTCACGAAGTCTAATTTCGCGTTAATTTTCCCATTTCTGAATCCAATATGCGTCCTAAAGGACATGTGCGGCGGAATGCGAGAGTACCTGAGAGACAGCGCATGTATGCACGAAACCATCGATGAAACTTTTTGTAGAGGAGGCAAGCTTAAATGAAATGAGGAGGCAAGGCTATACAAATTATTAGGAAAATAACACGTTGATTTTTCGCCAATCATGTGTGTACTACGGCTACGGGCAAATGGTTTTATTAATGAAAACAAAATACGAAGTAGGTATACAAAGCGTTGACTTGTCATTTTTTTTTTTTTACATTCCATATTGATGATACAAAAGCAAAATAGCAAAGTTAACAAGCAAACAACCATTCATAAATACCCGTTGCCAGCGTTTAGCGTCCTGTAATGAAGAACTCTTGAATGACGGTTGGGTTATATTCACCACGTTAGTCCAGTTGCAGCGAATTCACATACGGCATCCTTCGATCAAATATCTACAGAGCCACAGTCCCTAAGCGAAAGTAGTAAAAAATGTCCGAGCGCCGACATACATACATACCGACATACTGACTTAGATATTTACACTAAATAATTTACAAGGAACCGTTTTCTCGAATCTCAACAAGCACTTTGGCGTCACGCGGCTTTGTAGTTGACTTGCAATCGCCTTACGACTAACTAAAAAGCCTGCCCACTACGTAGCTAGGGCATGGTTTTAGGACACTTTTTTTGCAGGATTGTGACTCTATAGATATTTGCTAGCCGTGGTGGTCTAGTGGTAGTGACACCCGCCTTACAATCGTGAGGTCGTGGGTTCAAATCCCGGTCCCGTACCAATGAGTTCTTTGGAATTTATGTACGGAATTTAATACCGCTGGCTTTTCGGTGAAGGAAAACATCGTGAGGCAACCTGCATATGTCAGTAGAAGAAATTCGATGGCGTATGTGAATCCATCAACCCGCACTGGGCCAGCGTGGTGGATATGGCCCTAACACCCTTCGTGGGTAGGCCTACGTCCTGCAGTGAACTATTAAAAAAGGCTGATACAGTACAGTACAGTACAGATATTTGCTCGAAGACAGCATCGCATTTCGTCCCATGATGTATACCTACAAATTGCCTGATGTTTAGACATGGCTCCAAGGGTCTATGAAGTCTACACAGAAAACTTAGACCCAGTCAGTGTCACTATAGAATACAGCATGTGATAAATCACTGATGCACTGCCAATTTCCAACGACAGCACAATTGGCGTCTCTTCAAATTAACCCATGGTGTTCCTTGTACGGAAGTGTACCGTTGGTATTTGCATTACAAAGACGAGTCAGGCTTTGATGAGAGCGGGACGAAAAATACACACGTTAATAAGAAGTTTAATGAGCATGTTGGAAGGTGCAAATTGCGTCTTTTACGAGGATATAACTATCCTTGTCTGTGTTTGCTAGGTCTGCGTATCGAGAGGCGAAAAGTTCCTGAAAAAAAAAATAAGATAAATGTTCGTTCGTTCGTTTAGCCATAGGACGTCCACTGCTGGACATAGGCCTCCCCTAAAGATCTCCAATAAGACCGGATCGTCGCATCCAGCGTGATCCTACGGTCGTAATGAGATCATTCGTTCACCTTGTGGGTGGACGTCCTACGATGTGGTCTCCACTCGAGAACTTTTCGGTAAATGTAATTATGCAGTTTTCTTCATCGTGTCGATTGTTTTTAAAATAGGTAGTTTTCTGTCAGAAATTGGCTACTGTATTCCCACAAAAAGTAGAGGAAAGCCTTATAGATATTTACAGGGTTATTTAAAAAGAGTGTGCTAAGCCAAAGGGGTGATTCAACCCACCGTTATGCACAATTTTTACTATGGGGTCACAGGTTAACCCCATAGTGAAAAATGGCCTAGCCGATTTCGATAGAATTTAAAAGGAACCAATTTCGATGTATTATTTTCAATAAAAAAAGAATTATTGAAATCGGACTACTATGAAAAAAGTTATGCGTGGTTATACATAAAAAAAAATATATACATACCTAGTCGGTCAAAAATTCGTGCCTTGTATAAAAAATGCCAAGTCGTTATAGAGACACAGATATCTGTATAAAGGTCATTGACTTTTGACATAATGGACGGAACAGCTGTTTTTTATTGCGAATTCACTAATTATTTCCATACACTAACTTGAGGGGTGACTTAGTTACCGCCGAGACGGCTGATTACATCAGAACAGAAAGATGAAAGCCGTTTTTAAAGGCATGAATTTTAAATTTCTTCAACGTATTCTGTGACAAGGGGAACTTGGGGTGTTATTCTCTACTCTATCATTTTGTGGTAGTGTAACGAGATCGCGTTACTGTTTTTTTAGCGTAGTCTTCGTATGAAATGACCTAAGTGTTTTTAATCGACTTCCAAAAAGGAGGAGATTCTATTTTCGTCAGTGTGTATTTTTTTTCTTTTGTTTATCGATATTTTCACCAGTTGTGAACCGAATCAAAAAATTATTTTTCACTTCGAAAGAGTATACTTTCGAGGTGATTTCTTTTAAATTTTATTGAATCCGGCTGAGCCGCTTTAAAAATCAACAATAATGTAAAAATTGTATACATCAATTCGAGCGAATTATTCGAACTTTGTACACGGTGGACGTCGGTTTTGTATTTTTTTTTTTTGATTGAATGTAAGTAGAATTCGACTTCATTTAAACCATATCCCTAGTATCTAGCCCTAGTTTTAGAGATTTTTGAGCGCCTGGCAGTCTCTGGCATGGCATGGCATAAATGTTTAAATTTATATCATCAGAGATAACTTTGAGTAAAATGTTATGGCAAGACAGATTATTTTACAACTACAATGCTATATAACTAATTTAGATAAGTTATTATAGTTTAGTGATATTATTTTAATGATTTTAAGTAAATTAAATATTAACGTAATGACTGTCGTGAATTTTGTAATCATAACGCGAACGCGTTACATAGCTTTGTCGTTGAAAATAGCTCCCCTGGTAAAAGTAAAATCTGGTGAAGGAGGCACCTGGCATGCAGCTCAACAGCTTGTTGTGTGCAAGACGAGTGTTCATGAATTTTGATGGTGATTACGCTCCTTGTAAGAATTAATCGATCGCGGTTCGCGTGGTGGCGGGTTTTTGGTGATGAGATGGAAAACTAGTTGGACTGCATTGCTGAGGGTTGTAAATGACGTTGTAGAGGACTCTCGCACTAATTTTACCCGAATGTAAGTGAATAAAGACGTATATTGCATGGCAAGCAGGGCCAAACTATCACGAAATCATGCGCTCTTTTTTTTTCAGAATTCCTCAAAAATATGCAGAATACTAAAGAAAGTAAATCCCAATATGATTTTATTCTAATGCAATTTCAATTTAATTACAATATAAACATTTTTACTAAAAATAAAAAAGTGTAAAATTTGTATAGTTTGGCAATTACTATTTGTGTTTCTTTTTCTGTAATTTGTATTTTGACTATGGTCACAACATAGTTTTTTATATATCATAGTTTGGTGTCAGTAATCTAACGTTGGACCGACCACGTTACATAGGATTCGAATTGGCGACTGGCACTACCGAAATTGGAACGTGTGTGAAGGTTTTTACACTTTTTACCCATAACCATTTTGAAACCAATATCATTTACAGTACTGTACCAGCCTTTTTTAATAGTCCACTGCAGGGCGAAGGCCTACACACGCAGGGTGATTGGGCCATATCCACCACGCTGGCCCAATGCGGGTTGGTGGATTCACATACGCCATCAAATCTCTTCTACGGACATAATTATGTAGGTTTCCTCACGATGTTTTCCTTCACCGAAAAGCCAGTGGTTTGAAATTCCGTAGATAAATTCCAAAGAGGTCATTGGTACGGGCCCGAGATTCGAACCCTCGACTACACGATTGGTAGGCGGGTGTCACTACCACTGGGCCACCACGGCTTATCATTTACAGTACTTTATTATTATATACTACGGGACTAATCGCGCAATAAATTTACGAGATAAATAAATACCTCATCATCCCGACGTTTCGATTAGTCCCGTAGTGTATAATAATAATGTGTTCAAACCGCGATAGTTTAAAAACAACATTTACAGTACTGTCATGAATAAATTCATCTTCGTTATTAGCTTGCTTTGCTAATGATCTCATAAGAACTCAAGAAGATAACAAGCTCTTAAACAAAGTCAGACCGTTAACCAAACTTATCCAGGATTACCGGGAGCCGTCTAATTCGCCTGTCCCAGGGTCTGGCTTAACGCCAAGGTCAATAAACCCTTCTGTTTATCCTCCACCAGCCTCAGGCATAAACACAATCAAATTTCAATCTATTTCATACGTATGTATGATATAAATTCGCCTGCAAGCAAATCGTATGTAAATAGGGGTGTATCCTAAACAAATATACGGGGTGTCGCGGTAGCATCCTGGCAATCGTAAGCTGACTGTTATAAGATGCGCTCCGTAGTTCTTTTAGCTCCGTCATAGTGTATACTGTTTTAAAGGTCTTGTTACAATAGTTTAGACAATGTTTTTGATTTTTAAACAACTTTTTAGCTATAATGAGCGTACTGCGCTCTGTGTGCGGACGTGCCTTGGAATTTTATCGAATTATTCCATCTTTGAAATTAATATGTTTGTCGGTTCAAACCTCTGGTTTACTTAAAATAAGTCTGTGTATACATTCGCGATTATTACCGACTTACCAACATATTACAGAGCAAGAGCCAGCGGCCCCCAGGCCTTCGGTAAAGTATAAAAGCTGTAAGTTTCTCAAAGTATGTCCCCAACACAGGTAAGAACGAACCCCGTCTATGAAACTTGGGTCGCGGTGGCTTTCGCAGGTATCAGGTAATATAGGTATGTAAAATTGTGTGTTGAATTCGGTAAAGTATAAAACTCCGTTTTTACATATTTTACTTATAATAATACTAGAAGTCACCTTGCCGAATGCCAGACACTTTGTACGGTTGCAACCCTCTGCCAGACACCCTTAAAGTAACTATACTTACGGTAGGTATAGTATAAAAGCTGCAATTTATATATGTTATTAGGAGAACTATCAAATGATGTTTTCTCAATAGCCAGACAGTTTCAGTAGTTCCTTTATGTTGCCAGACACATCAAAAGTCTAATGTAGGTACGAGCGCGAGGGATAAGTATATGTGTTAGCGAGTGCCAGTGAAATACCGCGTTCGATCCATTGCGACGTTTTACTGCGCATAATCTATCATTTATTGTATACTAGTTTTTACCCGCGGCTTCGCCCGCAGACGGAATATATCATTATAATTTTTTTTTTATCAAAATGTACAAATGTTTACGTCCGGATTTTCTGGACAAGATGTAGACTGTAATGCTCCTGATTCAAAAACGAAGGTTGGTTGTGATATTGAGAAAGATTCTGTGAATGAAGGTGGTGAATGAGACTGTTCTTGAGAAGTTGAAGGTTATGGTTCCGTTGATTGAGAAGATGAACTTTGGTCTGATGTTGTTGGAGGTTCGGGTGTTGATTTTGTTGTCAATTCAAGTGTCAAAGGCGTGGTAGCAGATGAGGCGTCTGTAATTACACTAGTTATTTGATTCTCAACACTTTTTTTTGAAATTATCGGTTCAGAAGAGTAATATTGGCTATTCAGTCCTGTGAATATTTTATGACATTCGCGGTGATAACCACGGATGGATGGATGGATGAATGTATTGATGTTTATTACTCTTTCACGCAAAAAACTACAGAACGGATTGTGATGAGTCTTTGAAATAATATAGCTTATATATCAGAATAACACATAGGCTATAAATTATAATGATAAATTTATCGCGGCTTGGCCGCATACGCAATTGCGTATGCGGGCCAAGCCCCGAGTAAAAACTAGTATACAATAAATGATAGATCATGCGCAGTAAAACGTCGCAATGGACCGAACGCGGTATTTTACTCGCACCCGCTAACACATATATCCCTCGCGCTCGTACCTACATTAGACTTTTGATGTGTCTGGCAACATAAAGGAACTACTGAAACTGTCTAGCTATTGAGAAAACATCATTTGATAGTTCTCCAAATAACATATATAAATTGCAGCTTTTATACTATACCGTAAGTATAGTAACAATTAAATATACTTTAAGGGTGTCTGGCAGAGGGTTGCAACCGTACAAAGTGTCTGGCATTCGGCAAGGTGACTTCTAGTATTATTATAAGTAAAATATGTAAAAACTGAGTTTTATACTTTACCGAATTCAACACACAATTTCACACACCTTTATTACCTAATACCTGCGAAAGCCACCGCGACCCAAGTTTCATAGACGGGGTTCGTTCTTACCTGTGTTGGGGACATACTTTGAGAAACTTACAGCTTTTATACTTTACCGAAGGCCTGGGGGCCGCTGGCTCTTAGTCTATTATGTTCGTCTGCATGTATTTTTTTGTGTATTTTCATCGATATTTTCGCCAATTGTGAACTTTTTTAGTTCGAAAGGGTATGCTTCCGAGATAGTCCAATTTAAATTTTATCGAAATCGGCTGAGCTGTTTTGATAAATTTAAAATTATTTATTATCACATGATACAAATTATACAATTGTTATGCAGACACTATTTTCCAAACTGGGTACAATAAAGCACCCGTATCTTAGGACCTACGTCTATCATCAATAATGTACATGGTCTCATCGATTCGTGAAAACTACATAGTTCATAAAAGAGATGTTAAGAGGAGATAGGTCCTTTTATGTTTTTTTTACGCCTAAAGTTTCATAAAACATGGGTCATGATTGAAATGTTCCAAGACTCATTCGAATGCGTAGTTTTTTCGCGCAGTTTCTTTTTTTTTATTGGGGACTTTGAAATTGGCCGATTTCGATAAAATTTAAATGGTTAAATTTTATCGAAATCGGCTGAGCCATTTTCGATAAATCAACAATAATGTGAAAAATGCTACATTGATCCATGCGAAATATTCGCGAATTCTGTACACGGGTGAAGTCTATGTCTATGAAGTCATGCTAATTTTTGCAAAAAATAATCTTGTGTAAAGACAAATCGATATAATATATTGTATTTGAACCTACACACTGGAAGACGGTTTTGCGATTTTTTGCGAAAAATAATTATAATAAAAATAAATAAAATAAAGTATTTTATTAAAAATAACCTAAGCTGTTAAATGCCGACGAGTAATTTGCGACACAAAATTATGATAACCAAAATATCAAATTTTATTTTACATCGCTGTTATTTTAAGCACAGAAACATAAAACCAAAAATATTATTGGCTCCAAACTAATTCCACAGAACTTAACACGTCGACACCTCAATACATTATGGCTCCAAAATATTGGTTCCCAAAAGTTCGGAACAGATTTCATCGATCACATTCTTGCCCACTGCACACACTGACACGTAAGCATATGCAGCATACGATATTTATAGGCCATGTTTAGGCATTTCGGCTCGAAGGCTCACGTTTCACCACGATGTCAAAGACGAAACTCAAACCAAACTCAACCCTATCTCAACTGCATAAGGGTTTGTAATCTGCAGGATTTTCTTGGTGTAGTTGTATTGCCAGTGAAGCATAAAGGTCCCCCATTCATGTCCCGTGAAAGCCTGTCGCATAGACAAGGAGACAGAGTCGCCGTAAAAATGATTTATACAAGGCGAGACGGCTTATCGGGTGTTGTCGAACTTTTTAAAGAGGTAGATCGTGCTGGGATAGAGGCGAGGGGTATTGATTTGTGACTATTGGAATGTTAAGCATTTTATATTTATGTATATTTTTTGATTAACAGCCGGTACGTCTATAGGTGAAGTGATGACAGGGGTTATACCTACTCATACATTTTATTGACGCTCGACCAAGACCGATCGGGCAGACACACAGGGTTATACCTGTGGTTATACCTAATCAAGTAGCATCCTTTCAGGGGATTATTATGTACATCAAAACTAACAACTTTTGTTCTGCAAGTTTCGTTAATACTAAAAAAAAAATGAAATTGTTGTCCCATACAAAAATATCGTTCCCCCGCGACAAAATTTATGGAACAGCTGATTTTTTTTGAGTTTTGACAAAAGACTTAGAACAGAAGTTGTTAGTTTTGATGTACAGAATAAGCCCCTAAAAGGATGCTAATTGATTAGGAATAACCCTGTATGCCTGTATAAGTACCTAAGTTTAAGAAAAACAATTACTGATATGAACTTAACTAACATGAATTACTGAAGGCCCAATTTTAAACGCGCAGGCGCCTTTTGCCTCTCATTGTAGTAAAAAAATATAATGTTCCTGTTTCTTTTTCACTACATATATGCATTTGAAAGAGAGAACAATATTATTATAAATTGCATTAAAATTATGATAGCGCCTTTGAGATTGGGGGCCTTGAATATGTTGAAAAAAGGAAGACATTCGCTATTTAATTTTACTGAATGTCCTGAAAAATGAAGTCGATTCAATATTCCAAAACACTTAAAGCGTAAACTAACCTGATCCCTCCGCATTAACCGGCATGTTTATCGAGTTATCGTGTAATATTACGGAAGCAATAACGCAAATCTATCGCGTCTCAGATCTTGCCCCTCATTGGGTCTCAAATATCAGTTCAAAGTGTATTCGGAAATTAGATTCAGGCGGGGGCAAGGTTTATTAACTTTCGTATGTGAGCGCTATCATCTTGTTACGCTCTATTTGTGATGGTGCCATTTTGTGAATGTGGGCCAGTCGGGTGTTGTTGCTTTTTAGGGCTCACTTTGAACATAATTTGTGTATTTTTTTTACGTACCTTTGATCGGCAGTGGGATTCCTCTGGGTAATAACAATATTTTACTTATTGAAAAATTGGTGTTTAGTATAAGATAAATAGATATTTGCGGAAGTAAATATACTGCTTATTTATTGTATATTTATTTATTATTTGTTTCTGTCATAGGCAAAGTACTAAGCCAAACAGGGAGCGATTCAGTACATACATCATTGAGAACATTATTTTGTATGGAGTTATCCGGGAATTTGAGAAATTACCTTTTTAACGTTTCGAGTTTTAACCTTTGAAAATAATGTTATATTTTTTGCTGTTTTGATATATTTTGTCTATTCCAAGATGCCAATTTTGTTTCGCACACGTGTTTTATTCTCAAATTCTAAGTTACCTAATCCCTGCCCTAGTAAAAATTGTTCGTAATGATTACCTGAGTCACCACTTTTTGGCTAAGTATACCTACTCTTTCTGAATAACCCTATACTTTTATCGTTACAAACGGTTTTGCCATGGTAACAACATTGAAATCACTAATAAGTTGATACCAAAAAAATTACTTTTGAAGTTAATGGGACCACCACACTTGGGCAAAATCAAAATCAAAAATATTTTATTTCAGATATAGGATCCATAATTCCACGCACACACACAACTCAAACCTCCAGCATACCTAATATTCGTAGCCTTTAGCACCTTAAGTTGAAACTTTGAGAAATAGACTGTTTCGCTCCACCTCTGCCTTAACCCTAGGGGTTAACGTTTAATCATCCTCGATCGGTTGCAAATGCACGCGTAACGATGATGGATGACCGACACGTGGCTGCGGTGGGTGATGACCATCCTTTATCGTTAGGAATGTCTTGCAACTTGACCAACCTGGCCACAAAATGAAAACTACAAAACTCACAAAGTTCAGAAGTTAAGCTTCTACAATGTACGCTTGAGTTACACTCACATTAAAGACAGAATAGCAAAAGGGAAGAAATACGGAGCGAAATCATAGCGGAACGGTTTGTAACGTTGGTGGTAATACGAGTAAATGTATCCTTTCATACAGAAAAAGCAGATGAAAAGCGACGCGCTGCGTTCTTGTTAACCCGCGTTTTGAAATACGTTTGTAGAACTATTGGGTTCACAAGGTATCCTTCTTGAAAAATAGATCATTTTGATTGCTACATCTTAGCTTTAACCCTAGAGTCTTTAGGGGTAACCATTTAATCATCCTCGATCGATTGCAAATGTAGCGTGGTAATGATGATGGATGACACGTGGCCGCGGTGGGTGATGGCCATCCTTTATCGTTAGGATTATCTTGTAACTTGACCAACCTGACGTATTATACTTCAATGAACCTGGCCACAACACAGAGGTACTGAGGTTAAACTTTATTATTTAACCGTCTCGGTCGAGCAACATACACATAAACGTCGCTAACGAACACAATCTTGAAATATGTTGTAGGACACTACTGTTTTTAGCTGTATTGTATTCTAGTTAAAATGTGTAAAAATACGCTAATTTCAATAGTCTGTTAATTTTGTATCCATGAGCGATGTGTTTGTGTCAGTTAGTCGAGCGTAGAATATTTTATCTATAGTTACATACAGAACTTAAGCTTTGTTATTTTGGTGTTGAGTGTCTGGGCTGTCAAGTCGACTGCTAAACTAAAACCATCAAGCGACAATGGTCAAGCATATACAAGAGCGTGATTAAATTCCATTCAACCTCTGACTGACTTCATCATGTCTAGCTGTGGGCATGCTACAACAGAAACGATGATGATTTTCTTTACCTTCCATCCAATATCTTTCAATCTTCCTCGGTTGTAAATATAAACAAAGTGTTACCACATAGGGTTCAAGTAACTCCCTATTTAATCTACAGCTCGCACGCACGGTAGCGTCTAAATCGAAACGGATCGGGCAATCAAGAGCGATCACAGCACGGGCCGGCCGATTCGATACGATATCTCGATTCATTAATCACATCGATTTAACGCGGCCGCCCCTTGCTACTAGGTCCTTCTGACGAGGTTGCTTATTAGTGACTATCAAGAAACGCGGATAAAATGTTCAGGCAAGGCTCATAAGCCAATGACAGATTCAGTGTTTGAGACGCCCATTCTTGAAGTCTAATATTACTTTACTTCAGGTAGTAGGTGCCTACAATCAAGAGTGACCACAGCGCGGGACGGTTGAATTAATACCTACGATATATCGATTATAATAGATCCAACCGTTTATTTTCATTTTGACAGCACCAATAGAACGTAACTGCGTCATGTTACGCAAAAGTTCACTTTTATTCGAGGTTTATTCCTATCGTGTGTAGCCATATAACGTAAATTTTTAAAAACGTTTATTATTTGATGTAATAAAAAAACTACTGCACTTATGGACTCAATTTGTCAAAGATGATTATTATACGGGATCAAGGAGCAAACTTAGCCAGTAGTCATATTTTTAAAACCTCGCATTTAAAAGTGAACTTTTGCGTAACATGACGCAGTTACGTTCTATTGGTGTTGTCAAAAAGAAATAAACGGTTGGATCTATTATAATGCATCACATCGATTTTAAGCGGCCACCTCCTGCTACTAGACGAGGTAGGTATAAGGAGGTATAACAGAACTATCGAGGATCACGAACAAACACAAACCTACATTAGACCGAAAATTGTACCAAATATTTAAGGCGATGGCAAAATTCGATGGGAAATCTAGACGAGTTAAGTCAACTTTTCCTGAAAATTACAATAGGGATCTATCTAATCGGAATATCCAAACTCAAAACCACGGAACACCCGAAGACAGCATTTTTCAGCCAGCTAGTCCAGCCTTTTGTTCTGATATTACTAAAACGGGACCTATAATTTAACGTGTCATATCAGCTATCGCCGTAGCGCTGAGTCCATTGTCTTCATTGGTTGGTGATCACAAGGCGACCCAGTCAAGAACTTACAAGCGCTACATACGAGTCTAACCCGGATGTTCGATATTTTTAAACGGTTTCATTTCACTTTATTATCGTTTCATTTAGTAACTACAAAGCTTAATTAAAAACCTACTTCATTAACCAATCAGTTATAGCAACGCCACAGAACGAGAAACAACATCGGTCCTCTCGCCCATCATTGGCAAAATTACCAAAAAAACATTCCCATTAGCAACCGCAGCCAGGGCCGGCCGGGGCGTGGCAGGTCTTCGCCCCCATTAGTTGCAGCCCCACCTAAATCCGTACTTATTTTAATCACTTGTACCCTGCTGGCTTTTATCATGCGTGTTGTTGATGGGCTGTACTTCCAACGCCACAATAAACAACCTTAACACCTTCATTCACAGTCACTTTTCCCGTACACAAGTCACCCCCATTTTGCAAAACAGGAACATAATGTAGATAGGAAGGAAAGCCTCGAAGATGAGGATTTTTTCTAGGCTCAAGGCACTGTTTTTGTGGAGTTTCTTGCAGGGATTGTGATGAGTTCTGTAAAATTATAAGCAATTTGGTCTTATTACCGAGCTTGCTGCGCCCCGGAGCTTTTTCATTTTCTCTACCAAAAGAAATATAGTCTAGGTATGGTAAAAGCAATTCACTATGTCGTGTACTGTCTACTTCATTCGTGGAAAATAAAAATATTACATTTTTCGGCTCCGCTACTGCGATAGTCGTCTTGAAATCTGAATGGCTTGTTTCCACGAGACTAAATGTTGTGCTCATAGCACCAGAAATACAGAAAAACTTGCGTTTTTTAAATTATTATTTAGCTACCTCTACAATTAATCTTAATCTTAATTATAACAGCAATTTAGAATATTCTTGTTTCTTTTTCACTATTTTCAACATTCAATAGAGAGAACACTTTTATGTTGCTATTAAATTTTATGCCTATTAAGCCCGATTACAGAGCCGCCAGCGTAAATTTAATAGCAACGTAAACAGCCTTCTCTCTATCGAATGCCTAAAGTGAAAAAGAAACAGAACTATGCTATTTAGCTAATATAATTACGATGGCGCCTCTAGAAAAGAATGTAAATATAAGTATTTATTTGTTTTATTATTAGATACCATTTAATTTCAATTTAGTTGTTACTCTACATTTCATTAAATAATAATATTATAGTAAAATATGAGGCGCCTTTTGTTTTCTCATAGAGGTGATGAAAAGTAGAGTGCCACTCGGGCGTAAAATATATTTTTGTCTCGGGCGACGTACTTTGAATCACTCGCTACGTTCAGGATTCTACTCTAGAATCCCTCACTTCGCTCTGGGTTCAAAAAAGCGCCCTCGCCGTAAAAATATTATTTTGCTCCCATATGATACAATCTACTGTTCTTTAGAGTGACAAAGTTATTCACTAATTTACGATAAGCTAGATGTCCTGAAAGAGTTATCCTCTACTTTTCCAAGCCTACGGCTGATATGAAGACGATGATAGTGATAAATTTAAAACTATAACCTTTAGTTTTTAGCCGCAATATTATAAAGTAGATAATTTTATTACTCACTAGGCAAAAATATCTATATTTATGCGGAAAAAATGCCCAAAATAAGAACTTTCTTCGGCTGAGCTGTTTTCTCATGGCTCAGAGAAATACCAAGTCAAAATATTTGTCTTGTCGTGCCCCTTTTTATCTCGGCAAATATTTTCGCGAGTAAAACAATTTTCCTTGTTAAGGATATGCTCGTCGGCGCCGGTGGGCCTTGTACAGGGTTATTTTGTAATTAGCTAACAACCTCTCACTCAAGTTAACTTCCATAATACGATACGCTTATATTTTTATAAATTGAGTTTGTAATTGTTTTAAAAAGCGTAGGCAAGTCAAATTTCCACCATTTTTGTAACTATTAAAGTGGATTGTGTTTTATTTACTAGTGCGAAAATAGCGACGTGTTATAGAAAACTTTATTGACTTGGAAAAGTCAATGAAATTTGTTTGGATCAAAAAATATTAAAGTAACGGCGTACTTAAAAGAATAGTACCTACGCTAAAAAGTACTCTCTCTGGAAAAGAAACCCACTAATTAAGACTACTAGAAATTACTAAACAGGGTGGAAAGCTGACGCCAACCTTCGATTTGGCCTTCTGTTTCCTTCAAAGCCTTCGACATATTATTAATTTAATAAATAAAAATATGTCGAAAAATAAACAAATTTAATCACGAAAAGTAAAAGAAACGATAGATACATCGTGAAGAAAATCGGAAAATCGAAACGAAGGTCCTATCAATACTACGAGTTCAGCTGATTTTATGAGACCTTGGATTTCTCCAAAAGAGGATTCATCTGGGATACATGAATGAACAGGCCGTGTCGAATATAAATATAAATTTAATTTTTGTTTTAGTACTGGTATCTCCTATCTTATGTCAATGTCAACGAGCAGGCATAGTTGAAAATTGTTGATTGATATACGATTTTTACGACGATCTGATTATTGCAAGTTAAAATTAATAGAAAGAGTTAAAAGTTACAGTGTATTTGTTCTAGACAAGTGCTACATATCCCACAACTTTTAGGGATTGTCAGTCTGATCTTCGATAATTATGGGTAGTGGGAAACGTTCTTTAATGACCTTCTTATTAAGTTTTCTGTAGTCAACACACAATCTTCGTGAACCATCTGTTTTATCGGCCAATACTATGGGAGATGCGAAGTCAGACTTACTAGGTTGTATTACTCCATCATTTAACCATTATGTTACTTGTTTTTCTACTAGCTCTATTTCAGGTGATATGCGTCTTGGGTTTTGATATACAGGGTCTTCGTCGGTTAGTATTATTTATAATTCCACGTTGCTTTCTTTCTTCTTTTCGCTAGGCTCGTATTCTTCACACATTTAATAAGTAAAGCTAATTTAATTAGTTATGTACAATTTTCTAAAACATAATTTTAGAGCAACCTGTATCTTAATAGCTATTCATGATAGTATGATAGTAGTCAAAATAGCTTGAATAGCTATATTGATTAGTCTAATGTCAAAATAGCATGAATGATTTCTTTATAAAGTAATGAATAATTACGTCCTATATTTATTTTTATTTAGTTTGTTTGAAAATTTAGATTTTTCAATTTTAGGATATTTTTCGGTTAAGTATTTACTATATTACTTACTTACTTACTCCTCTGGAGCAACGACCCAAAATGTGTCTTGGCCTCCGACACCAGAGAACGCCATTGGTCACGGTCCAGCGCTGTTTCTTCCCACTCGTCCGCCTGGAGCTCACGCAGGTCGGACCGCACGGCGTCAGTCCGACGGTATCTGGGCCGACCGACGGGTCGGCGGCCGCTTGCTACTCCAAGATAGGCCTTCTTGACACTGCGATCCTCCCCCATCCTCAGCAGATGGCCCACCCAGCGAAGTCTTTGGGCCTTAGTTTCTCCTATGATATTGGGTTCAGCGACCAAATCCTCTACGAGTATGTCGGCGTTCTTCCTTACTCTCCAGCTACCGTCCTCTCGTTGGGTTGGTCACAGAATTTTCCGCATTATTTTCCTCTCTGCTACTAAGAGTTTATTCTCTTCTTTTAGGGTTAATGTCCAAGCTTCACTCCCATACATCAAGATCGGTCTAATGAATTAACTATATTACTGAATATATAATTGAATTTACTATATTACTGGTGGGTCAAATTTAATTTCGGCGTCAGCTCTCCATCCTGTATAGTGGGTAGATTTTTTAAAGTCGTTGCTAGCCTAGCTACCTGACAGCGTAGAAGTTTTCTAATTAATTACCAATAAAGTAACCCTGTATATTCAAGTGATTTGCGTAAGGCAGATCATAGCAAACTAGTTAGCAATAGCGCGGCAACAAGTCATTAATTTTTTATACAAATCTATCATGTAAATGCAATGAATAAGGGTTTTTTGTGAGCGGCTATTTTGCTCTGAAATAAATTGAGCAATGAGCAAGTTAATTACTATTTGAAGGTATATTTAGATAATTATAATGTTTGAAAATATCCTGCTTGTAACGACATTAGCTTTATTTTGAATTATATAGAGTATTCTTGTATCGAGCTTGAGACAATTTGATCTCCGAAGTCCATGAACTACCAATATGTGTATAGCTCAGTGGATTTCCAAATCGGTAGGTAGATTGGAAGCGGTCTGCTTCCTGTGATTATAAGTTCTTTATCAAGTTGATTCCCCTGTGCTCTCTATAGGCCGCGCCACACAAGTTAGCGGCTGTGAAGTTAGCTACAAGCAGCGCAACTTACGGCTTTATGTGAGCTTCAGTCAGGATTGGATATTGCGCAGTTTGTACTCTTAGATAACTTCACATCCGCCAACTTGTGTGGCGCGGCCTATACCTTTGCTTATGACCTATGTCCTTCATGTGGTGTAAAGAGATCTTCGGCATCCATGAAAATATGATAGGTATCTATTCCTCATAGAGATCTTTGAAAATTGGACTATTTTTTTATATTATTGGCTTTTTTGCGTACTTATGTATTGGGATGTTTGAGACAATAGTGTACAGTTCGCACCTCGTAAATAAAACTTGCGCGATAGTAGATATTTTGTCACTGAATAGTTGCGACTATACTCATCGCTACAGTTTTGCACAGAACAATCTAGGTTTGGATTATTTAGCACGACCTGAGAGTTTCATTTCTATATACATTTAAGGACATTTTCATTTTAGCAGTACAATACAAGACATTGTACACCTCTCCCATCGTCCTCAGCCGCGGTCTCCTCAATAAGTTCTCACAAATAAGAACAATAAAACAACATAATAAACTACACACTAAATCGGAATACCAAAGGTCTGGGATTCGCTTAGACAAAGGTCCGGCGTCGCAATTTGCGGCCCGCGCCCGACGGAATACCCATAAATCTCCACATAAACATATTTAGACCCTAACTCCAACGAAAGAAGCAAAGCAAAGATATGCGGATGGGTTTCGCGAGGTAGGATGTGTCACCTCGATCTACTTATATATTTATTCTTCTGGCACAGTGATCCAATTTGAGTCTTGGAACCCAATTTTCGAAAATGATTTATAAACGCTTGCTATGCTATCAATTCAATTCAATTCAATGCAATTCAATTTTCAATTCAATTTTCTTTATTTCTTTTATTTATTAAAGTTTACAGTTACAGTTTTCACTATTACACCAGAGTAGAAGCCTTGAAAAATAATGAAAAGTGAAAAAAAAATAGTAGGATGAAACCTATTAGAAAAGGAGGGGAATATTATAAAAATAAAAGGAAAAATAATTTACGGGCGATCTGAGGTCGGGAAGGGGATGGAGGGGGGGTTTTAAGGGTAAAAAACGGTTTTTCTCAATTTCCGGCAAAACTAAAAGTCCTATCGAAAAAAGTCAAATGGCAAAGTTGTAGGTAATAAAAAGATCTAAAACTTTTACATTGACACTTTTTTCACATAACCTCAAAATTTATGTGAAAAATCCAAAAAACCAAATATTTAAATAACCGTAAATTATTTTTCCTTTTATTTTTATAATATTCCCTTCCTTTTCTAATGGGTTTCATCCTACTATTATTTTTTTTGGTTGTATAAATTATCGACCCTGGCCTATATTACGTTACTTATTTTTATAATTGTTAATACAATCAACTATCCTCGTCGTCACGCATAAGTTCTATTAGAATTCGAGCCACCTGTCCAAAAATAGAGTTAGCCTCCAACACTAGAATGCCACTGATCCCGGTCCAGCATTGTCTTCATCCACTCGCACTGAATTGATCGAGCAAGGACCTAATTTGACACGAAACTGCGTAATCAACTCCGCGTAATTCTAATAAATATACATTCTTTTATATCTTAGGTATCTTCTGGGTAAGCGTGCTACATCCTAGACCGCATATCTGCTTAACATCAGGCAGTGTGTAGTCAAACGCAAACCTATTTGAAATATCTTTCAGAGTACAAAAATTGTTCATAAGCTCGCATACACTGCTGTGTTCTACAAATTCTACAATGTATGTTTCGTAAACATGCATTTTACAGTGTAGGTATTCGTATTTGCTACTTATAAGTCTAGGTCTCTATATGTATAGAGTTAGAGGTTGTAAGCTCATTGCCATATTTGCTTAGAGAAGAACAAACCAACAGCTCTGCTCGTTCACGATTGTGTTTTGTTTTTCACCAAACAAATGCGCCATAACAGCAATAGACTGACGGTTTACTATGCTCTGTAGCCGTAGGTGTAGGCTCGCAAATCTCTGCTCCGTTAGCTGGAGTCTGGTCCTAAATCTCCACAAAACCAGATTTACAGGGCGATAAATAAGCAATATCATCAAAACTGATTTAACTGCTTATAGGATACGTAATGTGCTTTGGCGTTTTGAATGACAGTCACTCCGAATCACCGCAGACTGTTCAGCCCTCGTAAAAGATCAATCAATAAAATGATTAAGTGTTCCTCTTTATTCGGTTTATATTTTTCGGGCTCGGCCTGGTTTCCCTGATTTTTGGTAATGCTATCTCAAAGGTTTTTTTTTCTAGGATTAAACGTAGTCTATGGCACTCTCCGACCTTTTTAACTATGTCATATCCATGCCAAATATCAAGTTGATCCATTGCTCTGTTGTTGCCGTGTGAAAGAGAACAAACAAACCATCAAGAATTCTCTCGGATTTATGATTTTAGTAAAGAAATAAGGATTTCTTTTTTGGTTTAGAACAGACTAATTTTTTGTGAGTCCTACTAAAGCAGGCGCCAGCGTCTCTAAGTTGAATAGAATTCTAGATACTCTATCTTCTAAGTAGATGATAAACAAGAAAATTGATATCAAGTAAACATCTTAGCAGACAGTTGAACGACCGCGATTCAAAGGAATATCTTGGTACTTCCAACGAAGTAAATCTGACATAAAAGCAATTTCGCAAAGTTATATTTTTGCTATTGAACCCTAGTTGGTTTGTGCGGTCTACATTTTGAAAGTTCCTGAAGTAGAGACCACCGAGACTTTTTTCAAATTTATTCTTATCATTACTAATATATTTAATATATATATAAATCCGAAAGTGTATTTATTGATTTGTAAGTTCCACTTTCACGCAACAACGGAGCAACAGATTGAGCTGCTAGCTTAGCATACAGGACCACGACAACAGTTTATCGACGTGTGCAAAGGTGACAGATATATGCTTCATCATAACTCTGTCACGTTCTGACACGTCGATAGTATTATTTTATGGTCTGTATGCTAAGCCCGCTGATTTTCGACGACGTAGTTTGAAAGACGGAAATTGACATAAACTACGTTTTATCCCGATAAAATAAAAGGTTCCTATGGGATAGCACAAAAATCAAAATATTACGCGGGTGAAGCCGCGGGCAACTAGTTTACTATAGGTTTGCGAGGAGAGTTCAAGTCTCATTCGACAAAAACCTGATGACTTTGATGACAGCAGATATAGGTAGCCTTCCTTGCTCTTAACTGATGATAAAATAATCGATGCTTTTAGAGGCTGCATAACATAACCAAAGAACAATCAAAGAAGAACGTAGAAGTCTGAGTGTAGAAGAACCAAAGTTACCGACAGCCCAACGGATTGGCTAGCTTAAATGATAGAGGGCAGGGCACATAGCACGGAGGACTGATGTCCGATGGAGTCGAAAAGTTCTCGAGCGGAGACCATGTAGTACCTACCGGCAAGCGCAGCGTAGGACGTCCACTCACAAGGTGGACGAACCACCTCATTAATACTGCAGGATAGCGTTGGAAGCAAGCCGTCACTAACCGCGGTCTATTATCTTTAGGGGAGGCCTATGTACAGTAGTGGACGTCCTATGGCTGAAACGAACCAACGAAAGTGTGGCTGCATGCTCAATGCTCTCACAGACTTTTCTGGAAATACTTGCATAACTTGCTTTTTGTTTAAGGCGCTATAGTATCAGCGTAATTTTTCGTGTGAGGGGGTGAAAACCAATACGTCCTCCCCGCATGCAGTGCGGCGCCGCGCCACGACGCAGCGCGCGCGCGGTGTAGCTATCTTACAATCAACCGCGTTCGCACTAGGTATATTAGCGTGTGCGCTGTTTTTTAGTAGTAGTTTTGTAATTTGCTTGTGCACTTTAGATGCAAGCCGAATTCTATTTACTTTCGTAGCCGACTGCACGTAGCAGCATCAGACTATAACTTCGTCGGACGAGAGCTAGGAGCTAATGAAAAGCGCTGCGGCAGACTACGCGTCGCTAGCTACAGTATTGTTTTTGTCAAAATACTCTGAAACCGGCAGTGGCGCAGCGGCACTGAAGTCTACTGCTGCTGTCTAACAGTCGGCTATCGAATTATACCTTTCTTGTAAATCTATAGGGAAAGTCTAGTCTATTTAGTCTATATAAGTCCTACAGCTGATATGATGATAATGATTCTGTCTCGATATTGTCTACTTAGCTACCATTTACCGAGCCCTGCATATGTCGGCTTGACTCATTCGCACGGATCGATCCTAATAGCTAGTTATGCTCGGGACGCCACACTCGGATTTATGTGCTGTAATAACTCGTTAACACACCCACTTAGATTACGTGGCAGGCTGTCTACGAGGACGTACTGAGAGCTGTTTAATTTGGGGATCTTGGCCCCGATTGTGTTGTACATAAATGTAAATGAGCTACCTACATTGTGATTAATAACCTGGTTATCCACTGTATCCCTAAATATTTGATAATTAAATAGTATTTTAAATGTCATTGCTAAGCTGTATGAAGACTCTGCTAGCAGATTTGGTTCGACGAGTTTGAGTCGGACAGACTCCCCTGTTTTAGGGTTCCGTACCCAAAGGGTAAAAACGGGACCCTATTATTAAGACTCCGCTGCCTGTCCGTCAGTCTGTCACCAGGTTATATCCAGCCAGTCTATACCAGCAAATACTAAAAAAAATAATAATGGGGGGCACTTGGTCGATTTCATTTCCTTTAACTTTATCTGGAACAAAGGCTAACTGCTTGATGTTTACGCATCACCATATTATGCAAACCATCTACATGATCGTTTGCACATTAGACTCATTGAGTAAAGTGTTGATTCATGTAAAAAATATCACAAATAATAATAAATAATTAACAAAACCAAGCACATGTGTATGAAAAAAAATTAACCAAAAATAATGCCGAAAATATTCTTCGCAAACTACACACATGACGCTTTTAAGTTAATATGTTTTTATTTTCGACACTTCTTGAAATAACGTTTCTACCTTTTTGCTACTCTATAGCTGACTGAATGCCCCCATTTCGCCACGTCCTGATTACGGCCCCCGTAAACGCAAATTTTCAAATTGTTTTATTGTATCGCGTTATTATAGATTCTACGCGGTTGTTCGTTAACCTTTGCCAACTTTCTTTGAAGTAATCACGATGGCTGTGTTGTGGCTTGATGACTTCACTTTAAAAAGGATGACGTTTGAAATAAGTAACAGAATCCTTGTAAACTGAAATTTAGGTCCGTACCATAAACTGATATTTTCCTGCAATCGTTTCAGGCTTTGGTTTATATCGAATAAGTAAATTAAACGAATTACATTATTATTATGTACTACGGGGCTAATCGCGCACTAAAGTTACGAGATAAATAATATAAAAATAATACAAATTATCTACCATAGACGTTATGTTCGTCAGCCGTATATCAGACATGATAAGTCTCCCCTATGGATTTCTAATAAGACCAGCGTGTTTTACTTGTCTTGATTATAGTGTCGGTCTCTCGGTTTACTTAGTCAGTGGACTTCATAAGCTGCGCTCATCGGTACGTGTTCTCCATGGAAGAATTTTACGGCCTCAACAGCCATCAGTTTTTCGTATCATGTGCCCTGTTTCCTGCTACTTTAACTTGCTTATACGCTGTTTTACGAGTACGTCGGAAGCTTTAGGATTATTTAAGACATTTCTTTATTTCAAGAAAATTTTCCTATTTGGCATCTACCATCTACATCTCCCATTACATCGGAGGGTTATAAGTCACGAAGGAATCCCTGTAAGGGAAGGCTGACTTAAATTTTACGATACTATCCGCAGGCAGCGTGGCCGAGTGGTCTAAGGCGCTGGTTTTAGGCACCAGTCCGAAAGGGCGTGGGTTCGAATCCCACCGCTGTCAAACTTTTTTGCCGTATATTTTTCACAATTGGTTTGAACAGATTTATTTAGAAACAATGCATTTTTGTGAATTCTTATGATATCTTATATTTTTTTTTTGTTCCAGGTACTGATTTTAACAATGTTTATGGTACAGCGATTTCGAGGTGGTAAGACTACATATATAAAGCCTAATTATCTGGTAAGACCAATCCGAAGCGGCTTGTATCCAAGGTGGTCCAACGGTTCTAAGCAGACCATCTGTAAGTCCTCCTTGTCGGTGGACTTCCTATGACCTACACTGTTTTTATGTAAACTTCAATATGAAGGCGTGAATTAAACACAAGTTAGTTTTTTTCCACCTGACATCCCTAACCACAGGACATTAAAAGAAAAAAAAATAAGGATCGGACACCAAATGGGAATTTTCCCAGCACTGCAGATAGGCCGGGCCAATTACGACTAGCCATTGCATATTACGCTTTATTCCTAAGAAGTTAAGGTTTAGTAAGATGAGGGGAGGATTTACAAAAACAGGGTCAGAAATCTGTCATTGGATTTGTCTGTGGCATACCTTCGGCGATAGGGGAATTGATGGCTTTTCGGACTTTTGCGGGGTATTTTTTGGAGCAATACTTTTTGTTTTGGAACAGGTACCAACCCTATTTCATTGTTTTATGTGTCGTGTTCGAAATGTTTGATAAATGGAATATTTTTTTTTATTTATTTGGACTCTTGAACAAGTTAAGTGAGAGTAGGTGAAATATGGGGAGAAGCTG
Source organism: Hypomecis punctinalis (assembly GCA_949316475.1). NCBI lineage: Eukaryota > Metazoa > Arthropoda > Insecta > Lepidoptera > Geometridae > Hypomecis > Hypomecis punctinalis. The sequence continues at coordinate 7,328,463 of OX438801.1, read as the reverse complement.
CGGTGAAAGGAATACATTTTTTTTCAATTCATTGTTTATGGTATATTATGTTCCTAGATAAGCCAAATGTGAGAGCCCTTAGTCCAGGTTTTGCGCAGTTTACTTAAACTTTCGCGTTCGCGTGTGGTTCCATACATTTTCGTTAGTTCTTCCTCGTTTCCGCCAGGGGCGCTGTACAAAAATGTATAGAGCCATACGGAAACAAATGTAGTTTCAATTTAAAAAAAACCTGTAAACCTGGTCCTTAAGTACCTAAAGCAACCAAAGTTTTTCATCCAATTTTATTTTAAATAATCCCTTAAAATCTTTTCTATTTATTGCACTATCTCTGAATCTGAATTTTTAGCGACACTCAAAAGCAAACATTTTCTAGATATTAAGCTCGTAACTGTTTTACCAAATTTTTCTATTCCAACGTCAAAATATTTCCTTCCAACAAATTAAATTTAAAACTGTACTGTACTGTACTGTACCAGCCTTTTTAATAGTCCACTGCAGGACGTAGGCCTACCCACGAAGGGTGATTGGGCCATATCCACCACGCTGGCCTAGTGCGGGTTGGTGGATTCACATACGCCATCGAATTTCTTCTAAGGACGTACGCAGGTTGCCTCACGATGTTTTCCTTCACCGAAAAGCCAGTGGTGTGAAAATTCCGTACATAAATTCCAAAGAACTCATTGGTACGGGACCGGGGATTCGAACCCACGACCTCACGATTATAAGGCGGGTGTCACTACCTCTTGACCACCACGGCTCAAACAAATTTAAATTTAAAACAAATTTAAAATATTAAAATATAATTTTCTATATGCGTTGAGCGCGCCCCTGCGAACTAATAAGTTTACAGATGACAGGTGACTGTAGAAGAGAATGCCATATATTATTTTTCTTTTTGGCTCTAAACTATCGCTACTAAACTACTAAAATACTACTAGCGAGTAAAATGAGATCGTAGCTGAACACTACAAGTATTAAATCTCGAAAAGAATGGCTGTAGTAATTAAAAAGTAATTGTGTAAAAGCCGATTGTTTTAGAAATTTTTGATCAGCAATGTATTTAAATTTTATTAAACTGTATCATGTTCAAATGAACTAAGACGCTCAAAGTAAATTCAAATTCTAATAAACATCATAGGTATTTGCTTATCTCGCTCGATTATAGTCACTTACACTGCGATATAGGTCGCGACTCGCTCTTATCGTATTTGTTTACGTTAGCTTTCTAGTTTATCACTCACTAGTATTTACTATTTGCTTAGTAGTGGGAATTGATTTCGTTTTCCTATGTTTATGTTACTAGGAGACTAGGAGATTGGAATGTTTATTTATGCCTATTTCATCGACGTAGGTAATCATTATACGCTTTAACAGAACCTGTACGCGAGTTATTTTGCGGACAACGGTTTGGGAGTTTTGGCGGGAACGAAGAAAAATCATTTTGCGCATTGTACTACGTATTTTGTAAATCTTGTGTTCTATCAGTGATAAATAATTAACGAAAAATTGTGGTATTTCTCTGATTATGCACTGAGAGAAAAACTAACAAAAATATAGTAATCTTTACTAAAATTTTACTAAATCCGAGGACAACAAATGACCTGTAATAAATACAAATCGATTTTTGTAAATGCAATTCGTAGGTATTACAATATCAGTTCTGTTATATATAGTAAGGCCCCAGTAGTTTCAATAGATTAGCTTTGTAATATCTAGTAAAGTCCATAGTACTCTTTACTAAAATGTTACTAATCCCGAGGACAACAAATGCCCTGTTAAAAATACAAATCGATATTTAGTAGGTATTACTAATACCTGTTTTGTTATATCTAGCAAACTCCTTAGTACTCTTTACTAAGATTTTACTAATCCCGAGGACAACAAATGCCCTGTAAAAAATACAAATTGATATTTAATAGGAATTATTAATACCTGTCTTGTTACATGTAGTAAGGCTCCAGTAGATCCAATATATTAGTTATGTAATATCTAGTAAAGTCCTAGTTTTTTCGAAATTTATATCTGTATCATCTAGTAAACACCTAGTAATTTTGATGAATTCGTTTTGTAATATCTAGTAAGCCTTAGTACTTTCGAAAGTTTGGTTCTGTATTATCTGCTAATCACCTAGTAATTTTGATAGATCAGTTTTGTAATATCTAGTAAGCCTTAGTACTTTCAAAAGTTTAGTTCAGTATTATCTAGTAAAAGTCTAGTAGTTTCAATAGCTTAATTTTGTATTATCTAGTTGATTTTTGTAATTTCTAGTATAATTTCTGTGTTATCAATTTAGTAAACCCTATCAATGTAAAAGTTATAAAACACTTCAAATCGAAATATTAAAAACTGTATACCTGCTTATAACAATGACCTATAAGTATACAGTTTTTAATATTTCAATTTGAAGTGTTTTAGAACTTTTTTATGGATAGGTTTTATTAAGTAGATATCACAGAACTAAACTAGACATTACAAAAACCAACTAAATAATACAAAATTAAGCTATTGAAACTACTTGAGTTACATATCTTACAAAACGAATCTAAGGTTATAAACTAATACTAAATGTAAGTTACAAGGTGAATAATAATTGTAGACATAAAAATAAAGATTCAAGTGAAGTCATGTTTATTAAATATTATACATGTATAATATAACACACGAAACAGCCACATTTACAATAACACATAATTTACATTGCCGGCGAGTATAATGTATTCACGGAGAAACCCAGTTACTCCGTATATTCTGGGTAAAATTGTCAATTTTCACTTACACTGGTTAAATCTGTACTTATGACACTTAATTAAACACAGTTAGTTGGTACGCACTGAACTTCATCCTCCATGTTTACTCTACTGCACGCAACGACGAAATGGCTGCTGGAAAGACGGGATCGTATTCACTGAGACCCCAGTTACTCAGTATGACTGTATAGCTGTTATAACACTGACTCCTGGGTAAGATTGTCAATTGTCACTCAGAGTGTTTAAATCTGTTGGTAAAACACAGTTTGTTGGTACTGAATACTCTCCTTTACATGTTTACTCTACTGCAAGCAACGACGAAATGGCTGCTGGAAAGGCGCGATCGTATTCATAAAGCAAAACACACCGGACACTTTACTGGAAATAACAAAACATTTCGTTGAAATTACTTAGCTTATTGCTGGATTTACAAAATAGACCAAAAACTAAATGTTTTTGTTGCATTAACTAAAGAATTGTAGTAAAATTACAATAGTATCTTGAAATTAATAAAGCCTCATGCTTGAAATTATTCTTCCTTTCAATACAAATGACAATCGTGTTTTGAAAATTATTAAACCCACGCTTGTAATTACAAAACAAGGTAAATCAATTTTTTTTCATCTTTCAAACCAGTGGTATATCAGATACCAATACTTGTCTATACCAGTACCTATCTAGGTACCAACGCGGTGGATTTTTTTTGTAAGTACATAGTACTAATCGCCTAAGAGCATGTCAAACCCTACGAAGTACTCGTATGATACAATTTTTATTGGATTTTGTTAAATGCACCTTTTTATGTTAGTAATAAGGAATCATACTATAGGTAACGTTTGATGAAATATGTTAGCATGCACTACAAATGACCTATAACTAGTTGTTATTAATAAAGAGTAAGAGTAAGTAAGTAAGTAAGAGTAAGATACTTAGTGTACTGAACTACTGAAACCAAAGTCAAAGCTGTCAAATAAGAATATTTCAACGACGTTGGCGGGAACAGAAAAAATCTTAATGCCAATTAATGCAATTAGAATTAATGCATAAGTATTAATTTGAGATTTTTCGAGTATTAAAGTGTAAACTTATCTCGTATATTATTCCAGTAACTTCAGTGCCCTTACCATGACTTTTGATAGTAAACGTAAACTTTTTTCCGTTTTTGTTGAATAGCTTCATATATTTAACCATATCTTATTAAATTTTAAAGCCAAAAATTTGCTTTTTATTTGTAAGCGTTTAGAATCCAGCAGCTATGCTTATTCTTCATTTTTTTACTCTTGACTCAAGACCATAGCGTAAAATCATTTTATTATAATTTGTTCTGGGAAAAATATTGTTACTTACTACTACTTATGATCTAATATTTGCTATTGTTATAGGCGATAAGTTTATATTTTACGGCTAATTTTGACAATTTTATTATTTTGTCAATTGTTTGTTTTTGAAAAGCAATAATGCTTTGTTTGGGAATTTTGTCATCTTGTGATTTCAATTGAGATTATTATCGTAAGAGCGCTTATAATGTTTGTTTCTGAAAAAACAGTACGTCATATTTTGATTCCTGTAGGCCACGCGGGCGAAGCCGCTAAAAGCTCATAATAATTAAAGCGTGTTCCTTGGAATTACAAAAAGGGATAAATTAATTATATTTGTTGTACCAAATAAGTTCTTGCTAAATTTTACAAACGTGTGTTGAAATAAATAAAGCATGTTGCTTGGAATTACAATAACGGAAACACTAAATATTATTCTTGTACCAGTTAAAGCTATTTCTAATAATTACAAACTAGTGTTGAAATTAATAAAGCGTGTTGCTTGTTATTGCAAAAAGGGCAATATTAGATATTTTTGTTGTACCAATTAAAGTTATTTTTAATATTTACAAACGGGTGTTGAAATTAATAAAGCATGTTGCTGGGAATTACAAAAAGGGTAAAACAAAATATTTTTGTTGTACCAATTAAAGTTCTTTCTAAAAATCACAAACGGGTGTTGAAATTAATAAAGCATGTTGCTGGGAATTACAAAGAGGGTAAAACAAAATATTTTTGTTGTACCAATTAAAGTTCTTTCTAAAAATCACAAACGTGTATTGAAATTAATAAAGCATGCTCTTTGGAATTACAAAAAGGGGAAAACTAAATATTTTTGTTGTACCAATTAAAGTTATTTCTAATATTTACAAACGCGTGTTGAAATTAAAAAAGCATGTTACTTGGAATTACAAAAAGGGTAAAACAAAATATTTTTATTGTACCAATTATAGTTCTTTCTCACAATTACTAATGCGTGTTGAAATTAATAAAACGAGATGCTTGGAATTACAAAAGGTAAAAACTAAATCTTTTCTCGTACCAATATTTTATATTTTCTAAAAATTACAAACCCGTGTTGAAATAAATAAAGCGTGTTGATTAGAATTACAAAAAGGTAAAACAAAATATTTTTGTTGTATCAACTATAGTTAATTCTTATAATTACAAACGTTTATTAAAATTGATTAAAAGTATTACTTAGAATTACAAAATAGATAAACTGTTAGAAACACAACTACCTTTTCTTGAAAATAGTAATCGAATATGCGGAATTTACAAAACTCTAACAATATTTACTATAAATTTGTAATAAATATTAAACTTTTGCAATATCTGCATTTACTAAAATCGTATTTTAGGAATTACAATTACAAAAACAAAACTGTTAGTAAAAAATAATAAAAATTGCAAATACAGCAAAACTTTGGTAAATTATACTAAAATTTAGTGTTTTCGCCAAATACAAAGGACTTTTGTAATATTTGGTGGCGATTTTTTTCTCAGTGTGAGCTGAATTACGTGCATAAGTGTAGGCAAGTGATATAGGTAATGTATAATCGTACCGCTTAACTTAGTCCTCGCCTGCGCGGTACAGGGACATAGGTAGTGTATCGTCAAAGTGTGTAAGATGTCCCCTAATATTTATTATTATTATAATCTTTTATCAAGTATAAATCACAAGCATAGCTTGGTCCTTTGGCAGGCATCAGTGGAGCCGCAGCCAACACTGAGAGGCCCTTTTATATAAAATGTTATAAAACTTATCTGTTAAGTGCATAGAGTAGGATGACACTATTGCTAGATATGATTTTCAGTATTTCGGGTTATTGTGATGTAGTGATAGATTACTTACAAAGGTGGGCTATAGGATGAGGTGCGGCACTCGCCAAGTAATGCCTCATTTCAAAATATTAAGGTTGTTATTAAGGTGGTGACTTGCCCGTCCACTAAATGGGTCCCCCATGAAGGCAACCGTAACTTGGCGCCGGAGGGGCAACATTGGTGTGGACGGCTTAGGGTGTCGAGAGGTGTGGTGCGCGTTCACTAAGAGCTACTAGCGGCGTTATGCCCTTTAACACTTCCACCCTGGAGCTTAGGTTCTTAGCTCTTGCGATTTCTACTCCAAGCCGGCCAGTTAAGGCAAGAGAGGAGTCAGGGGTCTCATTTAGCCCTAGGGAATCAGGGTTCGCGGTGTCGCCACTCACAGACTGCTCTCCACAAAGCCGCCCCTGCGATATTATTATTATTATTATTTCGTTTTCCTATGTTTATGTTACTAGGAGACTAGGAGATAGGAATGTTTATTTATACCTATTTCATCGACGTAGGTAATCATTATACGCTTTTTAATAATTATTATTATTATTCAAGAAAATACAATAATAGTCGTGTTGTTCCGTGTTGTTACTCAACAAAAGCGTCATACTTATCACACTATTCGCTTCTGCCGGCTCCCGAACTGCAACCAGTTGTTTTTTTTTACGTTTGACTACGCGTAACTTTTTTACAAAGTGGTACGATTTCGATAATTCTTTCTTTATTGAAAAGGGTATACTTTGAATTTGGTTTTAAATTGTATCGAAGTCGGCTTAACCATTTTTGATAAATCGACAATAACGTGTAAAATGCTAAAACGATCCGTGCGAAGTATTCGTGATTTCTGTATAAGTCCTAATACAGAATGAAGTTGAAGTCATGTAATTCTTTTTGCGAAAAATTAATATTGCTAATTTTTGCTTACGTACCTACCTATGTGGCGCGTGCTTTAATAATTATGTTATTCTCGAGGACCACACACATCGGGACTTCGCGGTAACACTGTTTGGGAATGTGATCGCAAAGCTCGAGTTTCTATGAAAATATTTCGCGATCATTTGGCTACGTCGCCCATAGTTTAAATACCGAATGATTACCGGATGGCCGAAGAGCCGTATAAAGTCCTCAGGTATAGATTAAATTGTCAGGACGTAATCTCCACCTTACCAGGGTAGGTAAGCGTAGCGTAGAATGCCCACTGACATAGTTCACCAATGAAAATCTGACCAAAACCAGAGGAACTCCCTAGACCGCTTCTAGCCGATCTTATTAGAAAACCAAAAGCCGGTTTTCCACCGCGTGTAATGAGCGGGAAATAGTTAGGCGGGACGGACTCCGTTTATATGACATAGATTTGCGTTTCCACCAAAAAAAGTATTGCCTTCTTTTTTTCTCTGCAAAAGGATAAAAATGAGTGGAGCGAGCTGAACGGAAAGAGAGAAATGAAAAATGAAAAGACAATTTCTATAGAGATCGAGATCAGTTGGTGTTTTAAACTCGACTATTTATTGGTGGAAACACAAGTATGCAGTTTACTCTTGCAAGTTGAACGGAGTCCGGAAAACCGGTAAGAGATACTAATGTCCTTTTGACGTATTCGGCTGATATGATGATGAACTACAGATTTCATTCTAAATATTTCTTGTTTAATTGCTCAAACGAGGCTTTATTTCCACTCATTCATGAATGAAAGTGATTCACGTCGCCCTCGCTTACATTCTATTATTAAATTCTAAACATCTCCTATATTACGTCATTATTTGGAATAACTATCGTAAACGCGTCCGACATTCATTGAAATTCATCAATCGCTCCAAGCATTGAGATGTCAGACTCTCACGGTAACGTCTGCTGACAGGCCTTTTCAGAGTAAGCTACTACAGGGAAGCCGTGGTGGTCTAGTGGTGTTAACACCCTCCCTACAATTGTGAGGTCATAGATTCAAATCCCGATCCCGTACCAATTAGTTTCTTTGTACTTACAGAATTTTACACCATTAGCTTTTTGGTGATGGAAAACTTTGTGAAGGAACCTGCCTACCTCCGTAGAAGGATTACGATGGCATAAATGAATCTACCAATCCGCACTGGGCCAGCGTGATGGATATGGCCCAATCAACCTGTATGAGTAGGCCTACATCCTGCAGTACACTAGACTAGACTATTAAAATGGCTGGTACAGGTTCAACAGTTTGCTGTTTTTCTAAGTGCATGGAGTGCCAGAATTACATACATACTTATACTTATAAGAATAACTTTTTTCCATGAGGTTGAACTGAAAAAAAAAATCTTTCATACATTATGATGTCCTTACGCTACGCTTATGGGAAAGGTAATAAGCAAGGTAAATAGTTAATTAATTAATAAATAAATAAATTTTGGGGGACTTCTCACACACGGTCTCTGACCCCAAACTAAGCAAATCTATATCTTTGCTCTACATAACTACAGGCGGTGTTTCTTGTTAAATTGAGAACGGCAAAAGATTATTAATCATAATCATTTTATTCATAACGTTAGTTACATTACAAGTTAACAGAAAGGTAACTAATCTTACTAATCTAATATCGCCTTATTTTATTAGTAGACCAGTCTGAAAAGCCGTCATTGATTTGTTTCTATCATTTGTATGCAAAGCTGTATCCAGTATCAAACTCTAACTTTGCCAAACAGTTATCGGCTTTGTATTCCGTGTAATAGAGTTGACAGTTCGAAATTCAGCTGATCGCGCCTTCAGTGCGATGCAACCGAATACAAGGATCCATAGACTCCGACTTTAGCTGAGGATATACGACTCATTATAGTCATTATTAGTTGTACGACACACTGCTGTTTAGATCGTGATCGTAACATAATTAACAAAGATTTTATTTTTTAAAACAGGCATTAACTACTTGCTCATAGTGCCTAATTAGATAAAAAAATCTGTTATAATAACCATTTCTGGTTACAGATAGTTTTTTAAATAAATAAATAAATATTTTGGGACATCTTACACACGGCCTCTGACCCCAAACTAAGCAAAGCTTGTGATATGGCTGCCAGAGACTGATAATTATACTACGTATACTTATTTTTAAATACATACTTATATAGATAGTAACTAAATAACACCCAGACACAGAACAAATACTTATGTTCATCACATAAATATTTGCCCTGGGTGGGGATCGAACCCACGCCTCTTTGATCCAGAAGTTAGGGTCACGAACCACTGAGCCACCGAGGCAGTCAATAAAATTAAAGTTAAAATAACGGAAACAAAGGTAGGGTGCTTTTCCGGTTAGCTAAGCTATATTGCTAAGGATGTGTTACATAATTATATCAAAGAGGAACAATTTTATAGCGATGCTCAGTACTCAGTTTAGACAAAGAAGATATAATAATACTGTTTAGCTCTGGTGTTAGTGCTATATAAGCTAAGCTAGGCTATAAAAATACGCCTGAAAATAAGCTATGCTACAATAATTGAATTTAGTTTGATTATTATTTATGAATAGCATTTGCTATTCAAAGAATAGCCATCGCCATACAGCGCGAGCGGGGCATTGTGGCCATTATTTTGGGTCTTTTTCTTTTATATAAGTTTGACTATGTACTGAATGACTTATTTGCATTGTTTAGTAGAAAACTAATGTAGTCATTAAGATATTTTTATTTGGTCTGAGTCAAGCTGTATCACTAATTACTTCGTTTATGTAAGAAATGATGTTCGCGATTCAAACGAAACTATAAATAGAAAAAAATAGCAAAAATATTCGAGACTCAATTATAGGTACTTACATAAAAAATCGTTATAGGTACGAAAGTTCTCAATTCGGCTGAATGTTTTCTTTTTGTATGGTAGATATACTACCTACTTCCTACTTCAGTGATCAGTATGCTGAGTGTGAGTTTTGTCGTAAACATGACGCGCTCTTCGGCGAGCGCGTAAGCATGTAATTTGTATGAACTTGCTCTCGCACAAAGTATTTCAAAAACGCGCCGCTAGTGGCGCTGTACATTTCTTCATACAAATTACATGGTAAGCGCTCGCCGAAGAGCGCGTCATGTTTACGACAAAACTCACACTCAGCATACAGAGGTGATTTTATATAAATTTTATTAAAATCGCCGTCGTTTTTGAAAAATTAGAAATGATGTAAAAATTACTACATCGATGATAGGTACTAGGTACATATCATGTGAACTTTTCGAATTCTGTACAAGGTTGAAGTCAGTTATTTATGCCATTTTTGGCGAAATATAATAAATGGTCAAAATATTTTTGGCCCGTGTGTCAGATGGTAGCTGAGGAAATACAAGTCATTACGAGCTGCTATATATAGCGACTACACTCCGTGCGACGGTCACGTTCGTCCATTAATACTCTAAAAACAACATTACTTTGTATAGGAGTATATCTTCGACATATACGGGGTGATGCTCAAAAGTACCAATAAGCCGTAAATATCTTTATATCTACCTCATCTCTAGTGGCAGAATTACACATTTGCCACCTGTAGGCTAATTTAGGTGGCCTTATCGTCCTGCAATACTAGACGGTGCGGTGGATAAAAATGTATCATAGACTACAATTTTTTCAATAATTTAGTATGATTGTGCTAGTTGAAACTAAATGCAATTTACATCCGTACCAGCGGTTTAGTTAAATATTGCACAAGAAATAGTTTTCGGCCGCAATCCTAAGCTAATTTTCACAAATTTGGCGCTTTACACTTCAGCGTAGAGTAAGCAGATTTAGGGAACGGGGGCGGCAGAGTATATAGAGTAGACAAGCCTGAGTACAAGTAATTACTTGTACTCAACCTATGGGTAAATTGCCACTGTCTCAAACGTAGGACGTCCACCGCTAGACACAATCTTGTTTCAGATTTCCAATAGGACCTCTAAAAGCTCAGCTACATGTACCATTTACATGCTGGCGAGCTTTTAGAGGTCGCGTCTCCTAAGGTTGTCTTGTAGGACGACGATGTACTCTGTGCTTGTCAGCATAACTACTTTTACGTATCTAGAAGACATACCTTCAAAGGTCTTTGCCTTAAACATAGGTTAGTACCTAAGTAATTATAAAAGTCTCGATACGTATAAGATTAAAACTCTGTGCTGGTTTTTCCCTCTTTTTATTTGGTCTCTACTTGTAGTCTCTGTAGTACTTAGGTACTATATACTCCTTCGTCACACCGCACTTTTGCGTTTCTCTTTGATTAGTTTCATATACATTTAACACGCTTAGGTACGTTTAGGGTTTCAAACTAGGGCTTTTGTACATAGCCTCTTCTTTCGTCTTCTATGTTCACAACCCTCTTTGTCACACGATCATCATTTCATCTCATAACACGTCCGATATGAAATGATGATCGCCAGAAACCTTAGTTTTAAATTATTCATACCACCTTAATACCATCTATACATATCTATCAGTTCTTCCCCGTTTTCCTCTTTTTAACGAGTTCCAAAAAAGAGGAGATACTATGTTCGTTTGTAGGTATGTATTATTTTTACTATGTAGGTGTTAGTTTTTGTCTATGTTCATCGATATTTTCGCCAATTGTAAAACGATAAAAAATATTTTTTTATTTGGAAAGAGTACTTCCGTACTGGTCCCATTTTAATTTTATCGAAATCGGCTAAGCTGTTTTTGGTAAATCAATAAAAATGTACATGGATGTCACATCGATTCGCGCAAATTATTAGAATTCTTTACAAGGTATAAGTCGAGTGCGATTTTTGCGTAAAATATAAGGAAAAGATCTATACAAATACTATTCGTCTAGTACTTACTCACAACATACGTTGTAAAGGGAAAAGTTCTTCTTGTATTTAAGTGACTTAGGGCCTCTTTCATCATCTCCGAGTAAAGTATTGAGTAACTACTTTCCGAGTAGTGCTAATTGGCGAGTAAGAGTCCCGAGTAACATTGGTCAGTTTCACATTAGACAACCAGCCTACAAGTAACAACCCGGCGAATAACTGAATGAATGAATGAAAAATGACGTCACTCGTTCGTAATTTGTTGTCGTAACTGTCAGAAATGTCAAACGTCAATATTTTTTTTTCTTTTTTCTGCATTGGGGATATTTGGTTTTGCGCGGTCGGCGCATTTACCACATTCGAGTTCAATGCTTTTTCACTACCTAGGATATTTTACTAATATGTCATTAATTTTGAAAACAGTGTTTGACAGTTTTGCACACAGTTTGAATATGATTTTTGCTAAAAACATCCATTTTCGACGAATTTGACTTTAATATTATTTTATTTTAAATTTAAATCAGAATGATAGTGTTCAAATTTAGATTATTTACACGAAATTACAATACGTGTGATTTGTTTGTGGTATTGTGATTCTCTCTTTACAGTACGTTTATTTATTTTGTGTTGTTATATTAGCTTGGTTTTTAATCAACGTCATGTTTTTTAGGTTACCTACGTGAGTACTTGATTTTAACCACTTAGGTACATACATCAAAGTTTTAGTTATTATTATTTTTTCAGTACGGTTAAATCTGGCGAAAATATCTTCAATATTTCAATCAACCAATCGAGTTCGTAAAAGTAATTAACACGAATCCTGGAAATTCGTTGATATGTTCTAATTTATCCAATTGATCTTCGATAAATTCTGGCATATTCATGATAATATTAGGTATCAGTTTCCTGAAAAACAGTATCCACAGTACAGCCCAAGTTTGCAGAATATACATACGTTAAAGTCGTCATAGTGTCTTACTCGTCGGTTGACACCGCTATAGGGCAGATGAAGTAGCAACTAAGTTACAAGCCAGTTTATTTGACGAGTAGCGCTACTCAGACATTATGAAACTGGTGTATAACGATACTTGCCACTTTAATCGGCGAGTAGCTTACTTGGGGCTTTACTCGGAGATGATGAAAGAGGCCCTTAATAAAATTATATTGTCGTGTGAACAAGGATTGTGGAGCAATCACTGCGCCAGATGTAAGGAACCGGCGACCTTCGGCAACATGTGGCTTGGCACATGTTTATTTACTTTAGCCTTACGTATATTATTACTGAAATATAGTCTAATAATAGTAGGATATTTTTAACGTGTTGTTCATCATTTTGTTTACTACTAAATGTTTTACTCTTGACGCAAACAACCCCTCGGTTTATAAGCATCGGCTATACTATAGGTACATTAGGGCTTACAAACAAGACACGAAATAAAATTCAAGTTTCTAGCTAGACAATCGAGCACTGAAATACTTACTATACTATACGTATTTATTAAACTAGAGATAAAAAAAACCGGACAAGTGCGAGTCAGGCTCGCACATCGAGGGTTCCGTACAAATCCAGAAAATTTCACAAGATTGGGAAGTAAGTTGTTAAAATCTCTATACTATAACCATTGACAAAAAAGTTTTTGGTTTCACTTTTCTAGTCATATCATCATATCGAAAATTACACATTGTTAAAACAATTAAAAACCTGTTTTAGCATGTAATGAAGTTCTTTTATATGATACCTCACATGATACGATTTACTCGCTTTGAATTTTGAACCCATATTTTGTGGCCCTATTTTATGTGATTTAAATAAAATAGTACAGTTTTCAGATTTATTCCTATATGTGTACTCTGAGACAATGCTTTTCGCCAAATTTCATAGTTCTAAGTCAACGGGAAGTACCCTGTAGGTTTTAATTTTTGTGCGTGTCGAAATATGCGGTTTTTACGACGTAAACGGCTGTAAATTTTTTAAACGATAACTGAGAAGTTTCTCTTTTACACAACTGCAAGAAACCATAGATATACGGATACAGTTTAAATTTCAACTCGATATCTTTACGTGTTCCTGAGATAAAGAGTCTTGACATACACACAGACGGACAGACGGACAACAAAGTGATCCTATAAGGGTTCCGTTTTTTCCGTTTGAGGTACGGAACCCTAAAAATATCTTCTTTTGTCTCTGATACTTTTATCTGCTCTGATTAGCATTTGCTTCCTGAAGATCGTCCTGACTGGCTGTCGATTTTGTGCCTGACTGACTGCTTTCACGAAGAACACGAAACAAATTGTGCTACACCAAGTTTACCACGCTATAGCTTGGATAATCATATTTTGTGAAACGACTTGATTCGAATAGTACCTAGGTACAAAAAACGTTATATTCGCCGCCGACAATGTCGCCATACAGTCTGCGAAATCGATAATCCGACTGCAATCAAGATAATAAAATGCGCACACAGATACTGGCTTATCGCCTAAAGCTACATGCATCACTGATTACACATCAAGGATGCACATTATTGGAATTTTTGCCGATAAATGGGCGTTATATAATGCATTTCATGATTTTGGGCACGTACGCCTCTGGGAAATGTAGCTGGATAAATTGAAATTTTCTTGGCGAAAATGTTATTAAAATATTTTTACATTGTATTAAATATAATCTGTATCTGATTGAAGATTTCATTTATTAATTGTTTCCATAAGAGTTAGGAACTTCCGTGGCCTGATAAAGGATGAAAGTATATCATTTGTCGAAAAGCTTTTATGACAGACGAACCACCGGAGGAGGTATACAATTCAAAGCGTATATATTTTTTATGTATAACCACGCATAACTTTTTTCATAGTAGTCCGATTTCAATAATTATTTTTTTATTGGAAAGAATATACTTCGAAATTGGTCCCATTAAAATTTTATCAAAATCGGCTGAGCCACTTTTGATAAATCAACAATAATGTGAAAAATATACATCGATCCAAGCGAAATATTCGCGAATTCTGTACACGGGTGAAGTAGGTCTTGTTATTTTTTGCAGAAAATAAATAAGGAATTAAAGATGGCGGACGTCAGTTTTTGCAAAAAGTCATCACGGGTATCGTCGTCGCGCGACCACTAGAGATGTACTATTCAAACAAAATATTAAAAAATAATATATATTTATTGAAAAAAACCGGACAAGTGCGAGTCAGGCTCGCACATCGAGGGTTCCGTACAAACATATTGTTAAAATAATTAAAAACCTGTTTTAGCACGTGCTAATGAAGTTATTTTATACGATACCTTACATGATACGATTTACCCACTTTGAATTTTGAACCCATATTTTGTGAATTTGAGGCCCTATTTTTATGTGATTTAAATAAAAATGTACAGTTTTCAGATTTATTCCTATATGTGTACTCTGAGACAGTGCTCTCCACCAAATTTCATAGTTCTATGTCAACGGGAAGTACCCTGTAGGTTTAGATTTTTGTAAGCGTTGAAATATGCGTTTTTTTACGACATAAACGTCTCTAACTTTTTTATACGGTAACTGGGAAGCTTTTCTTTTTCACAACTGCAAGAATTTATAGGTTTACGTATATAATTTAAATTTCAATTTAAATTTAAATTTGAAATATGCGTTTTTTTACGACATAAACGTCTCTAACTTTTTTATACGGTAACTGGGAAGCTTTTCTTTTTCACAACTGCAAGAATTTATAGGTTTACGTATATAATTTAAATTTCATCTTGATATCTTTACGCGTTCCCGAGATAAATGGTCTTGACATACACACAGACGGACAGACGGACAACAAAGTGATCCTATAAGGGTTCCGTTTTTTCCTTTTGAGGTACGGAACCCTAAAAAAATACCAAAGAGACCCTAGAGACTGTAGAGACAGTTCGTATACTACATGAAGTCGATGGTATACTAGGATCAATGACCGAAACATACAACATAATGTATCATCTCTCCGAACCAATACGAATTCAAAGTTGCTCCATCAAATCCTTAGTAATATTACGACTATAAATCCGAAAGCGTGTTTGTTGGTTTATTGGCTTGTTTGTTGCTGTTTTACGTAGCAACAGAGTAACGGATAGATTAGATTGGCTTGATGTGGAAATTGTGGCATGGATACAGCTCAAAGGTTAAAGAGAATCACAGGCTCCTTTTTACCCCGGAAAAAAGGTACCTATGGGGCAGAGAGACAGACATACATGACATTATTTTAAGCAACATACATCAATGCTAAGCTAAGCTATGCTATGAACATCAATTTACGATAAGTGTCATTAGAATTTTTCACATTTTGTACATATAATTTTTTTGACATTTGACAATGACAATACCACACCACCACCACAAAGACCCTTGAAGGTCTAAAGATAATCCAAGTGCTCAAACCCACTGCCAGTTGGCAGCGTGCCTAGCATGCTGGCAGCATTGCCACGCTGAATGGCAATGCTTATACGTTGAGCCAAATAAACACCAGTATTTTGGTCACGCGACGAGTCCACCAGACGCTCAGAAAGACTTTTGTAAAAGAGAAAACTTTTGTAAGAAAAAAAAAATGTTTGAGTTCGTTGGTACGCGCCCATACCTGTCTTATCGGTATAGGTCTATTCGAACATCTTGGCGGCTATGACGTCAGCTACAAGCTTCGGATAACCTAATGTTGACTGAAGCGCACTTAACAGCCGCGCGAGGACTGGGTTTCCCGCAGCTAGTAGCTAATTTCACAACCGCCAAGATGTTTGATTCGGCCAATAAATAATATTTTTTGTCGTATATGTGTAAAAAGACGTGGTCTAGTGCTAATGAAACCCACCCTACAATCGTGAGGTCGTGGGTTCCCCCCTCCCAACCGCCTAAGCAATAGCAATCGTAATAGCAATCGTTTATGACTTCATTTTAGTCAATTACCAGTACCAGCCTTTTTTAATAGCCCACTGCAGGACGTAGGCCTACCCACGAAGAGTGTTTGGGCCATATCCACCACGCTGGCCCAGTGCGGGTTGGTGGATTCACATACGCCATCGAATTTCTTCTACGGACGTATGCAGGTTGCCTCACGATGTTTTCCTTCACCGAAAAGCCAGTGGTGTGAAATTCTGTACATAAATTCCAAAGAACTCATTGGTACGGGACCGGGGATTTGAACCCACGACCTCACGATTGTAAGGCGGGTGTCCCTACCTCTAGACCACCACGGCGAGTTTTGTCTGTCTGTCTGTTATTCTTAATATTGATCGCAACTCCTCTATCATTTTTCAAGGAATCCATCAATCCGTCTTTGATCCCAGCCCCAATGTTTCCCAGTAGCCCTTTCCCAACAGTTATCCGGTCTGTTTCCACCAACGTTAATATTTTCGTGTCGTCCGCCCGTTTTATTTCAATTTCCTCGCCCCGGAATGTCGGTCCGTCTGTCTGTAGTGTCGTAAAAATAATATCCATTATTATAATTAGTGCCGTCCACGTGCTGCACATGGATGTAAGAAAGTATGTATTGCGGTCACGTGACCTGATGCCAAATGATGACTACAAGGGAAAAACAAGTAATGTCAAAACATGTCGATTTCAGGGTGATAATGTGGCCAATTTTAAAGGCGCATCATAAATGTAATAGCAACTTAAATTATTGTGCTCTCTTTCAAACGCATATAGTGAAAAAGAAACGGTCATATTTTAAGTTGATATTAGCGTCGGCTCTGCCCTCAACCAAAAGTGATATTTGACATTTGTAGTGCTTTTTAAGTCACAATCACAGTCACAATTGCTTTCCTTATACTGCTTCAAGATGGTGCGTATTTTTTGACTTCCGACGTTCAATCTATTATATTACATCCATGGAGTTGCCCGGGAATAGTTTTATTTGTGATCCGGTCGGATTCCTTAGAAAGTTAATTAGGCTTTTTGTAGAATGTTTGTGGTTTATTTTAGGTTTATATGGCTAATTAGATTAGTCTTCTGTGGCCATCTAATCTGTCATGTTTTCGATCTGTTTTGTCTTTATCTAAGTAAATTAGTATAGGTACCTACTGTACCTATACAGGCCTTAGAGTAGTTGAACAAAAGCCCGGAATAGGAAACAAGTAATTTTTTCAAGAAGCATAGACAAACAGCACAATTCATACTAATCATCTAAAAAGAAAATATTAGGCGACAGCTTACACACGGTCTCTAACCCCAAACTAAGCAAAGCTTGTGAAGTCTGCTAGAGACTGACATATAATTTTTTTTTTTTTTAAATACATACTTATCTTTAAAAGTATAATACCTAAATAACATACAAAAATAGAGGAAACAAACACCTAAGTTAATCACATAAATGCACCCTGGGCGGGAATCGAACCCACGCCTCTTTGATCCCTTAGTCAGGGTCACTAACCACTGAGCCACCGCAGTCGAATACGTAAAGGTCTGGTCTTTACCTATTGTGATATAGACCCATTAAATACTTATATTATTACAATACAATACAATAGTATTTTGACGATCAATACAAATGCTACGAGTACGTGTATTTTAACCAAAATTATTCAGATAGTAATTTCCAACTCAACCATATCGTTATCGCTCATACATCGCTTTAAAGTAGTAAACTCTATAAATAATTCATTCAACACGTACCATATGGTACTCTAATTATACCCACATAGAGATAAATTGTTTGAATTACAAGTTTTTTATTTTACGCATGAGGTTTCGTATAGAGAAAGACAGCTGAGATAACTATAAATAAGTTGAGACAACAGACTATAACCTAGACCGTATGTCTGCATAACATCGAGCAGGATGTACCTAGTAAATTTAAGTAAATCAAAGTAGAAAAATAACTAAAGCTGGAAACATACTATCGGACGCGGCTTACGGACGCGGCTGACGGTCGCGCCTTAGCAGTGTGCACGTCTTAAAACATCCGGCGTGCCAGATCGCTCTCGGACGTCCGGACGCTCAAGGTCAGCCCAAGGTGACGTCCGCGACTGATGTCCGATAGTGTGCACGGCAGTGTACATTAATTATCTAGATACCTATCATTCGCGTCTGTAAAGCTCGAAAAATACTATAGGACGCGGCTTACGGACGCGACTGACAGCCGCGACCTAGACTATGAAAGTACACTGAGCCGTGCACACTATTGGACATAAGTCGCGGACATCACCTTCGGACGACCTCGAGCGTTCGGACGTCCGAGAGCGATCTGGCACACCGGATGTCTTAAGACTGTGCACATTGCTAAGTCGCGCCTGTCAGTCGCGTCCGTAAGCCGCGTCCGATAGTATGGTGTTCGAGAAATGTATTTAAAAATGAATCGGAAGAGGTTTAACATGTAATTGACTTTCAGTTTATTCAATAATTATCAAGTTTAAAGTCAAGTTTAATCAATAATAGGTATATGTTACACGTCAACGCCATCATCATTACACATGTGAATATTCAAATAAATGAGCTTTGTTCGGAAAAAACACTATCTTGTTGGCACGCTAATTCTTGCGTATCATTTCATCTTTGTTTGTCATTTTATTGTTAGCCAGATGAAGACTGGTGCAATCAGAAATATTATTTTTGACCGACGAAAAGACAGAAGAGGTTCTGAAGTCGACGAGTATATTCTTTTTTGTACCGAACATTACAAATTCTCGGATCTTCTTTTATTTAAAACGTCATTGCCCATTGCCATGAGTAAAGGAAAGTTAGTGTACCGTGAAAATTAGCCGTGAAATAACAACCTGACATGGTATAAACTATTTAATTATGGCTATGGTCTAAATCTTTGTACAAAATGTGTTTGTGCGATTTTAATGTCTTGATAATTCTTATTTGAAATAGTACAGTTTGAAGTAAAATAAGAACTAATTATAATTATTAGTTTCTGAAAATAGCAAACTCTAACTTACATAACTAATGATATGATAACTAAGAATTGTGTCTCTAAAATAGTTTGTCATAATCCCGCTATAATTATTAAAAAAAACTAATGATATTCACAGAATAATGCTTGTTAATGTCGCACAATCTGGTCCCACCTGCCCCTTTCTTCTATCGTTCGGCTAGGCAGACGCGACCAAAGCGCCACCCTTTTATGGTGCCTTCGGCGCGTTAGAACAAAGCGTTTCGAATCCTCATTCCTCATACGAACAGCCAGAATGTGGAACGCTTTGCCTGGGTCTGTCTTCCCGCTAAAGTACAACGTGGGTGTCTTCAAATCCCGAGTTAGGTATCTTCTAGGTAAGCGTGCTACATCCTAGACCGCATATCTGTTCAACATCAGGCAGTATGTAGTCAAACGCAAACTTACAAGGAATAAAAATATATATATATATTATATGTATCGGGATTAATCGCGCACTAAAAATACCACGATCGATGCAACTCGCTCGAAACGTCGAGATGATGATATATTTATCTCGTAATTTTAAAGCGCGATTGTACCAGCCTTTTTAGTAGTCCACTGCAGGACGTAGGCCTACCCACGAAGGGTGATTGGGCCATATCCACCAAACTGGCCCAGTGCGGGTTGGTGGATTCACATACGCCATCGAATTTCTTCTATACGGACGTATGCAGGTTGCCTCACGGTGTTTTCCTTCAACGAAAAGCCAGTGGTGTGAAATTCCGTACATAAATTCGAAAGAACTCATTGGCACGGGACCGGGGATTTGAACTCACGACCTCACGATTGTAAGGCGGGTGTCACTACCTCTTGACCACCACGGCTATCAGTCCTGTAAAGCGCGATTAGTCCTGTAGTATATAATAATAATGTCTTCAAATCGCGAAAGCTTAAAAACAACATTCACAGAGTAGACAAAAAATAATCTTTTCTTACAAAAGTGTAACTCTATAGCTCTCTTATTTTCTTCACCAAGAAATCAGAGTTCTTTAGTTCTAATCATCTTGGACAAGTTTTATCTCAGGTGGACCACATTATGTGTATAATAGCAATACCTACTCTTGTTTATTTTTATCAAAGCTTTTATTTCTACTTACTGAGCTCTAACTCAAAAGGCCCTTTAACTTTAATCCGATTACTAAAGTCCGTGTTGCCTTTTTGATAAAGGTGTTCGCGTTTGCTCGCTCATCAAATTCGCTGACGGCACAAACTTTAAAGTGTTATTAAATTATGCGTTTCACAGGCGAAGGGAGCATCCCTAAATTAATCAACCCCTATCAATTGAGCGTTAAAATATGTAAATAAAATTGTTGAAAATAGCCGCGCAGGCAATATGGTGCGTAGGGTTTGCATGGCGGCGGTTCTTATCTTAAGTACGGACATGAGTTATTTTTTTATTATTAAGTATGAAGAAGTAGAAAAATTATGTCTATTGCACGTCTATTGTTGCAAGCAGACAAATTGTCCTTCGGATCCATCAATAGGCATTAGGCATGATGACTGGGTAAAATACTTATTATTTTAATTACCTAGTCTGTTAGTTAGATTTATTAATCAAAAATATCGGACACTTTTTGTTGTCAAATAAACAATAAATGACATACATAAATAAACCTTGTCAAAGTTCAGAAGTGTTAGCTCGTGACGTCACGAACTATAACATGCTATATCTTCATCAAATTTTGTTTGATTGAAACAAGATTTTTTTTTGCAAAAATTAGCATGACCGACTTAGTCACTCGTGTACAGAATTTCGCACGGATCGATGAAGCATTTTTCACATTATTGTTGATTTATCAAAAATGGCTCAGCCGATTTTGATAAAATTTAAATGGGACCAATTTCGAAGTATAATCTTTCCAATAAAAAAAATTGAAATCGGACTACGACGAAAAAAGTTATGCGTGGTTATACATAAAAATATATATTTAATAAAATATATATATATAAAGTCGAATTGTATACCTCCTCCGGTGGTTCGTCGGTCAAAAAGATCAGATAGGTACGTGTCTAATATTTTATACCTGACGGACTAATTATATTTTTAGTCATCTGGCCTTATTGCTAGCTTTAACCACTTCAGAGATCTAGGCAGTTCAAAAATTGGCACCAGGGGCCTTATTTTGTAAGCGCTCTGGCGTTCGGCTTCGCTTTTCCTCCCGCTCGCTCTCGCGGCATGAGTAACTGGCGCGAGCAGGAGAAAAAGCGAAGCCGAACGTCAGAGCGCTTACAAAATAAGGCCACTGGTCTAGTCACCCGGCCTATACATACATAATTATTTTAGAGTTCTTCCACGACAATTTCTTTTAACAAAAGTCGAAGTAAAAAGTTGTCTCCTAATGAAAAAACAATAGGCCACCCCACGAGCGCAGGCTGAAAGGAGCGCGCAATCAGCTGCGGCGAGGCTGGCGTCGCGTTACATCCGCGTGTCAAATGATACGCAACAATCAATGTTGCTTTTGAAAAAGCTTTGTTGTAACTAATGGACTTGTTTAATATCCGCTCGCTTGCAGAGGAACTCGATTTTTTACTCGTCGTTTGTTGAGAAAGGGGTCAATTAACTGTTAGGTGCAAATAGCTATTGTGCTGTAATTACTGTGTTTATTTTGAAAAAATATGAGTAGTACACAGTTCTTGCCAGTCTTTTGATAAAGATTTGACCCGATTATTATTATATACTACGGGGCTAATCGCGCACTAAAATTACGAGATAAATAAATACCTCCTCATCCCGAGGTTTCGGCCGAGTTGCATCGACCGTGGTCGGGATGAGGAGGTATTTATTTATCTCGTAATTTTAGTGCGCGATTAGTCCCTTAGTATATAATAATGTGTTCAAATCGCGAAAGTTTAAAAACAACATTTGACCTGATGTTTAGTATTGATTATATTCAGTCAGATTAGAAATGTATCTCAAAATGTCCATAATTGTATTATACAATATCTACTTTAAATATTGCCATACTAGTCACATGTATGTATGGTTTAATCTAATAAGTACCCACATACCAAAATTCTCGGGATTGTTTAAGCCGACTTTGTTGGAAATTGGGTCAAATTTTTTTAATATGAAACATGTGAATAAACAACAACATTAGCACATGTTTCAAATACGGTAAAGTAAATAGGTACCAAATGAGATCATCTTCCTTACAACACTCTTCTAGAGAGCACAAAATCTATCGAAATAAAATCGTCATGTACCTACCTACCTACCTAGGTATTGTATTTATTAGATACGCACATATACGAAGACTGTAAATTCCATTTAAAAAATACGTTTTACTACGTTTTCCCCTTTTTTACCGGAAAAAATGTTGAATACATTTGTTGTACACAGCAGTGCCACCCGCAGTCACTCGTCTGAAGACAGTCTGAGACAGAGGCCTTAGTACAAGTGCGTGGTTCCTTACATTTTTGCTAGTAGTTCGTCATTGTAAAAAATGTATAGAGCCTCACGAAAACTATTGTAGTTTTCGTTTACATATAAACGCATACTGATCCCTTATTATACGTTATACTTATCTATCGTCTCTATGGTGATTCAATAACACGATGTAATCACGGCTGATAACTCGATCGATCATGTAGTGATATGATATCGCAGATTACTCGGTGCAGGCCAACGTTTACACTGAACACATTTGCAAACAAGTCGCCGCAATGTTTACTCTCTAATATTGTTCTGTCAATCGGTTTTTTTTATAGGGCAAAAGTGCCTATATTAACTACAATAAGATACAATCCTACATTATTTATCTATTACATAGAAAGCAATTGGATCATCCATAGACCCTTGAAGGTCTAAAGATAATCCAAATGCTCAAACCCACAGTCAGTTGGCCACGTGCCCAGCATGCTGCCAGCATTGCCTCGCTGAATGGCAATACTTATACGTTGAGCCAAATAAACACCAGCATTTTGGTCACGCGTCGCGTCCACCAGACGCTCAGAAAGACTTTTGAAAACAAGATGAGCTCCCGGCCCCCACGGGCCCAATATCTCAACTCCAAATGGCTCAAATATGTAAACACTACCGAGGTTAGCATATTTGCGCCGGTTGTGCTGCTCCGCCGAATTAGCCGCTACTCCAGCCCTACTCTGAGTCTCAGAAAGATGTGACGGCGCCAATCGGTTGACAGGCTTTAACAGTTTTTTTTAAATGAAAAGTTAAGTAACAGGTTAATTTATACGAGACTAGCTGACCCGGTGAACTTCGTTTCACGCAATTGGTCGCACGAACTCAGAATCCTTCTTTGGCTCATGCACAACAACTTTGCTAAAGATCATCACATGATCAACTGCATAGTTTACAATTCTGCAATAGGACGTAAATACAAACATTAATTTATAGATATAGATATGTAATAAACCATGTGATTACTAAAGTAATCTTCTACGTTTCAAAAATGGAACTCGAGAAATCCAGAATTCAGACATAGTTTTTTTTCGCGATTTTTTTTTTTACTTCTAATAACACTGTATCGTTAATCGCTATGCTGCATAAACATTTCTTCGCAGCTTATAATTAACAGTTGAAATGTTATTGAATTGTTCGTTTGTTCTTGTTACTATTATATACAATCTAAAGGGATTCAAATAATTTATGTGCTAAAAATTTGAAACTTGTTAAGAAGCTCCTTATACAAGATTATTTTTTGCAAAAATTAGCATGACCGACTTCACCCGTGTACAGAATTCGCGAATATTTCGCACGGATCGATGTAGCATTTTTCACATTATTGTTGATTTATCAAAAATGGCTCAGCCGATTTCAATAAAATTTAATTGGGACCAATTTTGAAGTATACTCTTTCCAATAAAAAAAAGAACTATTGAAATCGGACCACTATGAAAAACTGTATGCGTGGTTATATATAAAAAAAATATACATATATATACGCGTCGAATTGTATACCTCCTCCGGTGGTTCGTCGGTCAAAAAAGAAAGAAATTGACATCTCAGTTTATCGCTAGCTTTCCATCGGAATTAAATTTAAAGAATCAAGAATTCAGTCGAATCAATACAGACGTGAGAAGATTTTAATTAGCTGCTTGTAATGCCACTTTAATGAAGAGCCGATATGTTTTGATTCTGATAAATAAATAATATTAATTAAAGAGGCGTTTTACTATAACAAGCAATTAGTGAAATATTAAGTACAAGATGTTCGTCGTAGTTTCTCTCGACGATGAATTAAACCTAAACATACGAAAACCAACGATATAATCCTACTAATATTATAAATGCGAAAGTTTGTATGTATTGATTTTTGTTCCTTTTTCACGCAAAAACTACTGAATGGATTGAGATAAAACTTTGTAATAGTAATGTTTATACATCAGAATAACACATAGGCTAAAATGTATACAGGTATAATTAAGATATTGCGTGAGTTACAAACCAACCCCCTCCAACCGCCCCCCATGTTGCTTCCCCCCCGGGCAGAGTCCCAGGACGTCCAGCCCCAGTAATAAGGATGATCTTTGAAGCTGGAACCTGACTCCGACTAGTACATGGGGAGGAGAAGAACCACGAAACGAAAAAAGCGACACATCTCTTTGACTGAATCTTCATAAACCTATATCCTAAACAATCTTGCTAAATATTTATTACCTATTATCGAAATCGGCTGCTAAATAGCACGACAGCAAACCCCCATTTTTGAGGGAATGAAATTAAAAATCGCCGGCGACATAAAAATCTGCTAACACTTATATAGTACCAAGTTTTGTCGAGGTCCGTTGACAAATGTGACCGGTATGCTGAGTGTGAGTTTTGTCGTAAACATAACGCGGTCTTTGGCGAGCGCGTAAGCATGTAATTTGTATGAACTTGCACTCGCACAAAGTGTTTCAAAAACGCGCCGCTAGTGGCGCTGTACATTTCTTCATACAAATTACATGCTTACGCGCTCGCCGAAGAGCGCGTCATGTTTACGAAAAACTCACACTCAGCATACTGTAGACGAAAACCAACATAGACGGACGAAAGCAAAATCGTGTCTAACACGGAGTTCTTGGCTGACGATCAATTAATACATTGGCTACAACAGCTATAAACGTTATAGGAAAGAGTGATTCAAACACGCTCTATTGAAAACAATATACCTACATATTTTATTATCATAAGGAGAAATTACATTTTAAGCGAAAGGTTCTGTGAAAATGATCATCCTCATTTCTCTGAAGCGAGGTCATATCGCAACAAAGGCTGCATGCAGGGTTGTCAAACAATGAATTAGATAATAATATACAGTAGCGCTCATAGCGTAGTTTGACTAGGTGTTTTTCAGCGATCACCGAAATTAAGCGACGTTTGGAACGGTCTGTTTTCGGGTGGGTGACCGCGGAGGGCAATTCTATCATCGATGCCGATGTAGTCATTTTTGTTGATTTTTCCAAAAGGTATCAGCCGTTTTCGATAAAATTAAAATGGCATCTCTGAAGTATGATCTATCGAACGAAAATAGAAGCCACCAAAGATTAAAAAAATATACAAGATAGAGTTCAGTGTTCAGTTCATACTTTCTGAGTTTATAGACAATATTAAAATCTATCTCTTGGTGGGAGTGTAACTTTTGACCTAGAAAGGAAAATTGAAATTATTAAACTTGCACATAGCTCAGAAACAAATATTTTAGCTAATTGTGCTTTTCTAGCTCACTAATGACATCATACAAATTGGTTATTACCGTCATCATAATCATCGTCACCATCTAACGTCATCGTCACTATCTAGCCTAACATACAAGCGTGTCTTGACACTTACTTGAAGTCGGTTAAAAAGTTGGCAACCCTAGCTGCTTATGAAAGGTAGGAGACAAAGAGCATCATAACAATGCACTCGTGAAGAGCTCGTTTGACAAAATGTGTGGGCCTCGACAAGCAGACACGGACGCGTAGGCTGTTCCGATTACACCCGCCCGTGATGTATCGAGGTTTAGCTGCGAATTATATGAAAAGAGAATAGAAATTGTTAGTTATACCCAATTATTTTTCACTAAAAATGGCACAACCGATTTCAACTATTACGATGTACCGATTTATGTATGGTACACAAGATTATTTTTTTGCAAAAATAGCATGACCGACTTCACCCGTCTACAGAATTCGCAAATGTTTCGCACGGATCGATGTAGCATTTTTCACATTATTGTTGATTTATCAAAAATGGATCAGCCGATTTCGATAAAATTTAAATGGGACCAATTCCGAAGTATACTCGAGTATATTTCAGAATTATTTCGTAGAAGCCGGAAACATACTATCGGACGCGGCTTACGGACGCGACTGACAGCCGCGACTTAGCAGTGTGCACAGTCTTAAAACATCCGGCGCGCCTTATCGGTCTCGGACGTCCGAACGCTCTCGGACATCCGAAGGTGACGTCCGCGACTTATGTCCGATAGTGTGCATGGCTCAGTGTACTTTCATAGTCTAGATACCTATCAGTCGCGGCTGTCAGTCGCGTCCGTAAGCCGCGTCCGATAGTATGTTTCCAGCTTTACATAAAATGTCACCTCCGTCATTAGTGGAAAATGTCACCTTTTTGATCGTTAATCAAGCAAGTGCGAAAACGAATTCATTTTACATGGCGCTAGTAATTCCGACTAAAAAAGAACTAAACCGATGTACGTTTTGAGAGAACTAAAAAAAGTATTAAGACCATGATGTGTTAAAATCTAGACTAATACTAAATTTGGGGTAACTTTATCACACTAATTGACTGCAAAAACTACTCTACTTTAAATGATGAAAAAGAGCACATAATTACAAAGTAACCAAAAAGGATACTTTATGGCTCAGTATCTAAAGTAGAGGAGTAGAGCGAAGATGGGCAAAACGTTGTAGTCCGTAAGTCCACTGCAGAAACATATTTGCTTAACGAAGAACAAAACATTATTATATACTACGGGACTAATCGCGCACTAAAATTACGAGATAAATAAATACCTCATCATCATAAGATCGTGGTCACGGGTAGACTCAAACCCGAGACCACGATCGATGCAACTCGGTTGAAACTTCGGGATGATGAGGTATTTATTTATCTCGTAATTTTAGTGCGCTATTAGTCCCGTAGTATGTAATAATAATGTGTTCAAATCGCGAAAGTTTAAAACAACAGAAGAACAAAACAGCTTCGATCAGCTTAAGAATGTATACTGTCTCTCAATAATCAAAGATATTTCTGCACTGGACTTAGGTACGGACGACAACGTCGATAACGCTCTACCTTACATATTTGTTTATGTGCTATTTTTAAGCTAAGGACAAAACAGCTCCGCTCTGCTCCCCTTACGATTCTGTTTGGTTTCTCGTTAATCAAATATGGCATTTCTGCAATAGGCATACGAATGGTAACGCTCTACCCAGCTCCTTATATCTCCGCTCCAGTTCTGTAGAGGCTGTGCCGAAAGAGCTAACAGGTGTAATTTGATCAAAACTACTCCACTTACAAGTGTTACTAACGTATAGGGCAATTTTCCATTAACGGGTACCATTAGACTGCCTCATTAATAGTAAATGTGTATCAGAAATGGATACAGTAGAAAAAGTCCAAAAAGTTTTAGAGCGTAAATGTAGCCTTTAGTTAGGACATAGTATTTACGACAAATTTGCAATCGCAAAGACGGCTGTCTGGAGTCCTTTTACTAGCGATAGGAATTATAATTAAAGATATTCAAGATTAAAACTATTCTTTTGTGTGTTGGTTATACATACACTATATGTATTATGTATGTATAGTAGATTTTTGTACTATCCCATAGGCCGTGGTGGTCTAGTGGTAGTTTGTCTATGGTGGTAGTGACACCCGACCTGCAATCGTGAGGTGGTGGGTTCAAATCCCGATCCCGTACCAATGAGTTTCTTTGGAACATATGTACGGAATTTCACTTCATTGGCTTTTCGGTGAAGGAAAACATCGTGAGGTAACCTGCATACGACCGTAGAAGAAATTCAATGGCGTATGTGTATCCACCAACCCGCACTGGGCCAGCGTGGTGGTTATGGCCCAATCACCCTTCGTGAGTAGGCCTACGTCCTGCAGTGGACTATTAAAAAGGCTGGTACAGTACAGTACTATCCCATAGGAATATTTTATTATATTTTTCGGGATAAAACTATGTCCATACCAAAAATCATGTCAATCCGTTTATCCGTTGCTGGGTAAAAGAGAAATAAACAAACAAAAAACAACAAACACTTTCGGATTTATAATATTATTAAGGATATTTGTGTGTTAATTGTTGATTTTTGTAAAACAATTATCACATCCCACACAGCACATACACACTGTGGCTTGAGATTACTTATTTTAAGAGAAACTGTAAACTATGGATAGATACGAGTATAAAGTTTCAAACAAACAATGCCTAGTCTTACTCCTTTATGGCAGTCTCAACGAATATGGAATGTAACCTTTGGCAAAACGATTTATCATCATGGTGAGAAAAACATCTATAGTTATCAAAATCGTGGAGCTAACCGCAGGCTACAAGAAAAATAATAAAAATATGGACCGTGACCTGCCAGAGACGTCCTTGTGTGCCGACCTTCCCAGAACTTATTCACAAATAAAACTAAAAGCAAAAGCCCCTCAGATAGACAGGCTCCAATCCAAACTAGTTTAGCAGATTATCGCTCCTGTACCATCTAACAAGAGTGAAAGGATAATACATCTAATTACCAAAGTGAGAAAATTCATTTTAGAGTAAAAGCCTAGGGATATGAATCCTTTGGGGATCACGAATTTAAATTAAATTCGGGATGCGAAAGACTTTGATGCGATTCCCAAAGAGAAGGCTCGATTTGATAGCGCTCATGAAGGATAATAACGGTTCAAAGCGAAAGATTTCTTGCAGAAAATAAAGGAGCGAGATGAAATATTAGCCAGAGGCGTGAATCGTGATAAGTCTCCATCAAGTGAAATTAACAAGTCGATGCGAGACGGGCAGCGTCCGGCGAGGTCGCTGGACGATGCTGCCAACTATCCGGCAAACAGAATAATTATAACTATTATCACGTTCTTAAACGGCACCTCTAATAAATCCTCCGCGATTGATAGCTGTTCGAATTGAGTAATGATTTATTATTTTGCTCCTGCTATTATTTTTTTAATTCGAGTAGAATGTCATATCATGTATTTAATTCCGTCTGGTTTTGGGGACGCGTCAATGCGACTCATTGAAAACGTAATCTATTATATAAAAGGCTTCCCTGAGTGACTGACTGACAGACAGCCTACAGCCCAAACCGCTTAAGATATGAGCTTGAAATTTGGAATATAGGTACATTGAACGACGTAATGGAGCACTAAGGACGAAAATTTTGAACTTTCGAACTCTAAGGGGGTAAAACGGGCCCTTTTCGTTTGTATGTAACTTTTTATTCCTTGTACCGATTGATTTGAAACTTTGTATACATGCTTTTCAAACAAAATAAAAGTTACGTTTTTTCCTGTTTTTCCGAATTTTCCTCATCTAAGGGGTCAAATAAGGTCCCAAAGTTGGTGAAAAAAGCGTCAATTACATCGAACCAGCTGAACGGTTATGGTTGAAAATTGGTATGAAGGAAGCACTCAGCATGTTTCAATAGAGTAACTAATAAAATCCAGGAAAATCTATAAGGTTCCTTAGGGATACGCAAAATTAATAAGTTTAGGCTACAGCCCAAACCGCTGAAGATATGAGCTTGAAATTTGGGATATAGGTACATTGAACGACGTAATGGAGCACTAAAGACGAAAATTTTGAACTTTCGACCTCTAAGGGGGTAAAATGGGCCCTTTTCGTTTGTATGTAACTTTTTATTCCCTGTACCGATTGACTTGAAACTTTTTATACATGCTTTCCAAACAAAATAAAAGTCACGTTTTTTCCTGTTTTTCCGAATTTTCCTCATATAAGGGGTCAAATAAGGTCCCAAAGTTGGTGAAAAAAGCGTCAATTACATCGAACCAGCTGAATGGTTATGGTTGAAAATTGGTATGAAGGAAGCACTCAGCATGTTTTAATAGAGTAACTAATAAAATCCAGGAAAATCTATAAGGTTCCTTAGGGATACGCAAAATTAATAAGTTTAGGCTACAGCCCAAACCGCTGAAGATATGAGCTTGAAATTTGGGATAAGTATAGGTACATTGAACGACGTAATGGAGCACTAAAGACGAAAATTTTGAACTTTCGACCTCTAAGGGTGTAAAATGGGCCCTTTTCGGTTGTATGTAACTTTTTATTCCCTGTACCGATTGACTTGAAACTTTGTATACATGCTTTCCAAACAAAATAAAAGTCACGTTTTTTCCTGTTTTTCCGAATTTTCCTCATCTAAGGGGTCAAATAAGGTCCCAAAGTTGGTGAAAAAAGCGTCAATTACATCGAACGAGCTGAACGGTTATGGTTGAAAATTGGTATGAAGGAAGCACACAGCATGTTTTAATACAGAAACTAATAAAATCCAGGAAAATCTATAAGGTTCCTTAGGGATACGCAAAATTAATAAGTTTAGGCTACAGCCCAAACCGCTGTAGATACGAGCTTGAAATTTGGAATATACGTACATCGTACGACATAATGAAGCACTAAGGATGAAAAACGTACCCAACTCTAACTTACGGGGTAAAACGGGCCCTTTTTGTTTGCATGTAACTTCTTATTCCCTGTACCGATTGACATGAAACTTTTTATAGATGCTTTTGAGACTAAATAAAAAATATGGCTGTACCTGTTTTCTAAATTTTCCTTAAAAAAATCCTTAGGGGTCAGATACGTCCCAAAACTTCAATGCGCTTTTTTAAATAATGTAGTATCTAGGATTATGATAATGATAGTTTATCTTTAAATGGGGCAAAATGGGTCCACAAAAGTTTACGATTTTTTTTTATTTTGTGAGCCAATAGTCTTAAGCTTAGCGCACATATGGATCAATATAGGTATTTTACTATGGGATCAACCCTGACAATCGAAAATTACCTACATTTTCCATACATTTTGTCGCGGGTCGATGAACTTTTTGTGTTGAACAGCTGATTTTATTCACGTGCTTTTGGGGTTGGTACCATTGTAAAAGTTAATCAAATTATGAGTATAATAGCATCCTAGAATATGCCTGACTAGAATTACGACTTGTGTGCCATTTTTTCATTTGCCTGGAAAATTAAATTTCTAATGACTTAATGAAACATGTCGAATACCTGTACCGGCCTTAATTAATAGTGCACTACTGAAAATAGGTACTACGGATAGCACTACGGATAATAGAAACAGGTGGGTCTTAAGATGAACATGGACAAGACGAAAGTCATGTGTAATTCCCATGTTTTACCTACCCCGATTTCTGTTGGAAACTCGGTTCTTGAAGTCGTTGACTCGTACGTCTACCTAGGACAAGTAGTCCAGTTAGGTAGGTCTGACTTCAACAAAGAGGCCAATCGACAAATTCAACTCGGCTGGGCAGCGTTCGGAAAAGTGCGTAGTGTCTTCTCGTCCGACATACCTCAGTGCCTCAAGTCGAAAGTTTTCGACCAGTGTGTGTTGCCAGTGATGACTTATGGCACAGAAACGTGGTCTCTCACTATGGGCCTTATTAGTAAGCTCCAAGTAGCCCAACGAGCTATGGAGAGGGCTATGCTTGGAGTCTCTCTGCGAGATCGAATCATTAATGAGGAGATCCGTAGAAGAACCAAAGTTACCGACATAGCCCAACGGATTGGCAAGTTGAAATGGCAATGGGCAGGGCACATAGCGCGGAGGACTGATGACCGTTGGGGTCGAAAAGTTCTCGAGTGGAGACCATGTACCGGCAAGCGCAGCGTAGGACGTCCACCTACAAGGTGGACGGATGACCTCATTAAGACCGCAGGATCGCGCTGGATACAAGCCGCTTCCAACCGGTCTTATTGGAGATCCATAGGGAAGGCCTACGTCCAGCAGTGGACGTCCTGCGGCTGATGGATGACTGAAAATAGGCCTATCCGCGAAGGGTAATTGGGCCATATCCATCACGCCGGCCAAGCATGGGTTGCTGAATTCACATACGACATTGATTTTTTCTACGTACGTACAGGTTGCCTCAATGTTTTCCAGCAAAGAAAAGTGAAATTTCTTACATAGTTACTCATACAATTATTATTATTGGCTCCCTCGGTGGCTCAGTGGTTGACCCTGACTCCTGGGTCAAAGAGGCGTGGGTTTGATTCCCAGGGCAAATATTTATGTGATGTTCATATGTGTTTGCTCTGAGTCTGAGTGTTATTAATGTATTTTTATTTATTTATTTAACACTTTATTGCACACTATTTGTACAAAAGGAGGACTTAACGCTAAACAGCATTATCTGCCTGTCAACCTACATGTATAAATAAATAAATAAATATATCTTTATTGTACACAGAAACACAGTACAGAAACTATACAATATGCTGTACAATGGCGGCCTTATCGCCTTTGGCGATTTCTACCAGGTAACCTTTGGATGGACTGGAATTATTCTAAAAATAGGAGTATGGTCGGTGGTGTATACAATACAGTACATACATTGAAATACATGTATATGTAGTATATCAGTCTCTGCCAGCCAAATCACAAACTTTGCTTAGTTTGGGATCAGAGACCGTGTGTGAGATGTCCTCCAATATTTATTTTATATATTTATTTATTATTGAGTTAATTTCAGAAATTCGGCAATTTATCATCCAAAAATTCACGTATGTACTCTGTAATAAGCTTTAGATACAAGTAAATTAAATAACCAAATACTGAGACAATTCAGGCTAAACCGTAGGCATTATTTTGCAAGTAATACAATAATAGGCTCAGTTATGAAGACGCCATAGTAAATATAATAACAACATAAAAATGTTCTCTCTATCGAATGCTTAAAGTGAAAATGAAACAGATATAATTATGATAATTAGCTATTATAATTACGATGGCGCCTTCATAATCGAGCCTAATGCGGGCTTAACCACGAGCTACTATTATTTTAAGTAAGTGCCAAGAAAACGCGGGCCTAACTGTGGGTTTTTATCATTTTAAGCAGTTACGAAAATAACGCGGGCCAGACCGTGGGCTAATTATCATTACAAGCAATACAAAAACGCAGGCTAACGGCATGCTATTATAATTTTAAGGATTTATTAAGACAACACGGGCCAGACCGCGAACTATTAGATATTATTATAAGCAAATGCCAAGATAACGCGGGTTGAACCGCGGGCTGTTTTTTTAATTAAGTAAGTATTAAAACAACGTGGGCCAAACTGTGGTTATTATCTTTGTAAGTACCTAATTATTAACACAACGCGAGCTAAACCGCGGGCTTTTATCATTTTGAGCAAGTACTAAGACAATACGGGCCAGACCATGAGCTATTATCATTGTAAGTAATACGACAATGCAGGCCAAACAGCGAGCTTTTATAATTTTAAGCAAGTATTAAGACATCGCAGTCCATGCTGCGTGCTATAAATAACCATCTTAAGCAAGTACTAACAATACGCGGGCCAAACCGTGATCTATTATCATTAAAGGCAAATACTGTTACAATTTTGACCAAACCGTGGGCATTATCCTTGCAAGTAATTTTAAGCAAGTATTAAGACAACGCGGGCCAAATTGCGCACTATTAGATATTATTATAAGCATGTACAAAGACAACGTAGATCAAACCGCGGGCTCTTTTCATTTTAAGTAAGTACCTACTCGTATGTACTAAGACAACGCGGGCGAAGCCGCGGGTTTTAAGCTAGTACAATATATTATGCCTTTTATTTTTTAACGCGACACTTTCACAAATAAATTTTTACAGTTAAACTCAAATGAGTTGGTTTCCGAGATCACTTTTATAACAGCGGATTTTCCACTACTGTATTTTATACGCCGTCAGGTCGTTATCCATGCACTCATCGATCCGTCGAGTGCCACACGCCAGATAACGGTCTCGTATCGCATAAACATCACAATCTTTATTTATTACGTTATCGAGTGGGCATCTAGGGCCGCGCGCCCACACGACACAATCGCACCGCGTCAAATCAAAACTTACTCGAAATCCCGCGTAAAAACGAGAAATTTTGTACAAAGTTGAGTATAATCTGTCTCCGAATTACGACAGTTCCACCGAATCGCCGGATTTGTTGGGTGCAGCGTCGGGACCTGCAGAGGAGGGGGCTACCGCGCGTCGCCGATGCCGCCGCCGCCGCCCGTTCGTGCCTCAGCCGGCAGTCCGCCGCCAGCTCACCGCGAGCAAACACGTGTGTGGAATCCGCCGGTTCTCTCCGACGAATGTCAAACAACTTGTGATCAAACTTAGTGCGCACCGGTTACGAGTGGATTGGATTATTTGCAGTGTTTGTGACTAAATATGTGTTAACAGTGACTAAAATTACCTACAGAACTATCCGGAAATCTAGAGCCGATGGTCCTCTTGAATACTAACATGAAAATTACTGGTAAAGTTACTTGTAAAATTTTTGCATGACGAATTTGTTCATTGCCATTCGGTATGCTACCTGGATGATCTGATGATCTTGGCTTGCACGACGCACGAACATCCCTCTACTACACTCGGGAGAACAGGATCGGTGACAAGCTAGGGTTCTGTTTATCTAAATATTCAAATGAGCGCGACGATATTCCATCCGGACCACCAAACAGCCAAAACAATGGCGGACCTTGGGTCTGTCAGACGACATTGACTACTAATGTAAATTTGAGTTAGCACAAACAATCGAACACAGTGAGTTTAGACGGCGACATATGAATAAAGGCCCGTGTGTGTGACCGTGGAGCGCCTACGGGACCAGCGCAGTGGGTGGACGGCATAGCTTCGACCCGCCTAGAACGACAGTGGGTGGTTGAATGGAGCCAGTTAATAATAATGGTGAGATTTAATCACCGCCATAGAGGTTACACAACAAAGCCATAAGCATGCCCATGGCTCCAGTAGAAGATGCTCCGTAGGACAACAATAACAGAGAATCGTTACTAACAAAGCTTTCGACAAAATAGCAAATATTGGCTTGTAGTCCGTAGGTACTAATCATCATTAATCCGAGCAAGTTTACAGCGGCGTGCGTCAACTGATGACAGTTTTATTGGCGCTCGCTTTTATTGGCATGTAATAGGCCTAACTGAACTGCATACCTATCCAATTACAGGCTGACCTGAATAAATTAACGTTTGTATCTCATGATTGATGAACACATTACGAAACAGCACGGTTGTCTAAACTGAGACATTTGTTCCGAACCCTCACAAATTCAAGCATCCTGTCCGCATGGAGCAATTAATTTCGCACATGTTACGACATAGACCTCAGATGGCGGCTGACAAAAAACAGGCTCCGTCTCGCACATGTGCGGAAATTTGGGGCAGGCGTCTCACACGGCCCAAAATCGCTGTAACACAATGCCGACTCGAATGAAAAACAAGCAGTGCAAGTTAGATCCATAAACAAAAGGAATAGACACCTACGCAATGAAATCCGAGGGGAGAATACGAGTTAAAATTTAATTAAAGAATGGGTTACCTACAATAACCATGTTATTACGACCACATCTGTTGTGAATGATGAATGCGTCCGCGGAGGAAACAAGAAAAAAGGTTTATAAAGCTGCGCGGGTGTAGGCACGTGGGTCGGCAGATGCGCCGGCGCAGCCCCGGGCTCCGGCCCTTTATCTTACAATCTCGCCAACTTGCGTGCAGCTGAGATTTAAGATTCATTATTCTGTCTTTTTAACTTTAAGGTACTTGTTAAATTCTTACATAAGACTTGAAATGATACTTTGGCAGCGCACGAGCTACGAAAAGTTTTATTATTACAAATTTCAACTTAAAGAATTGAACTGAGCACAGAATAAACATTAAGAGTGCAACAATACACGATGACCCAATACGTACAATTATACGTATTAGGCATAAAACTGTAGACAACTGGTCTAAAAATTCCAGTAGCCGTTGTGGGTGTTAGGTGTCTGAGAGGTCAAGTCCGGCTAGGAGAGCGTTTTTCCTTAGATTATGATCGGCTCTAGCTCGCCGTTTGCCTTGTAAGGCAACCTGCGCCCGCGCTGACAACTGTGGGATAATCGCCTTCGGTATCGGACAGCCGAGATAACTATCGCCATTACTCTCGGGTGTTTTCATAATTTCTCCAGCCTTATTGAGCTGGGGTTTTGAGGACGCGACTTTATCCACGTGGGAGCATTCTTTTATCAATTCATTGGTATCGTTATCCTTCTCACGTTAACATCTTTTCTTCACTCTTCAAGCTTGTCTTCTCATTTAGTCTTTTGCTATGCTGTAAATATTGCTTTACTTATTAGATTTATAACTGGGCTATGTTTTACTATTAACACGTACGTACTCGTATGTACTCATCGTATATCAGTTTTTTATGGATAATACAGTCGACAAAGTCTATTTTTTTAAAAAGTTGCGTTATAAACTTCCCAACATGAAATAGCATTCTCACCACCACACTAACCTATTGATAGCTCCTTTGTTCGCAATGTGTATAGGTACAGAACAATTTTATGCATCAGTAAAAGTTGGTAACAAGCTTGCGCTCGGTAAGTCGAAACGTGTAATACAATACAGCTATTTGTGATGCAGTATACTAAGCTAGCGTAAACACATTGTAAAGTCAAACATTTTCAACTGTGTGCGACTCAGAATAATCGCCGACGACGTTTTATGAATATTAATGTGTGAACGTGAAATTACGGCAGATTTCATCTGTCTTGCAGGTGCGTGGTTAAAGGACGCTAGACGGGATGTGCATTCAAAATTAGTAGCTTATTTAGAACTCCAACTAAGCAAAACAGTTCTCATTGTCAAACATAAAAAACGCTATCAAATAACTCCAAGTGTAACTTCACAATCACTTGTTAATCATGATGAATGATGTCGATAAAATCGGTAAACGAAAGGTATTGCAGAAATAAATCATACTATAAACTTGGCACCTATGATACAAAATTAAAAACACTACTTAAGTAATTCACTGCAGCATAATACCGCCAAAACACCAAAATTGATTGTTAAAACATATACACAAAACTTTCTTTCTTAGCAAAATCTCAACATGGAGC
Source organism: Hypomecis punctinalis (assembly GCA_949316475.1). Taxonomy (NCBI): domain Eukaryota; kingdom Metazoa; phylum Arthropoda; class Insecta; order Lepidoptera; family Geometridae; genus Hypomecis; species Hypomecis punctinalis. The sequence goes on along the minus strand of OX438801.1, from coordinate 7,290,839 downwards.
TATTTGAACTCAACAAACATAAATAAATTCAATTGTTCACGTGCTAAAGCCACACAAAAGGAAGAAGATATCCGTCAAAATGTTTGGCACGAACCGCACCTGCCAGACAGCTGTGTACCGAATACAGCAGCGGTGAAAAATTGCTCCCTTGGTGGAACCCTACGGCAGATGCTAACTGAATAATTTTAATCGTGCCAAGAATCCAGGTGAATACGTCAAATTTTGAGTATGACAATCAAAAAGGTGTAGTGATTAACCACAGTTAATCATGAAAATAAAACACAGTGATGATGATGTAATTTTCGTTTGCAAAACTACTTTAATCGAAGCGATAAAGGCTTATAACCATGAAGGAACGAATAAAATTTATGATTTTTTTTGTAATGGTGACATAGGTACCTAAAGTTACAGATAACTGGACTATACTCGTGGACGTATAAAAATCTGTAGGTAACTACTGTACTGTTATATAAAATAATGAAATTTTATTGTGAAATTTGATTCTCATTGAAACAATATGAAAATTTAATGGACACAAGCAGAAAAATATTTAATGGTGACTGACGTTGTGAGATGAAATAATAAATTCAGAGTCCGTAAAAGCTTCTGACAACGTTCAGCTACATTACAACGAAATTTTCTTTCCATCTTAATTTCCTTCGAGAATCTTGACGAATTAATTTATGAAATTAATTTACCGAATGGTTCTGCAAGACGGAGGCTTTTAGCCGGAAGACCATTTTCAAATATAATTAATCCACCTTTTAATCCACAATTTATACGTTGTTGCAATAAGATACTCGTCCGTAATGATTTATTTTGTCTCCGTAGCTTTGCTTTCATTTCAAAAAGTTTTTTGGATCGTAAATAATTTTAAAAGGAATCCAAACGTTCTCGATGTTTATATTTATAGCAAGGCTCTTTATTTGTCTTTTATTGAGTGTATATTATATTTAAACATGTGTTATTACAGTACAGGAAAACTTTAATATTATCGAGCAGAAATGTCATCAATTTAGTTTCGAAAGGAAACAGAGATGAAAATAAACCGCTCTTCCACCGAATTTTACTAAAATAGTCAAGTGCACGCCTTCCATTTCTCCGTCACCATTACTGTATCCTGTGTTTCGAATGCTTCGATATGTTAGTCTGAGTGCGCATGCCCATAACACTAAATTTGAAAAGCCGAGACGATCCGAAACGGAAAATAAAACAGCTCTAAATAAAGCTCCCGAATTTATCACACAATATCATGATTACAACGAAAAAAAGAAATCCGAAATGAGAAATGTACAATCAAAGATTGCGGCTTAACTTAATAGACTTAATAGTTCGATAAATGGACAGCTGAGATTTTATTGATCAATAATTTTGGAAACATTGTTAATAGCGGTCGAAGTTACGATTATGACGTACAATAACTTAAACGTATTACGTAATAACGGTTAATTACCGCTGGAAGGTAATTTACTTGACGCCTGGTGTTACAATATTGCTATTATATCGCATGACTCGGACATTGTAGGCTGACGAGGGGCGGACGTTGACATCACCATCGTTAATCATTCCCTAAAGAAAATTTTGATTTTCAATTTGAATGCCTGCGGAGATTACCGAATGGATTCAGTACACTTGATAAATGACGTAAGTTAATTAAAAGTTTGGTATCGACGTGCCGTGTCCGATAATGTGCCGGATGGCGGTGGTGCCGTCCCCGTGATATATGCAAGCAATATCCTGCCGTCCGGATGTAAGAGTGCTATTTTTTGATATTTTACGAACTTTCCCAGAGGGTCGTGAAGCTTTTTTGTTATCCTGTTTGTAGGAATAAATTAGTTCCAGTTGGGATTGAGTAATAGTCACAGATGTGACTTTTTTAATTTCCTTTCATTTGTTTGTTTGGAGTCGTGATGGGGAGGTTTTTGTTCCTCCCACGTTTTTTGTCCAATAAACGTTTGTAATCTAACAAATTACTGAGCGTTGTGTAGCTTTTGTGATGAATATAAAATTACTTTTTAATTTTAACTGAAAATTAAGAATATGGAACAAACATAATCCGACCAAAATAATTAATAGCTTGGTAAAATTGAGAATTTAGGAAAAACAAATGAATATAGGATTACGTATTCTATCTATTTATAGCACAATCAATATTATGATATCACACAACGATTCCATATTTTGTTATCAAGTTGTTATCTATGACTAAATATTATTTATCAATATCACAGGTACATAGTTTCGGATGACTGAATTTAATTACAATATCTGGAGTAGCTACTTAGCCAAACAAATATGTTTTGATTTTCTTATGTATAGAGATGATACTAAAAAGATAATTTAGTGCACATCATCGTTTCTTATTCATTTCCAATCATATAAACATTTTAACCTCAAGGCGAAACCTTTGCCTAGCAGTGGGACACTGCAGACTCATCAACAAACAATGATATAACTCAAATCTTGACTTAATTTCGGTCAGCGGGCGATAAAATATATTTCCAGTAAAACCATGATATGTGTATTAGCTAAGAAAGCTGTTTCATAGAATTAAAGTCTTAAAGAAACACTTTTGTCTCATCGCATTTAACTTTTATCTTCTTATCTGTCAGCTGAATTCGTAGTCTCTTTATTATGATCCAAGATAAAAGTACCGCTCTCATTTGCATAGCCCCCAAATTAAGATGAGAAATGCGATGCTTGATGGTTTTAGATTGTATCTGATTATTATCTCAAGATTTTTCGGCGCTTTCTGTATTATTTTTGACGAGCATAATTTGTTCTCTCCCTGGTTCGACATTCGCTGAAATTCTTTCGTCTTTCGAAAATAGTCTAACGTAACTTTGAAAATTTAATCGCGTAGAAATTGCAAGAAACCTTTTCAATTTGAAGCGTAATCTCTTTCAGACAAATTAAAAAGTTCATAGTTATTTTGGTCTGCCCTTTATGTAAGTCATTCTGAACTTACGATCTTTGATAACTTTTCTTTAACATTTGAGGTGAAATTCTTTCATATAAGTGCTTTCTTTAAAATATCGCATTTATCAGTGATCTCTCGGGGCATTAATAACACTGCAGTGTCTGTCAAGTAATCGTATAGTCTCGCCGTCTCGTCTCGTCCGCGACCCATTTCGTCCGCTCGTGGTCTCGATTAGTCAAGGTGCCCATTTGGGAGGCTCCGTGCCATATCAGGCTCTACACTGACACTCTATAATCTCTGTGCCGTATTTGGACTCTGCAATTAGCTGTCATACTCTTCCTTTGTACTCGGTGTGACTGTTTAATTGTGTGCTTTTGTTTATGCTAACAACTGCTTGTTGTTATTCGGATCAGTTAGTTTGCAATAGAAAATATTATGTTCGACAATATTTATAATTTTCAAACAACATATTGGGTTTAGTTGTTTTATTTGTGAAGTTAAATAAGGGGTTACTTCTTTCGCTGATGCCATTTTACACTTGCCTTTGTGCAAAGTGTAGATCAGCTGTGTTTGGAAAGCCATCAAGCCTGAAGTTTTGACTTTTAAATTTATTGCATTTCTTCCAACATAAAAAGGAGCACTATAAAAAAATGAGGCGAGCTTCGCGTTGAAAAATGATGACAACTTTCTGGGTATCTTGAAGTTAAAAATTCCTTGATAAATGGTAAAGTTATGATCCACAGCCTTTTGTTATTGGCCTTTATATCGTGATATCAGTCAGTAGTGAATAATGATCCTTGTCATTTAATCTTGTGTTAAACATGTGTTGTGTTTCAACAGTTACTTTATGGTTTTGATTGAATATCCTTTCTTTTCGAAATACTTTTATATTGTTATCCATCATATACTTATGCAGAGACATGCTTGGTGACATGTCTTGCCATTGTTTTCAAAGAAGCTATCAAGTTGTAATCTTGTTTTAAAGCTCAAGTTAATTTCCAATTCATCTTGTATCTTTATAGTAATTCTAATGCGTTCTTTGTAAACGGTTAATAAAACAATAGTCGCAATCATAGCAACACATACATTATCTTCTTCTATTGTTTCCTATTTTGATCACCCTACACGTGTTACGGGTCGATGGCTAATTGGCTAACATGAGCCGTAAAACTAATTAAAATTAACAGTTTAGAACACAAAGGATGTGCCTCGAGTCATTGCTGTTGATTAATCAAACGTGAGCTCTTGTTATGTAATCAAGCCTTTAAAAAGTTTAGAATCAGAAGCTAAAAAAATCTGCGATCTAAATTGAGTTACGGTGTTATTTTGGTACAGTATAAAACAAGACTTGGATACACACTGACTACTCAGAGCAAAGTTTAAGTCTTACCTCTTTTTCCAGCTGTACCAATAATTCTTCTATAATAGTTAATATTTCGGAAGTTTGACTTGTATTTCTTTATATTCTTCAGCGTCGTTACACTTTAGCAATCAGATAAAAACAGCTGCTCAAGAAAAGTGCTCACCTAATGACTCCATAGGCTCGCTAGACCGTAAACAATGACAACATAATTGCGGAGGGCTTCGAACATGTTTCAAATTTATATTCTACGACGGTGAATACATTCATTCCGGCCGATACTGTCAACCGCTAGCCGGTGGTAACTGATTACCATCACAGTTAGAGTTACCTATCAGATGTGGCTCGTAATTCGAACCCGCGGAATAATGATAACTTATTTCGATACCATCGCTGGAGCGTGTGGTATCGGCATCTATCACGTAAGGGATAATAAATATAGTGCCTGCGTCTGATGTTAGGAGAGCATTAGTCATTGAATCGGATTTCTCAGTTCTTATTTTGTGTTCTCACGCTTTATTCACCTTGGAGTTAGGAATTCATTTATTGTGTCGAACATTTTTGTTACATACTACATTTTATTTTTAAGTTCTGTTGAGCAAGAATGTGTCTAATTTTTAATAACGTCTGCAGCCCGTGACCTTGAGGAATCAATAACTTGAGAATCGGTTCTGCACGAATCAATAAAATGCCAAATAATAGTCTTCCGCCTGCACTAAAACGTTACTAAATCACATAACTGTAGTAATAAAATTAAAATTTTAATAACGTTCTGAAATAGGATTATAATTTAATCTCCTACAATAGCTTATTAAACGAGCTCTTGATCGTTAAGTAATACAAACATGTGATTATTAATTTAATCGGATATAAATATTAATATTTTGAAATTAGAGTCGTACAATGGGGGCACATCGCCGCTGACAGGCCAATCCATCAATCTCTAGTACTATGGGTACTGTTATTGCCTCCGGTCCAATCAAGGTTTTTACCCGATGTCAACGGCCCCCGTATAACGAGGCGATAGATACCGCAGATACATACAATCAAAGCAAATAAAAATTATATTAATCATAGCTTGTAAGGCTCAATGGAACTTGTAGTGAAAACGTTTTTGCACGATCTATCGACCTCAGTTTTTGCATGATAACCAATTACGCTAACGATTCTAATGCGAGATCAATACATTTCGGCCATGTGTCTATCTGAACACATATTAACGGTATTCGAATTCAGCTTTCTAATACGGGCTTTGTCGTGATTCGAGCCACTCGTTTGTAATGCGATGTGTTTATCTGATTTGACGAGACAATAATTATTGAGCATGTCATGCCATTTCGGAGGATGTGCACAATCATCGTCGACCTGACCGCATGGCAATCGTTCGAGGAAATACCCATCGATAATGTCTCAGCCGGCTTCGGAAAGCTGACGGACCGTTAAGTATTGATGACTCGGTAACATCATTCCGCTAACCACTGTTAACGAGGTGCAGCGGAACGTCGACACGACAACATTTCACACACTCTTGCCATTAAACTACGCTTAAAATCACCACAAATAATACAACCGTCTTCCCCGATAATATCACGTAAACTCGTCAAAAAACAAAACGAACCCGAGCAAACGACGAAGGGCTGTTTAAATAACTGTCAGAGCTATCGTGTTTTTGTCGGGAGAAAATCTCGTTAAAATCGAGTGGAATGCGCAAAAAACTGCTTTCATTTAAAGATCCGCCCGGTAAAAGATAAAATAAAAACAGAAAGCCCGCCCAACGTCCACGCACACTCGAAATGCAAACGAGACGAGCACCGAGATTGGCAAAATTCTGCCCAAAGTGTGTGGTGGCGCAGATGACAGCTGACAGACCCAATTTTCCTCTCTTCCATTTATGCATGAAAAATCATGGAATAAACTTTATAGTAGATGATGATCAGAATCCAATTTGTTGAAATATAAGTGCGTAGTGTTACAAACTATTCCATTCTTCCTTCATGTCTATACTATTACGTTACATTACGCGGTAAATACGTCGTGGACTCGTGGCCATCAATCTTAGAAGCGCCGACCTGCGCATCAATGTCAATGTTGGTTAGCAACCTCGCCAGGTGGGTCATTTACGTTCCATTGACGAGTGATATGCTATTCATCCAATCTTTATACCTCGTTATTTGCTATACAGGCTATTTTGGTCTATCAGAGCGTTTTCACTGTTTCATGACCGGTTATCCCTTTACACTCACGTCATGTCATTCCAGCTTACAAATTATCGTCTTTTTCATTGTTAAATCTCACGTAATACCTATTTTCAGACTAAATTTACCAATTACAGCCACCAGCAACGAGTATGCCAGATTCAAAATTATCAGTGCAACAATTACCGGTAAGTAAGTAAGTTCGTATAGGCCGGGTGGCTAGCCCTGGTGTCAGAATTTTGAAGCCGCCTGAAGGCCTCTGACATGGCTAAGCGGTAAGCTCTTTTAACAATTACCGGTGATCTGTTATTACGGCACGTCTCATTGGCCGCAGGGTTTGAGAGATTAATCGATTGCAGAGTCACTTTCACCGGGGTCAGGTATTGTTGTTTTATTGCCTTGTGGCAGGCTTGCAGGTGACGGCGGCAGGAGTGCCGGCTATTTAGTTATCACCATAGATTTCTCCCCGATGAATGATTCTAGTCTCGTAGATGGATGTTCTGGTTGTGCTGTCTCGTTAACAAAGTTTCTAGCGTCTGTAGTCATTACTCGGTTGTTGTTTATGATTCCTACTTTGCAAGCTCTGTCCTCAATTGCTGTGGAAATTATATATGTGTTAGAATTAACTAATTAAATTATAAAGACAGGACTGAGGTAGTCCTGTTTTTCTTGCTTCTTGTTTTCTTGGTAGGCGAGATTACGAATATCTTTAGCATTTTTAAACTTTATAAATTCGATATTTTAGCTCATCGTCGTCAGCTGCCGTCAATTTAGCGAATATGCGATAATTAAGTTGTCAAACACAGATGTTTGCATAGTTAATTTAACCAAGTTTGTAAGCATCTCATTTAGCAAGTTCTTCACTATTTCCTAGATTTAGGTAGTTTGTGAACGCGTAACGTTGTGTACATTATTAGTAAGATTACTTACACAAGCAAATTGATTCAAAAGCCATTATAACTCCCGGTATCTGATGAAGCATCTATTATGAATATCCTTGTATTTCTGTATAGAAATTATGTGTAATCAAATTTCAGTTTGACGACAAAAAAGTCGCTTATCGTATTCACTTAGCTGATTATTATATAACGTTGAACGCAATCAATTTAATTTGACTGTAAAAATGAGAATCCAATCACATTAAACGCAATAAAGTACAAAAACATTGATCTGAACGATGCTTGTATTGATGATGTAACTCAAAAATAATTCTGAAAATGGTTGTTTTTATTTCATTCACCTTCCATATTACATCGAGTTTACCAAAATTATTATTTTGATTGACCGGCTGCTACCACAAATATTGAGATTCTTTTTTTGCTGTAACCATCTGTTAACATGAGATGTAACACTTGTTTATTAATGAAATCGGACCTTAATCTCTTTTAGCCGTTTAAATCTTTAACAATTAAATTGATTAAGGTAATTGAATTTTATTGCAAAACCTGAATACTGGAACTGTCATCAGCTCATTCAACAATACTTCTCGTATTGAGGACGTGATATTTTCGTTTTGGAACTTTATATTTTTAAAGTAGGGTAAGTGGTAAAATAACGTGCTTACAATCTTACATCAATGGTATTTATTTTCCAAAACATGTCCTCGCTGATAATAAACAAACGACTCTTTAAATCAACTCATTACTTGTTAAAAATATAGGCTGATAGGTATTTCGAATTCAAATTAATTTTATTTCATTCTGTTGCCGAAAGTGTAAATACCTTTTTAACCGTTACTAATTTCTTTTGTAATCGGTTTTGTCAACAATTTAGTTCAGAATCTATTGTTTGTTTGTCCTTGTATGTTCCTTTCCATTTTATCGATAAGATCTATCGATTAATAAGCCACTCATTTAGGCGTTATATATTCTATTCATATCGGTACCTAAACGATGTAGATATTATTGTAGATATAATACTTGATGATAAAATTACGATTGAATTTTTAGTAACTCTACTGTTTACAGATATTTTAATAAGTGGCTGTATTTTAAAGAACTTAAAAACAAAAGGGTGGACAGACGAAAAAACAAAATACTTAAAAAAACCGATATGTGTGACTGTAGTTTTTAATTCTTGACAAATACTTGGACAAAAGTAAAATGAGTTGAAAATAAGGCAGATTGAAAAACAATCGCTATACTCAAATAAACATACATACATATATTCATATCGCATGAAGATAAACATCGTGACAATAGTAATGCGGGCTGAAGTATCACTCTCACAAAATGTTCCAAAAGGTCAGTCTCAAAGTTCCTATACAGTTGCATTTATTTGTCAACAATGTTTCAAGGAAGCGATTCGCATTATTAGGTAACTTTGCCCATACTTGGCTGCCTCTGTTGCTCAATGTGCATCATTATCCGACTCCATACACACGGATTAAGAAATACAGATAGCGTAAGACCAATATGCATCAAATGCACATGAAATAAGAGGTTTCCTGACGTAATTTACAATGCACTTATTGATGATGTTGATGAAATTTCAAAACTGGCTTCAGCCACATTGATTTTATTATTTTCTTTTGAAATATTGACTTCAACCGATTTTATCAGCTTTTTACTCGACTCATTTCTGCTTCGTTATCAACAACACTTAAATTCGGAATGACCTTTCCCAAATTAAAACTCACAATCATTTTCTTTTTCTTTTATAATCCTCGGTTTTCGATTCTCCGTAGTATTTAATTTTATACTTACTGTCTTATTTCGATTTCGTAACCGATGCGATTCATGCGCTCGTGCATATGCATGGGTATGTATGTTTTCTCCATTAAAGTGCCATATTTCACGTTCTCCCTCATTAAGACCGCTTAAATTAAGGCTTCACGTGTCATGAACTCCTGTGATGATAATAAAGAGAGCTTATTGGAATTGATCAACTGATGTTTATTAATTTTGATTGAGACCGGTCCATGCATTATTCTTGAGTAATATTTACGGTGTTTTTAAAGATTTCCTTGATGGTAACTGTCTGATTTGTCGCTATTTTGCATGCATCTTCAATTTTTGTTTGCAATTATAATGTAGTAATTTTAAAAAAACATTCACATAGTTTTTTTAGTTACAGAGACTGCAGATTTTTCATCTAATATTATATCGTTTTACATTAATGTCAAATTCTGATCTTAAAATTACCTAGAAGTAAAAGTACCGTCAAGAACATGATATTTTAAGACCAACAGTTTTGTAAATGGTATCTTGTTTATTTTCTTTATAGTATTATGCTACTTTTATTTCGACTCAGCTGTCTATTTTTAAACTCAAACTCATATCATTTAATGCAACATATGAAATTTACATGCGGTTCTTAGTTAACATGTTTTGTATAGTTATACATATGACCCCATAAGGGTATGGCAATTTTATTATTTGTATTGAAACGATTTATTATTATGTTTTCTAGATTATCGTTAAAAAAATCGTCTAATGTGTAATAGCATTTCGATAAGAGAATTAATTTTATGAAACAGTTTTCTCTTTCGATTTCTTTTAGATTATTTGGCAATTTATTGAATATTTTATTTATCGAATTTGGGCTAGAACTGTGCATTGCTATGTTAGACTTTCCAAGAGTTTATGTCTATATTGTGTTGTGATCTAATTTCGTACGATTTATCAGAGGCTTTGTTAAAATAGTCAGGGTGCTTTTAACCCACTGTACAAATGTTTAACCTGATTATTTCAGTCAATACCTACTCGTACATCAAATGTAGAGCCCATTATTACAAGAAAAATTGCATCATCAGTTTCTACAATTAGCAGTTTCCTGTTTCCTTTGTTTTCAACCATTTCAACGTGGAGATGTTTGCATTTAGTATGAGATGAGTTAAGTGGCAATTGCTCCGAAATCTTAAAATAATTTGACTGGCGCGTGTTGCCCACTTATCTGGCTAATGCGTCGTGAGTTTGAGTACCGTTGACTTTTGTTTACAAAGTACTTGACGGCTACCTTACCCCAATAAATGACTTGCAAATGAGGTACGAGTATTTATGTAAAGTATTAGGACAAAAATAGAAGAATCAATACCGGTAGTCTTATACTAGTTTTAAGTGTTTGAGTACAAAATTGACGTGATTGGACGTACTTAATTCTAGGCCATATTTCTGTTCAATATTAGCCAAAAGTAGAATGTATAAGTTATAACGCAAATAGTATCCAATAAGATTACCTCAAAAAATAAATAAACCAAAATTATAAGCGTAACGTTCGACGACCAACGTCCAAATAAAATTTGACTATGGGAACTAATGTGGTTCTCGCACATTTTAATTAAAATGATGCACTTACCTAGTTATTACTCGGGAACACGTGGGTAATTTATCTTTAAATATATTGTCCAAATAAAAATAAGCTGATTATGTAACTTTACTAATGTAATAAGCCGAGGTGGCTTAGAGGTAGTGACACCCGCCTTACAATCGTGAAGTCGTGGGTTCAAATCCCGGTCCCGTACCAATGAGTTCTTTGGAATTTATGTACGGAATTTCACACCACTGGCTTTTCGGTGAAGGAAAACATCGTGAGGCAACCTGCATATGTCCGTAGAAGAAATTCGATGGCGTATGTGAATCCACCAACCCGCACCGGGTCAGCGTGGTGGATATGGCCCAATCACCCTTTCGTGGGTAGGCCTACGTCCTGCAGTGGACTATTAAAAAGGCTGATACAGTACAGTACAGTATACAGTACTAATGTTACATTGGGAATATCTTAATTTTTGGAACATCTTTGAATTGGGAACATCTTATTTTTAGAAATTAACAAGGATAGCTTCATGCCCAGCATGATGGCCGTACAAAATTAATGCTAAAAAATTAATGAGAATGTTGACAAACTGAAGCTTAATATTATACAACGTGTACTTAATCATTTATTTACATAGATAAGTTAATCCAAGTCTTACTAGTTCTTCCAGTAATTTATAATTAGAAAAAAGTTACTTGGCTATAAAAATAAAAACGATGACGAAAGTTGTTCAATAAACCAATTTCACGGTTGAATTAGTCTTATTGTTAGACAATAATGAACTGATAAATTCTGTTACAGTCCAAAAAGTTAACTGGTTGAAAAAGATTAGAAACAAAAACTATAATGACTGAATCACTGTATAATTTAATTTTTGTATCGGTACTTAGAGTTGTGCACGTTATACTTTTGCATTTAATATTCGTGACTAATAAATTCAATCATTATAATAATAAAGTATGTAGTAATAATTTTACTACTTCATCATTATCTTCGTCATCCATTATTTTAGCTTCTAATTTTTCTCGTTACGAGACAGCAACATATTTTTTTACTACATACAAACGAACTCTACCTTTCAGTTCTCGTTCTCAGTCTAGTGAAATAAGTATGAATATATCTGGCTAAGTCATTTTTTAATCCAGCAATGAATGGAGATAGGCTAAGAAAATTGGCGCAATATTTCATCCTATACATATTTTTTGAACACCAATGATCAGCGCTATAACAGCATTGCAAGAGTTTTATTTAGAGCGACAGCACAATAAAGTTTTTAAAAAGTATACGGAACAATTTTTCATTTGAATTTGTCCGAAATACCTGTTGACAACGACTGTCTTCCTCTTTCACTTATCCAATCGCCTAAATAAGGTGACACCGAAAGCAACGAGGTCAAATGTCCCTCGAGGAGAGGAAATTGTATCTAATTCGATAATTGTTCGGATACCCTCACTAATCGCAGGTTTCCGAGTAGAGCCATGGTAATAAAATACTGGATTTTAGACTTACAAGACTTGTCATTTTTGATGCTATTTTTTCCACGCCGATTTCGATTACTGATCCATTTTCTGCACCTGATGATTACCGATAAGTGCTCATATGGCCAATGTTGCCAACTTTAGCCTTATTTACTCCTTATTATGATTCCATTTTGTTAAAGAACTATCAAAATTACGTTGTAGGTTTTGCTGACGTTTGCAAAATTAAGTCTAGCTGCCATAAATAGCGTTTCGAGAAGTAGTTGATCTTGTATATCACTGAGTTGTGAACTTGTAAGCCCAGTTTCGTGAAATAGACACCAAAAGCGTCCCAACCGAGTGTAATTGGAGTAATTCGAGCAGGCAGTGTGAGTGTTAAGTGCAATTGAGTGCAATTACGCTTTCTAACTCCTGTAGGGCTTTGAAGCTTGTAGAATAGACGGGATGGGAGGACAGACATTTGCAAATAAAAATGTAATTTCGTATAGGCCAGGTGATTAGGCGTGGTGCTAGAGTTATTTAAAACCCTTGAAGACCTGTAATATGGCTAAATAGTTGAAACAACCCTCAACACCCTTTTATGGTGGACATTCCGCGCGTTAGAACTAAGCGTTTCGAATCCTCATTCCTCATACGAACAGCCAAAATGTGCAACGCTTTGCCTGGGTCTGTCTCCCCGCTTAAGTACAACGTGGGTGTCTTCAAATCCTGAGTATGAGAAGATACCTATTTGTATCTTCTAGATAAGCGTGCTACACCCTAGACCGCATAGCTGCTCAACATCACGCAGTATGTAGTCACACGCAAACCTATATGAAATAAAAAAAAAAGCGGGACCTACAATTTAACGTGATATCTAAGACACAGTAGCGCTCAGTTGTATATGTCCCCCGCGAATCCCGCGATCACCCATCCGAAGACAACGCCAAAACGCGTTGAGCGCTACTTTGCGATTGGGACGATTATGACACTCCTTTGTTTACTGACTTCCAAAAAGGAGGAGGTACTATGTTCATCTGTAGGTATGTATATTCTTTGTGTATTTTCATCGATGTTGGCGAAAAATTGTGAACTGGTTTAAAACATTATTTTTTAGTTCGAAAGAGTATACTCTCGAGGTTGTCGCATTTAAATTTTATCGAAATTGACTAAGCCGTTCTTGATAAATCAACAATAATGTACATGAATGTCACATCACATCGATTTGTGCAAAACTATTCGATTTTGTTTTGCGATTTTTTGCATAAAATTAATATATCATAACTGTATAGCGTTAAATGTCACAGTTATCGTGAGATTATTTGCAAAATTTGCTTAGAACTATATTTTTTTAGTATTGGTAGTAGTCGATGAAGTTAGTTAACTACTGAGCCCCGCAAACTTTCAAAGTTTTTATTGATGCGTTGGTCTGCCACCGTAAAAACTGAAAAGTGTCTAAACTGAAGAATTTATGTCAGCCTGCCCGCTCCCACATAAATTCCCTCCTGTAAATTAACAGGGAAACTTTTTGTCGGATAATTGGGAGCGTTTCCCTAAAAAAAGTTTGTCAGGTTCTTAAATATTTCACTTTGTCACGAAGCCTTTTTGTTTTTACTTCCTCTTTAGCTTTGTTTCGCTGGCGAGTTAGTTTGGTAAAAAAAAATTCATGAAAATTTACTTGTATTTACTTCGTATGCGTAAATAGAGTATTATGGAGTAGGTACTGCGGTTTTCGTTTCGTGCCAGTATCAGTAGATTTCACGTTATCGCCCTAGGGCTGTCTCCGCTATGGTAAACAAATTTTATTGCGGTGTTCCTTCAATAGTCGGACAAGTCACGACAATGTTGCTTAACTGCACCACCGCACGCATTTAACACTACAAATTACGTATCACTGTACCATACCTTCACAACAAGCCATAAACAGCTCTGAAACAGCAATAACAAGATTCTAAAGAGTGCTTACATGCGGACATTACAGATAACAATGCAACTTTACTAGCACCATTTAGTTTGCGGTTTAAATTGACCTTGCGACTTTCTACAGATTATATCCATTCGCAGAAAAGTACTGTACTGGAATTCTATGATATCATCTTTAAAAGTTCACAACTTAGTCTATAAACAGATGGAATTACAGAGGCAAGCCAAGTTCATCAGTCGTCCGCCAACTGAGCAAATGCTATAACGTTGCTCTTTGTTCGTCAGGTTGACTTGGCTACAATGACCATAGACAAGAACGGGCGGCCTCCAGCGCCTCGTAGGGCTTCGTCTACTTACAGGAGCTACGACGAGCTCGGAGCCATCGAGCGCTCCAGGCCTCTGCAGTACAGGCACGGAGGCGTCGAAGACTTGACAGGCCTCGAACAGCCCAGATACAAAACGTACGAGCAGCAAAACATGGATGATATCACTGTCATCAGCTCGGAAGAAGTTCAAAAACCCAAACGGAGGACAATAGAAGGTCTAGCGCATGGGTTTAGAAGAACATTTTCTGTTAGAGGCAGGAGAGAGCCTGAAGGAATACCAATGGAGACTTTCAACTGTGAGGAGAACTATGCGACTGTCAGAGGCGCGCCTTTCGGCAGGCGTCGATCTCTGTCGAGAGATAGAGGCTCGTCTCTGCTCGCGAGAAGTTCTTCTGAAGGAGATGTGAGGATGCCTCTCCCCCGCGCCCCGCCGGCCCACCCCACCCCGCGCCTGCACCGCTGCCTGCGAGCGCTCGGCGGCAGCTGGAAGAACCTTTTACTATGTGAGTCCGCGATGAGCTTATTCATTTGCATTCCGAAGTCTTAACTACATCACTAATCACGTCTAAACACTTCACGTACTATAAACTCTTAACCCCAGAACGGTTGCTCCTCTCATTATTCTGTTATTTAAATGCTAGTTACCGAGCTCCTGGTCCAGGTTAATTATTGGAGTGACGTATACAAATGACCAGAGAGCTTAGTCGGTTTAAACCTGTGATTAACCTCTAGCTTAACCGAATTAAACGCTTTCTTTTATGTAAATCAGCGGATTGTTTGTACTGGAAAGTAATTAATATCGGATTACGCATAGGCGCTATATTTTACCGGAAAACGATACCGGTTAATTAAGTTTGACATAATGGCTGGATAATATCGACGGGGAATTTAATATACATTATGATTAATGGCTAGTGCTGTAATTAGTAATTATTAAAACTTAACCGTGCTTAATCCAGTGGAAAAATATAATTTATGATTAAGATCATTTATAACACACTTAATAATTGGAGTGAAGAATTTTTTACGATGATTGATGTAAGTACTTGTAAACATTGAATTTGATACAGTTTTCTTGATTTAAATTGAGAGTAGCTAAGCGAGGAGCAGAAAATGGCACCACCAACTTCCACCGTGTACAGAATTCGAATACATAGTTTGCACAAATCAATATGACATCCGTGTACATTATTGTTGATTTATCAAAAACGGCTCAGCTGATTACGATACAATTTAAATGTGACCTCTTCGAGGGTATATTGGAGTATGAAATATATATATATATATATTTTAATTAATTCACAATTGGCGAAAATATCGATGAACTTACACAAAAAAATATCGTAGTACCTCCTCCGTTTTGGAAGTCGATAAAAAGTTGGAAGTAATGAGTGTATCTCTATGTTCCTCAATTTGACAAGGAAACAAAACAAGAGCCTGAATAATCGTTGTTTTGAACAGCAAAGATCTGAAAGCGAGCGTTCCCAACTGTAGGTGTTTATTGACTAATTTTGAACACGGAAACCGGAGTCGGCCACAAAGGCATTTGGCACGTTGTGACCGTTTGTCATAACAGCACGGCTGGTTTGCACATCTTGAATGAATACCAGTTACAAGGTGGCCAATTTTGAAGGAATTATTTAAATGATTCGCGGGAATTATATTCTTGTTAGTGTCTTGCACTCAGTGTAATAACTATTTGGCCAGCAAAAATAAATAAATTTGTAGAGTTTGAAACTTGTATTAGCAAGCTTTGGCTTTAGTTACTTTTTAATATTGAAGAATAAGCTTTAATATTATAAGGTATAGTGATCGAATGAATTGAATCTGGTATCTTTAAATTCAAGATCTTTTTTATTGCCAAGAAATCTGCAAATCTGTAATTTGAAATCAAATAAAATATTACTATAGAGCTAGTAAAAATGATAACTAATATCTACTTTTCTGAGCAGTTGGTTTGCTGAAAATTATATTTTCAATGATCAAAAATTTGTGCCGGACTAAAATATTTAAGGCTGATCGTTTAATTTGTTGTCAATTTAAAGCCATATTATCTCACGAATGTACCAATATCCTGACCATATACTGCAGTAAACGTTCCGAGGTTACGCCTACAGACACCTACATCTATGTGTGGGTACGAATAAATTGCGTAATAGATGTGCATGGCAAAGGATTTTATTAAGCGAATGCGCATGCTAATGACGTTTTAATGACATTGTCGATACGGCGATTGGCGACAGATGGCGATAAAATTATACGCTGAGAATATTGTGGCCTATACCTATATACCACTTTTCTAGATAATTTTATTACTGGGTTACAGGTAAGTTTCGTATTGACGCTTGATACTAAAGCCACCGCTTTAGTGTATCAAGATAAATAATGTTTGCTGTGATATCAACCTTAAAATCGATGATACTAGACAAAATTTAAGTAACAGTTGATGTCGTCGATTTCAGGCTTGGCCCACAGTAAAACAACCTTTAGATGTTTTACGCAAATTAACAGTAACTCTGTAGTATATGGCGCGTCCACGTTTGTGATATACGCCAAAACTTTTTTTAAGAGTATAGTTACCTCGGTGCCTCGGTGGTTAGTGACCATAACTTCTGGGTCAAAGTTGTGGGTTCGATCTCCACTCAGGGCAAATATTTGTGTGATGAACATAAGTTTTGCTCTGTGTCTGTGTGTTATTGAGTTACTATCTATATAAGTATGTATTTAAAAAAATAAGTATATGTAGTATATCAGTCCCTGGCAGCCATATCACAAGCTTTGCTCAGTTTGGGGTCAGAGGCCGTGTGTAAGATGTCCCAAAATATTTATTTATTATTATTAGTTAGATAGAAATTTTAAAAGTTTGACCAAAATGACTCATTTCCATTAAAATTACTGAGATTGCTAGCATTTTGCTCATCTTCAAATAGTAAAGCCTGCATAATGTGGAAGTGAAAAGTGCCTAAATACCTGAGCTCAGCTACTCAGGATATATATATCATACATATCTGGATATAGACCTTTCTTTTTACGTTTCATTCGACCGCCATCGCCACCAAGGCGCTTCATAATTCAATGGCAACTAGCATTCGCCCGCATATTTTATGTAAGTGCAAACTTCAGTATCCAGAATATTTTGAGTTAGAAATCTTGTCAAGAATTTCCAGAAATTTCCTGTCATCATTTTGCCCCTCTAAATTACCAGGTATGATCTGACGAGAGATGAGGGTAGAGGCAAAAGTAGGGTAGAGCATCAAGCAAATTTCTCACCTAGCAAAGCCAAAATACCTCTTGTTTATTTACAAGCACACACAACCTGAATTTTACATCATAATCGCCATTTTGTGTCGCACGAGCGTCCTCGCCGCCCTCGCTGCGGTCTCATTAAGAAAATTGCCTTTTTAATTTTCCGTTACGCCGAGCTTACAGGCTCTTACAACAATGGCGGGCTTAAGTGGTGGTTGGTCTAGTTTTTTTAACAAAACACGGCGTATGCGTTTATGAGTCGGGCGTACAATTATTTATTCTACGGTCGAGTTAAATTCAGTTTGCATTTGCAGTTGTGTATTTATTTTTGCAAGCTGTGTTTGTTGGTCGGTCGCTGTTTGTTTTGTTTTGCTGAGTGCGCTTGTAACTACTTGTAGGTTGCAGACGTTGCAGTGCGTTTCTGATTTTATTTCGCTTGCTTACAAATTATTTTGCGTTAAAATGTTTTTCATTTTTAGATGTACGTGCTGTTTTCTGTACGTGTGTTTTGTCTTGTGCAGATATTTTGAGCGTGACAGGTTGAACGTTTTGTTTTGTGCTCTGAAAATCTAAATACGTTGTATATTCAGCATTTTCTGTCTGATATACAAACAAACAAATAATAATTTATTAGACAACCACACTACATAAAAAACAAATTACAGGGACAAAACAGTACAATTTATAGGTTTCTAACTGGCGGCCTTGTCGCTTTAAGCGATTTCTTCC